>JAMXBD010001210.1:0-443091 GCA_024138025.1 Combretum micranthum
CTCGAGTTTTGTAACTTAAGTTTTTAAAGCTTTTTACCATCATAAAAAGTATAGGTGATACCTGATAGTATAGTTTTGTTTATGAGAAGATTATCTACTCATGAAAGTAGTTTATGATATTTTGTAAAGTTCATTTTATAAATTTTAAATCCAGATGTTTTGAGAATCTAATTATAGGATTTCATAATTTAAAATTAGTTAGCAAATGTTCGCAATAAACATATTGTTTTAAAGAAACTTGTGCATGTAATACTTAAGATATTATATGTGGTGTTACATCTTCTTACCTTACCTTACTACGATATGAGATATAACTTACCAATTAAATGAGTTGGTTCAATAGATATAATAAAAATTCAACTTAATGTGAAATTAACTCTTATTTAATCATAAGGGATATAACTTACCAATAGATGAGTTGGTTCAATAGATATAATCAAAATTCAACCTATTTAATATGAAATTAACTCTTATGTAACCATAAGGAAAGATATATGTACCTGCATGACAATGTAGGTGCACCCTGATTAATTTAATCTTATAATGCCATCCTTGCATAGTAATAATTTCAAATCTTATAAGGATTTGCGTGACTTATAATAACCAACATTCTTATAGTGTTAATTCGATAGGAAGAAGATTTTTTTTTTTTTTGTCATAAACGAAGAGAAGGTTCGAACCTAAGACCTTCCGTATGAGAAATTAAAGAGATGCTACTATACTATACTAGACCATAAAAATATTGGTAGAAGCTAATGTTAACTAGAAAAACTTTATGCATGACTTTGAAGAAGTTCCTACACTAGTCAACAAATGTCAAATTTGTTCCCCTTGAAAACTGATGCTCTTGTGTGTAGTGCAAAACCATGGATTTAGAGAGCTTACAAGATTCTGTACAATTCCCCCCATATCCCATTGACATAGCCTATTATCATCTAACCTTAAGAAAGTTGCCTCCGATGAATCTAATTATGATCCTTTCGTATCATTTGTAATATCCCTCATGGTAATATCCATCCCATCCTCCTCAAACTTCCATTTTGTCACAATTTTCCCTATCTCTATATCTAATTTGCTATAAGGGCTTCCCTTCCTTCAGTGGATTCATAAGCATCATATCCGTCTCCCCCTCATTAACATTGCCTTCTTTGGGGTTGATCGAAGCAAACTCTTATTTCCACTATCAAATTTTATATAAACTCCCTTTCCTCTCTAATTCCATTAGCTAAATGCCTATAAACTTGCACACCTAGAGCATTAACCAAGAAGCTATTATCTAATGCCCAAGCGTCAAGCTCTGTAGCCCCCCATTAGTAGCCTCCTCAAACTCCTCATCAAATCATTGCTACCTCGAATTGGAGTCATGGGTTCTAGACTCTTCCCTAAATCATCCTTTGCATCCACCCAGATCAAGTCATCTGCTACCTTAAGTTTAACCCACCCAATAAACTCTTTCCCATAAACTTTCTCCCTATTTCCATTAGTAGCTTTAAGCCCATGAATATTTTCAAACAAATAATTATGAAACCGTATAACGAAACTCCTATACTTCTCGTTATTCAAAAATTTCATAGCCCAAACACCATTAGTCACAAAATATGTACGTTTATAATCACCAAACATCTTCAATTGCATTTATGAAGAAACCCTAACCTTATTCCCAGCTTTCAAAATCCAAAAACCCTCTTTTCCACTGCCCAATTCATCACTATCATCGTAACCATCATCATTGCTGCCACCTTTTTCCTCTAGTTTTGATGATTTTACAAAATCATAAGAAGTGAGTTCATTTGAAACAACCCCTTTGGCATTTGGGGTGTTGCCACCTATGTGAAGGAATAGCTTAACTGGTTTTTAGGCATTTAAGTAGTAGTTTTTGGTTATTTCATTCTAAAGGCTTTCAATTTAGCGTCGACTTCATGAAGGAAGTTAGATTCGACTTGTTTTCATCAGGGATTTCTTAAATTTTGTTGTAGTGCTCATTATCAAAAATTCATCTCAGAGAATTTGAGGTTGAGATCTTTGCAACATTGGGGACCTCCCATGGTGTATGTTTCTTTCTCAGGGAAATGAGAGAGAGAGAGAGAGAGAGAGAATGGATTGGATGTTCATTTTATTTTTTTAATTTTTGAGAAGAGAGAAGAATTATTATCAAAGTAAGTGCATGAAGTTTATGATAAAGTTAGTTATTTGCCTGACTTAGGAGGGTACTATGTGGAAGTAGCAATGGTTTAGCCGACGTGTTGCATGATAAAATGATATGTTTACTTCAATATGAATTAATAAAAGAAAATATTTTTTATTTACTTTTTCTTATTTTTTTTTAATTTATTATTAGAAGTGAGATTATTAAAAATAAAAAATGATACCATAAAAATGTCATAAGATGTTTTAGAAATAAAAACAATAATAAGAGTTATAAATTGAAAACAATTAATAAAAATAATCAAATTCTAATTTATAAGATAATATTTAAATGGAAAAAACACAACATTTTTCTACAATTTTGTTAGCAGAAGTATCTAATTTTAGCCTATAATCTAAGCATCACGATTGTTATTATACTAACTCGTATAATCATATTAATGCCTAAATAACAAGATATTGTCACGCCCCAAGGGGTACCCTAAATGTAATAGTCCGCCATACTCAATATTAAAGTTTAAGTATGACAACCTTAGCTACTCCCAAAAGTTTTGATATTAAGTGTAAGGCGTGCTCTCACAATTTTAGACGACCATACATGGAATTATGAAGCTTAAGATATAATAACATGTTTAAGAAAAGAGGATTCATAATATTCATTTACTTATAACAATAATCTTACAAACTTAGGGACATTTTCCTTATTCACTTAATCTATTACAAGAATATTTCTACAACTTATTCAATACTAACTTTATCTAGAAATTCCTTATCCAAAAAGAAAATACCTGACTGCAGGGTCCTCGTGGCCTCAACCACAGATAAAGGAACTGCAAAAGATATCTATAGGGGTAAGTTAACAGGCTTAGTGAGAACTATTTCCATAAATAACTTCTTGTAACAAGATTTCAAACAAGTTGTTTAAGCAATCAAATGAGATGATACAACAACATTGGCAAACAAGGCATATAGTTTTCCGGGAACTATATGTTGAATGGATTTGCGCCCTCCATTTGTTTGGTTGATATGTAATCTCAAAACAAGTAGTTTTAGTTAAAAAGATTTATGCTTTCAACCAATATCGCCAAGCATCTGAAGTCTACTTGAATTGAGCCTTGCTTTCGGATCTTCTGCCAAGCATTTCCTTAACGCAGCCAAGCAATCACTTTCGGACACTCTGTCAAGTGTTGCTTTCAACCTGAGCTTACTATCCTTCTCACCCAATGATAATAACCAATGCAATGTGACTCACATCATGGTATGCATGAATCCATTTATTTATGATATCATAACATTATTATTATCAAATTTAAGGCGATCAAAGAATCTCATACAAATCAAGTGTTATACTAAAACAAACATTTAAATCAATTCCGGCCTCAATATTTTTAAGATTCTTTCAAAGAATTATTTTACATAGATATCCATTTGTCTTTTCCTAACTCTAATGCAACTAAATTACAAGCACAACAAGTATAGCACTTAAAGGAAATGAACTACGATGCCATGTCGACTATTCTTCTACACGGATGAGTCGTTCACACAATCCTCCTAATCAAAATAGTCTTCGGGATATAGGTATTCTTCCTCGGAATCGCCTAGCCAAAGAAAATACCCACAATGAGTATTTCTTGATGATTTTCTTGAATTTTGTCAAAACAATGTCATGAGAACGTTAAAGTTCGTATAAATGAAAGTTCCAATTTAAAATGGCCATAACTTGGTCATTTTAACTCAGAATCGTGCATATAATATACCGATTTCTACCTACTCGAAAAGATCTATTCATTTCTAAAACTATTTTTGTCAAACTAAATCATTTAGGCCCCGAAAAAGTAGCGATAAAATTCACCACGAATTTTCTAACTCAAAAACAATTTTGGCTCAATCATTCAAAATTTGTTTGATAAATACTTAGTTATCTTTATAGTTGAAAAATCCTCTTTTTATAGCTACATAGCTCATATTTATTCATGCTCAAATGCTTGTTGTCTATTTATGTTTCTTTGAGTAAAACAATGATAATTTGGTGTTTTAGAAATCTATAGTTTACAAGAAATTTATTTTTGTAAATCCTTTAAATGAATATTTTGTTTTTCAAAGAATCACTTCTTGTTTGACTCATTACTTTTCCTAGATGACCTTTTTCGAAAAGTAATTTTCTTTTCCTAAATTCTCTACATTGGTGTTATTTTTCCAATTTATTTTCTATAAAATTTTTCTTTTGTCCATTTGTTTGAAATATCATTATTTGAAATTTTCTCATCCTTTCCTCATTTATGTTTTTCATAGAAATCATTTTTGTACTAAAAATCATTTTCTTTGAAAAAAACAAAGTGGGATAATAAAGGATAAAGAAAAACTTTTCATAACAAAATTAGTTTCTAAAATTGTGGTGGGTTCTTTTAGTAACTTGAAAAGGAATGACTTTATTTTTTTGTTAAATCATAGATTTTATACTTCACATAAACTCATTTCCTAGGTGATAAAATCTTCCTTTGTCAATTATTTTTAGAACTTGAAATTTTGGACAACAATCTAAATAAGCATGATTTATGAGAAATAATAGCAAACAAAAAAAAACATAAATTAAAGTCAAGTATTGGGAGTCTTAGCTTCTTCAAGGCTCGGGACTAACAAATAGACTAGTCCCAAAATAAAAATAAAATGAAAGAAGGAAAATTTTGTTTTGACTTGATGAGGACAAGTCTAAGACTAGAGACTAGTCTTAAAATGACAAGGAATAAATAAATTGCAAATGGAATAAATAAATAAATTGCATTGCATGAAAATAAATAAATTGCAAGTGAGCTTATATGCTCTAAAGAATATGTATATATATATAGATAATAATACTTAGATATAAGAACAATAATATGAACAAAATAACAACATAAAATAATAGATTTCCATGAACAAGAACAATACATGAACATAGTGTAGCTTCCATAATATTTAGTCTTTGGAAACTCACACCATAGTCATGTAAAGTTACATGACATGATAAGAAGAAAATATGGAGAAAGGTTTACCTAAAGAAGGTTTTTGAAGTGTTATGTGGTTTTGGTTTTGTGTAGGTAGAAAGTTGTTTTGGAATTATTTTGAGAGAGTTTTGGGAGGATATTTGGAGAGAGTTTGGAGAGGAGAATTTGAGAGAGTTTTTGTAGGAAATTTATGAGTAGTAATTGTGTGAAAGAAGTGAAAGAGGAGAGGGTATTTATAGGAAAATGTGGAGTGATTTTTGTGTGATTAAAATAAAAGAAAAATAAAACAAATTGAGAGATGTATGAGGGGGAGGGGGCGCCGGCCAAAGAGAGTAGAGAGAGGGAGAGATTTATTTTTTTGTATTTTTGTTGATTAAATGAAGTAATAAGTAAGGTAGATGTTAAATAAAATTATAGGAAAGGTAAAAAGTAAAGGTTAGAGGTTATGATGTTTGTAAGAGTAGGTGTAAGAAAAAGTAGAGAGAAAAGAATAGTATAGAATAGTAGTGAATAGTAAAATGTAAAGTAGATATAACTAATAAAGTGCTGGTAGTAAGAAAATACGCGTATAATTGCGATATCTGTTATTTTTACTTGCCTTAAAATTATAAAACTAATATTTTTAAAAACTTTATATTTTTATGAGTCTAACAGTATACTCGGAATATTTTTACTACTCCGAGCTCCAAGACACGTTTTTCAAGAGCTGTATCCGATCGAGTTCGAAACGAGTCGCGGTTTCACTAATTGATCTTTTTAGGCCTCCTTGGGTAATTATGCACTATTCTATATTCTAAACTCCTACTAACTTTTACCGAGTTGCTTATTCGGAATTGCCGAACTTAAGCTATTACGCCTAACTAGGGTTTTGTTGACTTTAGAGTTCCGGTTGACTTCCAGATTAGGTTTTAAGCTAAATTGATTCTAAAAATTTGGGAGTTTACAGATATAGAATATATGGAGAAAATGTAGGAGATTTTTTTAAATGAATTTGTTTTAATTTGTACACTCACTTCATCATGAAACGTATAAAATCCTTTCTTTTTTAATCCTTAATAAGACTTGATAATTGTTACTATTAAGAGATTATTTTTCTTTTCTTTTTGTTTTTTGTTTTTTGTTTTTTAAAGAGAAATGGTGATCATTGATTATTATAATAATTAAGAATGATTATTTGAGCTTAGAGGTCTAATAATATGATCAACCAACAAATAAGTCTTTTAAAGGGCCTGGGGGATTAAACTCCTTAATAAAGACCCAAGGCTTTTTTAACCTAGGATGCAACCAAGTATGCATAAACATTTTCTTCCCTATGAATTTAAGAGAAATTGCTTGAAAAGAAAGGAAAAAAGTTGCAAAGTCTTAAAATCTATAACTATCGTTGAGATGGACCATGAACTTCTTTGGTTTGACAAATTTCTAAGCACAATGAGGATTCTGTCTCAATAATAATTTTTTTGTCCATTCTTTGACCTTATAAATACTAATACTTCTCGAACTGCTTCAACTTAAGATATCATGTTATTTTCTACTATCATCCTAACAACCCTTGAGAATATACCTTCAATGTTTCTTGCCATGAAACTTATACCGCTTATCATGTGAGTGAATCCTAAGCTCCTTCGCATTTGAGCTTTATAACATCAAGAGGTGGCTTTCCTTATGTTGTTTGCCAATATTAAGTCTTTTTATGTTAATTTGTTGCAATTTTAATGGTGTTGAAAGTTGTAAAATTGAATATTTTATACATGTGAACTAATATTAGCAAAGGTCAAGTCAGACTTGAGAATCGATCCAACCTGCCATTAGCATCTTCAAAACCCTAATCTACCCTATAGTGGTCGAATCCAACCAAAAACCATCTAGTCCATAGGTTTAAGTTAGGTCTCCGGTTGAATAGTATTGATGGTGGAATGTATGTGAGGACCTACTTAGCCCATTACCAACTTCACGTAGATCAAAGAGCCCAAGAAGGGTCCAAAGATCATCGATACCATTAGCCTATGAAGAGCCCATAGTCAGTAATACCTTGAAGTTACATCCAAAGAAGGTACCATTAAGCTTGCAATCACCTTGACTACAAGGGAAGCTCGGGGGCTCAACCTTGAGCTCAACTCTAAAAGATCTCCATATATCCCCATCTCGACCGGGGATAGAAGGAAAGGGGGATGTTACCAGCTTTGTCACACTCCATACAACCACAACTCCTTCACTTTGGGCGCCCCATCACCTGAGTGTAGGTCAGCTACCGTATGGAGATTTGCCCTAACAAAAAAGATTCGGTAGACCCCACTCTTGTTTAACCATGAATGATAAATAGCCCCTTCTTCCATAGGGAGGAGAGAGACAACTTTATCTAGTGAATACTTTCTTAATAGGTTACTTGAATCAAACCTACAAACTAATTTAAGCATTGGAGTAGTCGTGCCTAGCAACCCCCGAACATACCTTTGACCACTTTCCTATGTTTACAGGGAGCTAAACTTTATCATTGGAACTAGCTCATGCAACAAGTGCACTGTCTATGGGAAATCCCTTCCTTATCTCAAGCTACCTTCTCATTTTTGCTCTCCCATAAAAACCAAGCCATTCACTAAGAAAAAAACCCATAACACGTGCTATAAATAGTAATTTCTGATACTAACCATGCTGAGACCTCAACAGAATGAGAACTAGCTTGATCCAGCTCTTACCCATACCCAGCCAATAGCTGCTTCAATAAATGATGGAGCTTTGAATTACCATATCCTGAACCACCCACTACTGGTAATGCCAGTTTCTAGACTAAGGACATATTTTGGAGCTCGAGAACTTGTCAAGACAATTTGCACATAAGAATATTGAAAAAGGATGTTCTAATGCCCTCCTACAAGTTAGAATCATAGGGCCAGAAGGGTTAAAGAACCTACACTTAGAAGAACAAGCTTCCAATGCACAACAGAGTGATTCTCCAATCCATTTACCCTTAATACGTGGTAGGGCATCACCCAAGAGACATTTCCAGCATATCGAAACTCCTCGTAGGCTAGCACCTCCACCAAGGCCTGATCTTATAGTTCGAGACCAACACCAAACGTGTACCGAAGACCTACTATCTCTTGAAGCCTAGAAAGAATTGCATCCATCACCTCACAAAGACATAAATTGTTTCAACACTTAACCCAAACCTCTACAGACCATTACATAAGCAATAAAGGGCATTCAAAAGAAGATCGCATAGGTCCTGGCTCGACCTGAGCTCACGAGGTCAATGCATCAGTGCTCCCTACCATGGTAGCTTATCCAAGTTCAAAAAAAGGAATGCACCATCAAAGAAATAAAAAATATGATGAAGGCTCTTGACCATTAGAGAAAGCTTTGAAAACGGGTTTGCTACAAAGATGACACTAGGAAGACCCCCCTTTGTTGCCAAAATTCAGTTAAAAGTACTTTTTACTGTAGCTCGACTTCCAAGTCTGGAGTCCTATGATGGGACTACCAACCTAAAGAATCACATCGCACGATTCCAATCTACTACCACAATACATAACTTTTCAGATGTCATTTGTGTAAAACCTTCCCCTCTACCTTTAGAGGTACGGCCAAAGTTTGTTTCAAGAAACTTGAATCCAATATGATTAGCTCATTCAACCAACTCAGTGAACTTTTTAAGACCCACTTCATGGAATTAAGCCACCAAAGAAGAATGCTTCATACTTATACACTATACAACAAAGCCAAATGGAACCCCTAAGGGATTATCTAGCAAGATTCGATAAAGCATACCTAGAGGTCCCAAATTTGAACCAGGGTGTAGCCTTTGAAGCCATAAACCAAGGAATCATTATGGACCCTTTCTTCGACTCCATTTCGAAGTGTCAACTCACTATATTGGAGCAATTAAGAGAGAAAGCATAGAAATACATTTAATAAGAAGACACAAGAATGCTAGAAAGGAGATTGAGACAAAGGTCAAGTTCGCTCGTGTTAAACAGAATCAACATCGAGATAAGGGACATCATTAACAACCAAAACGATGCTAATCCAGGTTACAAAGACAACGATAAGAGGAAGCTTTTCCCAATGTATGACGAGCTCACCTCCTTGAAGCTACTTATACAATGTTTTCCTTAAAGTAAGAAACCAAGGCCTCCTGCCAGCCCTCCTCCTATGAGACTCAGCTTGAAGCACAAAGAATCAAAGAAATATTGTAATTATACCGCGATCGTAGGCATGATACGAAGAACTATTGGTAGTTAAGAGTGTCATTAAAGATGTCATATGGTGAAGATAGTTGAAACAGTACATTGCCCACGACGTGGCTAAACCCGAACCACCTACTTAAAAGAGTAGAATTGATGGAAAAAGAAAACCAAGAGACCGATGGCAGAGATCCTCATGACTGGCTGCAACCTACTTGAGAATGCCATGGCGAGATCAACACCATAGTAGGAGAGCCATTGACATTGACATAAATGGGCTATATCTAAGCTTGGGCCTAAGCGGTTCGAAACAGGTGATGAACCTGGAACTAAAAGAGCTAAGGTCAACACTACCATCTCATTTATTAACAAATATTTTAAAGAAGACCAAACCCCACACTAAGATACTCTAATTGTTTTAGCCCAGATATTAGGCTGGAGGGTTAAAAGAGTATTGGTTGACACTAGTAACTGCATTGATATCCTTTCAACCAAGCCTATGAGTAGATGAAGAGCTTGGTGAGGGGTGCAACCACACATCAAGTTGACTTCCTTGTGGTTGACTGTTGGCCTCCTTAGAACGCCATCATAGGAAGAGCCACACAATAGATAATTGGCATGGTCATCTCTCTATCTCACCTCAAAGCCAAATTCCTCACCTTAACAGGAATAAGGGTCTGTAAAGGAGATTAGAAACAGTCTAAGAAGCTATATCTTAAAGCGCTAAAATGAGATCAGTGTGTGTGTGGTAGACTCTGAACTTGAAGATCGACCCAAGCACCACAGCAGCCTGCTAACCTCACTAAAGAAATCACTTTGGACAATCATCCCCGAATATGCCACGAAATTGGGGACATTGATTCCCCCAGACCTAAGAGAAAGCTTGAATCACATTACCATAAGCAAATAAGGATGCCTTTTATGGTCAACCTCCAACATGCAGCATCAGCCTAGATGTGCGATCACCCACGGTTAAATGTAAACAAAACTCAAAGGCCGCTTTGCCAAAAGATTAGGCACTTTGCCCTAAAAAGACAAGCCCATTGAAGGAGAGGTCTAAAAGCTCCTATGAGCTAGATTCATTAGGAGAAGAAATATTGACTTAGTTAGCCACTGTGGTGATAGTTAAGAAATCCAACGATAAATGGCGGATGCAGGTAGATTACACGAACTTGAACAAAGCATGCCCAAAAGATTTCTTTCCACTACCTCGGATCAACCAGCTCATCGATAACACTTCGGGTTATGAGCCACTAGCTTTATACACCTTCTTAGGCTACAACCAAATTAAGATGAACACGTTTGCCAAAGTTCGTACCTCCTTTGGCACATATTGCTACAAAGTAATGCCACTTGGGCTAAAAAATGCCAAAGCTACCTTTCAGAGGCTAATCACCGAGTATTTAAAGCCTAGATTGGCAGAAAAATAGAAGTTTTTGCCGATGACATGGTCATGAAGAGCAAGCATGCGAAAGACCATCTTCGAGACCTTCAAGAAACTTTTTACCGAATTCGCTTCTACAACACGAAGCTCAACCCACAGAAAAGTGCCTTCAGGACCACTTTAAGAAAGTTCTGGATATGTTATGACCATGAACTATAAACAACCCCTCCCTTCGTACCAGGATAGAGACAATTTTATCTAGTGAATACTTTTTTAATAGGTTACCTGAGTTAGGCCCACGGACTAACTTGACTATTGGAGTGGCCACATCGAGTAATCCCTTAATACATCTCTAAACGCTTTTCTGTATTTGCAGGGAGTCAATCTCTACCAATAGAACCAACTCATGCAACAAAGAGAAAATGTGAAAACAAAGGACTGAGTAAATGATATTTATATTCAAAATTTATTTTCAAATGAATAGTATTGATGGTCAATTTTAAGACATGGGCTCCCTAAAACCATTTCGACCCATTTAAAGCTTAGGCTAGCACATTGGGCCCAAGTTCAACCTTGTTCGACACATCACAGCCTCTTGGAGGTTTGTAAGGAACCTTTTGACTTGGCAGACTAACCCTTTAAGTTAAGCGATATGTAAAGCCAGCTAAAGCCACAAATCACATGCTCCCGTAACCTCCATTATCTTTGTCCTAAATGCAGTTAAGACATACCTTCATGACTTCAATGCCTACCTTCCCGGTAACTTATCTTTACTCCTTATTACCTATGTTCTCTTTGACACCAATAACTGCAAATTTTTTTTTTTCCTATAAATACCCTTTTTATAAGCTCTGAATGTGACAAGTATGCTAAATGGGTAACTTTTCTACGATATTTCAATTCATATCCTACATTAGGCAAATGTTGACTTATACATCAGAGTGGTTGCATCAGACAACCCATTAATACCCCATAACTGTGTCTTGTTTTGCATATCCCACTTCACAAAGTCTACATTCAAGTGCGGTTATCCAAAAACCCGTTACTGGTTTTGAATTAACAACAAATTGTAAATAAATAATATTCAAACATTTAATATGTTATTAATAATAATGTATGAAATAAAATCACCTTAAAGTATATTTAGTTTGGTTTATACATTTTCTGCCAAAAGAAAATCAAATTCTTTAATAATGTCGGACTAGCTTTTGTCGTTAAAATCTTTTTTAAATCCTCTATAATTTTTTGTAGTCCCATATTAAAGTTAGATGTGGTTGCGTAAATAAATATCCATCCTTAGCAATTCTTCTCAAAATGGGACAAAAGACTATAAGCTTAACTTTTAATTTAAGTTTAAAAGTTATCATATAAAATTAAAAAAATGTTTTTAATTCTTTTTTAAAATTTAAATTTGATTACGAAAGATGGATTGCTGGGGGCTATGCGTCTGAGGCCTCGCCCGTAAACACAACAAATCCAAAACTCGTGTCGAACCAGTGTAAAAGGATTCGATTGTAAACCCGATTTTGGGCTCCTCATGGTGCAAACATTCTACATCTAGGCTTTCTCCTGTAGTAGGCCTCTTAATTCCAGTACAAAATTCAACCTCCTTGATCCAAAAGAAAGATTTAATGAAGTGGGCTGTTATGTGTGGCAGATATATATATAGGTTGCTAATTAAGGTCTTTCCACATCATGCTGGGGATTTTTTTTTTTTTTTTTTCAGTATTTATAGTTAGCCTTGATGAATCGAGAATGTACTTAAATTAATATCATGGCTTTGATTTTTGGGGTTTATTTAGTAAAAGTAAATATTTTTTATGTACTTTTTCTTATTTATCTTTTAAAATTTATATTTTTTTTAAAATGCTATACTATCATGTAATTAAGAGGTGAGATTATTAAAAATAAAAAAGAATGATACCATAAAAATGTAATAAGATATTTTAAAAATAAAAAAAAATTAAGATTTATAAATTGAAAACAATTAATAAAAATAATCAATTCTAATTAATAAGCTAATATTTAAATAAAAAATCCATGTTTTCTACAATTTTGTTAAAAAGTGTCTAATTTTGGCCTATAATCTAAGCATCAAGATTTTTATTATACTAACTTGTATAATTATCTTAATGCCTAAATAAAAAGATATAGAATATGTGGGAAATTGCTGGAAACTTTTTTAGATGAATTTGTTTTTATTTGTACACTCACTTTACCATGAAACATATCAAATCTTTTCGTTAAAACCGTTGATAAGACTTGATAATTGTTATAGTTAAGAGAATTCTTCCTTTTATTTTCCTTTTTTTTTAAAGAGAAATTTTGAACATTTTATATAATAATTAAGAATGATAGCATGAGTTTAGAGACCTAATATGTGATGAGCCCATAATAAATCTTTAAAGGGCTGGGGGGATTAAACTCCCAATGATAAAGACCCAAGCCCTTTTTAATTGAGGATACAATGAGGCATGCACAAACATTTGCTTCCCTATGAATTCAAGAGAAATTACTTGAAAGAAAAAAAAAATGTTGGAAAGCCTTAAAATCTATAACCATAGTTGAGATGGACCATGAACTTTTTTGGTTTGATATATTTCTAAACAATAAACACAGTGGAAGATTCTATCTCAACAATAATTTTTTACCATTCTTTGACCTTGCAAATACCAATGCTTCTCAGACTGCTTCAACTTCATATATTATGTTATTTTGTACCATCATCTCCCAAAAACCCTTGAGAAATTATCTTCAGTGTTTCGTGTCATGATAACTACTACAACTTGTCATGAGATTGAATCCTAAGCTCCATCGCAGTTGAGCTTTATAACATCAAGAGGCAACTTTTCTTATGTTGTTTGCTACTATTGGGTCTTGTTTATATTAATTTGCTACAATTTTAATCATATTGAAAGCTGTAAAATTGAATATTTTATACATGTGAACTAATCTTGGCCAAGGTTAGGTTAGACTTAAGACTTGATCTAACTTACCATTAACACATTTAAAACCCTAATTTGCCCCATAGTAGCAAAATTCAACCAAAACCTACCGAGTCCATAAGTCTAAGTTAAGTCTCCAATTGAAGAGAAATTTTGAAAACAAAGGAAAGAAAAACCCAATAAATGATATTCATATTAATTATTTTCAAATGAATAGTGTTGATGGTTGATTTTAGGACATGGGTTCCTTAAGCCCATTTCGACCATTTTAAAGCTTGGGCTAACACATTAAGCCTAAGTCCAACCTTGTTTGACGCATCACAACTCTTAGAGGTTTGCAAGTTTCCTTTTGACTTGGCAAGCCAACCCTTTAAGTTAGGCAATATGTAAAGCCGGCTAAAGCCACACATCACATGCCCTCGTAACCTCCATTATTTTTGTCCTAAAAGCAGTTAGGACGTACCTTCATGACTTCAAAGCTCACCTTCCCAGTGATTTATCTTCACGCCATACTACCATGTTCTATATGAGACCAGTAACTACAATGAGTCTTTTTTTTACCATAAATACCTTTTTCACAAGCTTCAAAAGATAAGCATGCTAAACGGGTAACCTTTCTGCAATATTTTAATTTATCTCCTACATTGGGCAAATTTTGACTTGTACATTAAAGTGGTTGCATTAGATAATTCTCTGGTGCCCCCTAATTGTGTCATGTTTTGCATATCCCACTTTACAAAGTCTACGTTCAAGTGTAGTTACCCAAAAACCCTCTATTAGTTTTGAATTAACAACAAATTGTAAATAAATACTATTCAAACATTTAGTGTGTTATCAATAATAATGTAAGAAATAAAATCACCTCAAAGTATATTTGGTTTGGTTTATACATTTGCTACCAAAAGAAAATCACATTCTTCAACAATATGGGATAGCTTTTGTCGTTAAAATCCTTTTATATCCTCTAGAATCTTTTATAGTCCCATTTAAAGTTACATGTAATTGCGTATAGATAAATGCACATCCTTAACAATTCTTTTTGAAATTGGACAAAAGACTATAAATTGAACTTTTATTTTAAGTTTGAAATTTATCTTATATATAGGGGTGTGCAAAAAAAACTGATAAAATTAAAAAACCGAACCGAAACCGAAAAACAATCAGAAAAATATAGTTAATCAATTCATTAGTTTCAATTTAGGATCACGGTTTTTATTTTTTTCTAGTTTTCGATTTCATTTTGGTTTGTAACCATAAAAATCAACGGTTAACAATTAACCGTTTCAATATTTATAAATATATTATATATATAATTTTCATATACATATAATTATGTTTTTTAAAAATATATACACATATGATTTGAATATATATATATATATAATTTACATATATTGATGTTTATTAGATTTTGATTAAAATACTGTGTTCTGTCCTATATTTGATGGGAGTTAATGTGGCGAATGATGTGGTTTAATTTTGTTGATCATGATACACCAAAAGGCTTGTTTCTCCCATTTTCCTTAATTTGATTTTCTATTTTTTTTGTTTTGTATAATATATATATAATAATAATTTAAAGGAAAACTCTATATAAATATTAAAAAATAAGGTTTGTTCAAACTATCAATTTCATTTGTTGAAACCATTATATTAAATAGTTAAAAAAAAAGGTTAACCATTAAGGCGTTTAACTGTTTATAATGGACCGGTTAAGGATCGGGATATTAAAAAACCAATCATTATAATTAGGTTCAAAAAATAAAGCTACAAATTGGTTAACCGAACCACAAACACTTCTAGTTATATAAAATTAAAATATGTTTTTATAATTAATTTTTAAAATATAAATTTGATTAAGATGGATTGCTGGCGGTATGCGTCTAGGGCCTCGCCCGTAAACCCAACAAATCAAAAACTCGTATCGAACCAGTGTTAAATGGATTCGATTCTGGGTCGGACCAGTTCTCGGCTTGAGTTGAGATCGCAGTGCGTAAATCCGATTTTGGGCTCCTCGTGGTGCAAACATTCTACATCTAGGCTTTTCTCTTCTATTAGGACTCTTATATGGGTTTCGGCCTTTCTAATTCGAGTACAAGATTCAACCTCCTTGATGCAAAACAAAGATTTAGTAAAGTATCAAAAAGATTAGGGAATGATATTGTCCATGTTGACAATAACGATAATATGATTAATTTAATTTAATTTTTTTGAATCCTTATTATGAGCCCCACAAAATTAATGGAATCCACATTGCAATTAATCTTATTTTATTTTATTTTATTTTTTCTTTCAATTGAAGAACTTGAACAAATGATATAATCATTAAACCATTAGCTCGTTGATCATAGCAAAAAAAACTACTAACTAATCACAAGTATCAAAAAGAGTTTAATTCCTTAATAGCCCACCCATCAAAGCCCACTCAGTGAGGATGCTTAAAACGAGGCCCATGACCATTAGCTCTCTAACGTAAACACCGACCCTAAAAGCTAAAACTGAACTGAAATTATAAAAAAAATAACATAAAAAGCCAGATTATGAAATTATAAATGTTAAATTATATCAAATATTCGAAAGTTTCTACGATCCAATTAATAGATAGCATCTCTATAATTCAATCATTAAAATAAATATAAACAGTGATTGATATTATTGACATTTTAATGTGCAGCTGTTCCCATAAAAAACACAATTGACCATAGAATTTTGTTTAAGTAATAATGTATTTAATAAGCAATTTTAACATTTAAAAAAAAAAAAGACACCAAACTCTCTTCGTTCACTTTAATATTATAAATAATACAAGCCACTATGGTGAAATTTGAAAAACAATTAGAAAGATATTCTACACCAAGTTATAGATAGGGGTGTGCAAATCGCTTAGAGGTCTGTACGGGGCTAGTCCTATCCACAACCTGCCTCGATCTGAATTGAAGGTTCTTAGATAGGCTGTGTCTAAATCATTTTTAGACTTGTTAAGATCTCTAGGTCCAATTCAATTTGACCGGTTTGAACCATGGACTTAAAGGGCCCTTTCTAATTCAAAGAAAATTTTAAATAAGAAAGCGAAAACAAATATTAATTAAGAACTAATTCAAAAATTTAAAAATTTCAATAATATTTAATATTTAGATTTGTTTCCATGTGAATAAAATAATTATTCACAATATCTAAAGCATTATTATTAGCATGGTTGTCAAACTCGAGATTCAACCTAAAATCGTCATGGGGTCTATAGAATTGAAATGTAAATTTGTAAGATTCTACAAATACTAATATAAATTTGCTTGTAGAAACTGTAGATTTATTTGTGGTTACTAATAAAACTTTAAATAAATGTTAAAATATAAAGAAATTAACATTAATTTAGTTATACACAAACAAAGGAGGCATAGACCAATCGTTTTATGCCTCTAAATCTTACTTGTGTCCACTAATTAATATCTTTTTTTAAGTTTTACCCATCACAGTTCACATGTTCTTATTAATATGTTTTAATGTATTCTTCATATACAATTTATTATATTTACTGATGATTCACAATATGTATTATTAAGTTGTATGCAAATTTTGTTCAAATTTTCGTTTGCAAGCAGTTGTTTTTGTGCAATACTAGGCATTTTCATGTTTAATGAAATTTACGCAAAAAAATGTTTAAATTTATGACAAATAAATTGAAAATTGTTTATCTATTTGTTCAATTTTCATTCCATATGTTCAAAATAACCCTCTAAAACAAAAGAAAAAAAAAAAAGGAAATAAAAGGAAAAAAAAACTTAAATTAAATCAAGAGCTAGCCCAAAAGCTCTTAAATTTAAACATATTAAATTCCTCGCACTATAAGAAAAGTGAGCTTAAGAGACAAAATTTTGTCTCTAAACGTAAATTTTAGTCACAAAATCCTTGTCACTAATTGAATTTAAAAAAATATATATAACTTCTTTTACCTATTTTATGTTACAGAATTTCCATTTTTAAAAGCCAGTTTTCTTGTAGTGTTGCTTTTTCAAAGTTTAAGTAGAACAAAAATGTGTAAAACTACTATACTATCAATTCTACTCTGTAAAAAACGCGATTACTACAATAATGATTTTATGTGGGAATTGAATTGAAATCGCTCACCAACTCGTAAACTTATAAAATTGTACGAATAGAGTTGCAAGGTTGATAACAATGATTATTGACAATATAAGAAATAAATGTACTTTGAAAACATTTTTCATTTGCTTTATACAAGATTTTTCAAAAAAAAAATTAATTTCTTAACAATATGAGACTACTCTTTTGTTTTTTAACCTTCTATTAAGTCTTTAGATTGTATTTTAATCCCACATTGTTAATATTACAATTAAAAGATGATGCACTTGTTTATAAAATAAATCAACATATTTAACATTTACTTGTAGAGATGAGCCAATTATTATAATAATCTTAAACCCAATTTTCGTTGTGTTTATAATTTTATTTAAAGTTAAATTTTATATTTAAAAAATTTATTTATTGTATAATGGGTTACTACAACTGGTCAATCACCTGCAATAGACATAGTAATGAACCTGAGAGGACTCCTGCAATGACGACATGTGTTTAGATGTAGTAAAAGAGGCATGGAAGGATGAACAGACAAATTTGATTTCTTAAGTGCACGAGTATGACAAATGATCAAATCATGTAGCCTTGATCGTTCTAGACTCATTCTTCACATAATAGGTGATTTAATCTTTCTTGGAGATATTTCAATAGAATTTCTACGTTGCTCTCAATCTTAATAATATGCATAATGAATCCAAATGAGAAGAGAAGTCTCTTATTTATAGATGTTGGAAGCTGATACTAGCTTTTGGATTATTTTCAAGGATCTAATGACTAAGATTGAAGCCTTCATTTTTTTAATAATGGGTTAGGTTTGCAAATGGGCTTAGAAAGGGCCTATGGGCTTTTATAATATAAAAGAAACATATTATTCTTTTAAAATAGCCATTTATAATATAAAAGGGCTTGAACCTTATTTTAGTTCACCTAAGATATATTTTATTCCAATAAATCCAAAATTAACCTAGGAATATATTTTTGTAGTTTACTTTTCGCGCACAAGAAAACCATACATGGTTGAGAGTGAAATAAACTTATCCAGTGATCCTTGTTTTGAGCTTACCAAGCCAAATTTTCCTATGATTTTCCTTATTAGACCTGTTTTCTATACCCTGCCACTAGTCCAAAAATTTTGTTCTTGGCATTAAATTGGGCTCCAAACCCAATTACCAAAATGATCCTCTACAATTACAATTAAAAAAAAAAGGCACATAGGTTTAGGTCCAACTTGCCTCATGAGTCCCTAAGTTCGGCTCAAAACAAAGATGTTATTTAAAGAGGTTATTAATGTTGGGATTCCAAGGGTTTAAAATTTTTATAAAGATCAAATCTTTTTGCAGCGGAATCAAAAGAAAACCCTAACCCAGTATCCATGTGTATCGATTAGATCAGAACAAGATAAAGATTTCAGATCCATACCTTTTTGGTACTTTTTCAAATCTGGAAATTCGGATCTGAGATGTTGCAAACGCAAACACCCTCTACGGTATCCACACGAATGAATGCTCCTTAAAGATCCTCTGTGTGCTAGCACAATCTAGAACACCTTCTAGATTCGAACGGGATTAAACTTTCTAATCACGACTCTCGTGTTATTTGCTTTAGGGTTTACAGTGTTTCACTGCAGTCTAATGTGACAGCATGTGTTGTCTAACCCTAAAGACAAACCCTTATGTTCTATTTATAATGTCATTCAATAATGACATTTTTACCCCTTAATCTAATTAGGGATAAATAATTATATTATAATTTATTAAATAAATTATAAGATAATTAACGAACATAAGAATCCCTAATCTAATTAGGGAACATAAAACTATTTGGCCTAGGGCATAATTACCAACAATCTCCCACTTGCATTAGGCCAAATTATAATTGTTTATTATTCCCGTTGGACTTATTTAAATTCAGTCCACGATCCTTTTAGTTCATTCTTGTGTGTGACCCTGTAGGTTCACTTAATGTTGGCAGTAGATCTAAAACACACTTTAGATCTACAAGACATAATTGGTCTCTAGCAAGACATTATGTCTACCCAAATTAAGTGAAGATCGGTGATCCGACTCTACCTATTAACAGTCAGTTATTTAATCCTTTTGTTACACGATATCTTATAATTAAACATAAGGTGTGGATCAATACACACTTATATCGTTTAATCACATATTTCTTGATTCCAGAGTATGACTGACTTAAACAAATGATATTGATAACTCCTTATCAATTCATTCGAGCATGGCCATGCATTTCTCAGTCTTACCCATCAAGAGGCCCAAAAGATATCTCTCTCAAATTAATGAGAGGAACAAATCCCATCTTAATCACTCAACTTCCTCTACATGATTCATATTATGCCGAATCCCAACCTTTATAATTATCCGGTTAAAGATAATGTTTGATTGAGTCAAAACACAATATTTCTCATGTTGGAATCTATGATGATTTCAGGTCTAAGGACTAAAATAACACTGCAAATGAGAAATACTTATCGCATTGATCCATATAGTATTCTCATATTTGGTCAATCCAATACAATGTACTCTTACATGTATTCATGTGCTGAATTGACATCTCATATCCATAATCAGTAAAACATGATCATCATCCAGCCAACATACTAGTCTTAATTCATTATTATTTCATATAATGAACGACTAGGGATAATTTAGAATAAAGTTATTTCTCACCTTATGGTTTTACTATTAAAGTGACATACTTTAATGACATAAGGAATAACCAATTTATTCAAGGAATAATACTTTATCAAAACAAAAAGCCAATAACAACTTTGATAAAGAAAATGACAAATATACTATAATGATAATAAACATTCAAATGACATAGAATCCATATGGCTTAGGGCACATCACTAGCAATCTCCCACTTGCACTAGGCTTGGTTAGATACAGGTCTAACACCTAATGCTCTAGTATGACCATCATACTTTGACTGTGGAAATGGCTTAGTCAATGGATCTGCTACATAGTCATCTGTATGTACTTTGCATATCTTAACATCTCTTCTATCGATGATCACTCGAATGAGATGATAACATCTGAGTATCTTTTTGGATCACTGATGTGATCTTGGTTTCTTAGCTGCATCCGATGCTGCTATATACTCTGCCTCTATGGTAGAATCCACAACAGTGTACTGTTTGGAACTCTTCCAGCTTATAGTATCTCCATTTAAACAAAATACATAACCTGTTTGCGATCAGAAATCATCAAAATTGGACTGGAAACTGATATTTATGTAACCATTTACCACAAGATCAGTTTCCTATCCCATTTGTCAAAACGACATCCTTAGTCCTTCTCAAGTACTTTAGACTGTTTTTGACTACTATCCAGTGACTCTCACATGGATCTGACTGATACCAACTAGTGATGCATAAACGACATCTGGTCGAGCGCATAACATGGCATACATGATGAAACCAATAGCAGAAGCATATGGAATCCTACTCATGTGTTCACGCTCCTCCTTCTAAGCAGGACATTGAGTCTTACTCAATTTAATTCCATGTGACATTGGGAGAAATCCTCTTTTAGATTTTTCCATACTAAATCCTTTTAGTACTTTGTCAATGTATGCACTCTAACTTAGGCTAATGCTCCTTCTAGATCTATCTCAATAGATCTTAATGCCTAGAATATAGGCAGCTTCACCTAAGTCCTTCATTGAGAAACAATTTCCTAATCATGTCTTGACATTTTGTAATGTAGGAATATCGTTTCCAATGAACTATATGTCGTTTACATAAAACACTAAGAAAACTATTGCGCTCCCACTAACTTTCTTGTAAACACAAGATTCATATTCATTCTTGATGAAATCAAACTGTTTGATTGCATCATCAAGACGAAGATTCCAACTCCGAGATGCTTGCTTCAATCCATAAATGGATCTTTGAAGCTTGCAAACCCTATGTGAATTCCCTAGATTATCAAAACCCTCCGGTTGTGTCATGTACACATCCTCAATGATGTTTCCATTCAAGAAGGCTGTTTTGACATCCATTTGCCATATCTCGTAGTCATAATACGTAGCTATAACAAGAAGAATTCTCACAAACTAAAGCATGACTACAAGTGAAAAGGTTTCATCATAGTCTATACTATGAGTTTGCTTAAAACCTTTTGCAACTAGTCGTGCTTAGTAGGTATGCACTTTGCTATCCATGTCAGTTTTGTTCTTAAAAACCCATCTACACCCAATAGTCTTAACACCATCAGGTGGATCAATCAAAGTCTAAACTTGATTATCGTACATGGATTGCATTTCTAATTTCATGGTTGATAACCATTTCTCAGAGTCAGGGCCCTCCATCGCTTCCTGGTAAGATGTGGGCTCATCTTGATCTATGAGTATAACATCACAATTGTCAGTGTTGAGAAATCCATATTTCTCAAGCTCATGATAAATCCTACCAGACCTACCCGGGCCTTTAGCTAGTGGTTCAGGCTCAGCAACTACTTGCAAGTCTGATTGAACATCCATCATGGGTGCTATGTTAGTTTGTGGTTCTCGAACTTCTTCGAGTTATATTTTACTCCCACTGGTTTCTTTAGAGACAAATTCTCTTTCTAGAAAGTAACCATTACGAGCAACAAACACTTTGTTCTCAAATCGGTTTTAGAAGTAATATCCTTTTTTGTTTCTTTTGGATATCCCACAAACAACCATATATTAGATTTGGGTGCGAGCTTGTCAGACACTTGACGTTTGACATATGCATCACAGCCCAATATCTTTAAAAAGACAAACTGGGACGTTTCCCATTCCATAACTCATATGGTGTCATTTCAACCGATTTTGATGGAACCTCGTTCAATATAGACGCAACAGTTTCTAGGGCATACCCCAAAAAGAATATTGGAAGATCTGTCTGACTTATCATTGATCGAACCATATCTAATAAGGTTCAATTTCTCCATTTAGAAACACCAGTCCATTATGGTATTCTTGGAGGAGTTAATTGTGAGATTATCTCATAATCCCTAAGATAGTCAGAAAAATCTTGGATTAAATAACCTCTTCTAGCAGGTGAACTCAATGGTCTGCATACATCTGTATGTATGAGACTCAACAAGTCAGTAGCTCTCTCACTTTGTCCAGTAAAAGGAGTTTTTGTCATCTTACCCATTAAAAAGATTCTCATGATTCATATGATTCAAAATCAAATGAATCTAAAAACTCATCTTGATGAAGTTTTGATATGTGTTTCTTTTTAATGTGTCCTAAATGACAATTCCAGAAGTAAGTCGGATTTGAATCTTTTGGTATTTATATTATAAATGGACTTATTATCAGATTCATCAAAGTTTAGAACATGGAGACCATTCATTAAATGACTAAATCATAAAAGATGTCTCCATAATGGATGCAGATTGTATTATTCTCAATAACAAATCTAAAACCATCAATGTCCAAACATGAAACTGAAATAACATTGCTACTCATAGCAGGCACATAGTAACAGTTACTTAAAATAAGTCCAGAAGGCAAAGCTAATTCAAAATTTCCTACAGCTAATACAACAACTTTTGCTCCATTAGCCACACGTAGGTCCACTTCGCCTTTTGCCAATTTTCTACTTTGCTTAAGACCCTACACATTTACACAAATGTGAGAGCTATATCTGGTATCTAATACCCTTGATATATAAGTAGATAAATTGACATGTATAACATAAATACTTGAAGAAATAGTCTCACTATCCTTTTTCCTTTTCAGATCTTCCAAAGATAGTTTGCAATTCCTCTTCCAATGACCTGGTTCATTGCAGAAGAAGCAAACCCCTTCCTTTGGTGGTTTAACCTTAGGCTGGGTTTTGAGCCCTTTAGCTTTGGTCCGACCTTTTAGCTTTGCCCTTACCCCTACCATTGGCTTTTCTCTTCTTGCCCTATCCCTTTTGAACCAACACAATTCAATACTTGTGTGATCACAAATCTCTCATGCCTTGCCTATTGTTGGAACATTTCCTAAAGGTGTATGATCATATCGTATGCCTCCATGTCTTCCATTTGCTTCCGAAGCTCAGGATTCATAGTGGCAAGCATGATGCAAGTGACATTCAAAGAGTCTACAACTCTTAGAGCATCAGCAACAAGTTCATTAGGGATTGGTTCATTTAATTTCCTTTCATGCTTAAGAACAATTCTTAAGTTACGGTACCAATCAAGGAAATTTGTGGTATTCAGATTATCTTTTCAAGAATCGATCGCAAGGTTATGTTGTTTGTTGTCATGATCTATATACAGAGGCATGCAAAGTTAATTATCTTTATATAAGTCATTTTACATACTTCTACTATTTTATCAAATTAATAACCCTTCAATATTAATTCGGAAAACAAATTTTCTTAGTAGAATAAGATCCATATTTCACCAAATATTGAGTCAGCTTTGGCATGACGCTCAAAATTTAGTTATTTAGGTAGGAAACCCTTTTCCAATTACATCACATGTAACTCTTGTTATGGGATTGACATCACATGTCCCGGCCAAATAATCCCATTTAATGCCATAGGCCCAAAACCGTTTTGATAGCCTATTTAAGCCTAACCATTACAACATGTGAATATCACTATTATTCACCTTGCCTTACTAAGATAATCTATTGCACCCTGCTTTGGCAGAACCTACAATTGGACGATCAAAGCCTTGACAAGTGTCGAACCATGGAAGGCATTTTTATGACTTAATATTATGTGATTTTAAAATATGATATGTCATATTCATGTCTTCATGACATCTTCATGTCTTCATTACAATAATGAATAGATACAAAAGATTCCTACTAGCACATTCAAAAAAAAAAAAAAAATATAACTCAAAACACTTCATAAGCATATTATGTTTTGTATAATAAATTTGTGCTTAACTAATTATATTGTTCTTTTGTAAGGGATTAAGAGGGCATCGCCCCCTGCGGGTTCTGGGGCAGCGCCCCAGACGTGGTCCCGCTAACCGGTTAGCGGGCAGGGTCAAGGGGACAGCGTCCCCTGCGGGGTTTCAGGGGCAGCGCCCCGGAAAGCTAAACGAAAAAGTAAATCTGGGTAAGGGAAATCCTTTTGAAAAATTGAAACTCCTTTTTAAAACCCTTTAAAATTGTTTCCAAAATTTTCATGAAAATCCTTTCTTAAAACTAAAAAATTGTTCAACAATTAAACAATTTGTTTTAAAACAACCCAGATCTGTTCAACAATTGAACCATATCATATATGTAAAAGACCCCAAGAAACAGATCTAATTCGCAATTCAGAACTGTTCAGGATTTATAAATACAACCGCAGATCAAAGGAATAAAACAGATCCAATCTATCTGCTACAGTTTAAAAATCGGAATTCCAAATCTGAGTAAAACAAATATATGCTTGTTTTATTTATTTTTTATCGTCCAATTGAATCAGACGCATGCTAGCAAACAAACCAAAAAAAAAAAAAACTTCAACGTCCAGTTTCACAAAACGGACACGCTGTTCCTTTTTTTTTTTTAATTAAATATCAATTGGATGATCAAATCATCTCACGCGCAAACTGATATCCAATTCTCATCGGACGAACTCAGATGCACAAACATACAGCAGCTTCAATTGGAATTACAATAAGACCCAATTACAGACGCGTGTGGGCATAGATCTGATTCCGTGACATGCGCCAGACGCATGAGCAGACATAAAAACAATTACGCCAAGAGACTAGTTCCGACATGCCATCAGACTTGTTCGTCGTCTTTTTTTTTTTAATTAAATCAGAAATCCTAATCCACTTGAGACAAAAGCAGATTAAAAATTTGCAATTCAGACCACTAGTCCGTAGCAAACAGGAACAGACGCAACATGGGATCCGCAATTCATTTGTTTAATATTTTAATAAAAATCAAAATCCAATTCTGATGCAGATAGTGTGGCGTGTCTGTTTTTCAATTCTGTTCGTGGCGTATTTTTTTTTTTATAAATATAAACTTATTTAGAAAAACCCAAAATTCTATTGTAATCAAATTAATAAAATTACAAATCCACATTTGTATTGGTTTAGTTCCTCATAAACTCAAATTGATTTCATAATCAACATATAAAATCAAATTTCATAGCATCACATGCAGATCATAAAAACAAATTTCAATCTAATCGAAGACACAAGCGGCTCTGATACCACTGTTGGGATTCCAAGGGTTTAAAATTTTTATAAAGATCAAATCTTTTTGCAGCGGAATCAAAAGAAAACCCTAACCCAGTATCCATGTGTATCGATTAGATCAGAACAAGATAAAGATTTTCAGATCCATACCTTTTTGGTACTTTTTCAAATCTGGAAATTCGGATCTGAGATGTTGCTAACGCAAACACCCTCTACGGTATCCACACGAATGAATGCTCCTTAAAGATCCTCTGTGTGCTAGCACAATCTAGAACACCTTCTAGATTCGAACGGGATTAAACTTTCTAATCACGACTCTCGTGTTATTTGCTTTAGGGTTTACAGTGTTTCACTGCAGTCTAATGTGACAGCATGTGTTGTCTAACCCTAAAGACAAACCCTTATGTTCTATTTATAATGTCATTCAATAATGACATTTTTACACCTTAATCTAATTAGGGATAAATAATTATATTATAATTTATTAAATAAATTATAAGATAATTAACGAACATAAGAATCCCTAATCTAATTAGGGAACATAAAACTATTTGGCCTAGGGCATAATTACCAACAATTAATTCATCAAGTATTAATTTATGTAGGTTTAATTATGTGTGTATATATTCTAGCTACCTTACTTATAAGTTGGGTTAATTGTTATCCCACTTAACATCATTATCTTTAACAAATTTGTAGGTTTAATAGTTAATACCAAATTATTTCATTAATTTTGTGTTGTTTTATCTCATTCTTATCTCTTTTTATTATTATTATCACAATAGTTGTTGTTTCCCCATTATCCTATAACAAGTACAAAGAATATGTGTCCACTCATCTCAATAAATTATTTTATGTAACCAATTTTCATTGTTTAAATATTTAATTATTTAACCATTGATCTATTTATGCTTTCATGATGTAACTATGCAACTAAGAGCAATGTTGATGATCATTTCTCAATGCAGTCTTTTATCTCATAAGCTTAAGAATAGGGATGTAATCAAGCGAATTCTTGACTTGTTCTATTCAATAAATATACTATCAGGTTTAAGACAAGTATTGAGATCTTTTGTGATACCATATAGGTTTTAAGTAAGATTTTGGGGTTGATAAATAATTCATTGGGAACCCAAACCTATTAGCATATAATAGATGTATACATATTGTACATAATAAAACTTATGCATATGTATTTAACTAAAAATGATTTACCATTAAAATTTACCCACAAGAATACGTACTACAAAATTAAGTATTTAGTGCATATTTTAATTTACAAGGGTAAAGAAACACTTTTTTTTCTTAATGTCTATGTAAGAGAAAGGTGGATATATACATATATATATATTATAGAGAGAGAGAGATAATGGGGTTGGAAAAGAGATTCAATGAGCATTATACACCATGTATCAGGATAAGAGATTAGTAAGTACCAATATGTTTTAAACAATTGGTAGAAACCAAGCATACTATTTTTTATGAAACTATCCACATGAAAATTGCTCCTTGATATTTATGCATTACTTATAATTTTGCACAATATATCATGCTCGAATTTTTTTTTCTCAACGGGGGTGGGGGTTTCTTAAAATTATGTTTTGTACAGTTAGAGTGAACTTGTTCTCTTATACAAATACTTCCTTTTTAATTTTTTTTAACATTGTATTTTACAATTTGTTGGTTCTATTGAGATGAGGTTCAAGTACCTTATAAGGATAATTGGACGGACTTTAGGTTCAAGAAGAAAAGCCTTATAAGGATTACAATAGGTTCGAGAGACCTTACAAGGTATTGGGACAAATTCAAGTTTTGTAAGATACATTTTATACTCGTCTCAATCACTTCCTTATTCATGGACAACTCAATTAACTTCTTCTAAAGGAGGCTTCTAAAGGAGGGAAAAACAAATTGCTTTCTTACACAAAGACATCCTTTTCCTTGATTGTCTTCATTTATCATCCATCGTTCGACAAGAACATGGTAGAAGGCAAGAACGTTGCCTTATTGAGTTAGCAAGCTTCTACCTATATGGCTCTTAATATGCAAAATAGAAGAGGTGATTGGATCCTTTGGTATACAGGATGCCTTTAAAGGAAAATGACAAAATCCCTATTGGATAGTTTGAATAACCTCCACACAATACCATACATGAAGGTAACTAAGGCAGCTTCATCTTCTCTTACCCATATCCGGTTAATACTGTGGTATCTTTCCTTCTTTGGGATAATCTACTAATTTGAGAGAAGTGCTTGCGTTAGGGTTTCCTTCAGTGTCTCTTAACTCATATTATTACTTGTATGGGCCAACACACTCCATAAAAGCTGGAGGATCTATTGGGTTTAACATAGGCAAAACAATTGAAAATGTTATATTGACAACAGGTAAATCCTAACATTGCACTAACTTAAGCTTATCTAAGACCATCTGTGACTTAGGTTTGATTGGACATTGTGTGATACAATGTAATAAAATGACTGATAGGACATGATATAATACAACTCAATACAAAAAGGTACAAAGAAAAAATAGTGAATTTCTCATCCCACCCCTTACATGTGTATATTCTATCTTTTCATTATGCATTTTAATTACTTATTTATTTTCTCTTTTCTTAATCCGCATTCTTATTTGATTATGACTTATTAATTGTATCATATGTTATTTTTTTATGTATATAAACATATAAATTTGTCCTATTTATTTTTATTATTACAACATCGCTTACCATGAGAGGCTAAGTGAAACAATTTTTGATACTTATGATTATGATATATGTTGTTAATATTAATATTATCTTTCAATGTTTTATACCAACATTGTCGTTCTTAGCGGAGGTGGTTAAGATTTTGGTACTAGGTTTTGCTTATATTTATATCTTTGTTTAGTTTCACACATATAAGTCCTTTGATCGATCCATATAGTGGGTTGCCATCGTCAAATTATATAGTTGCTTTGGTCAGCTCGGACCACCTAGGTCAATTAATTTAAACATCAAACTTTGTCTGCCTTGGCTTTCTTTATCTATTCATAGTTACATAATTAATTTATTATATCTTTTCATAATCAGTTAAGGCAATTCAATATTTTTATTTATTCGCCTACTCGTTGATGTCTACCTGTAAGATGTAAACCGAAATCAACTAGCAAGGGAAAAGGACACTTAACTCACACTTCTCATCTCACAATCCTACAAATTATTTTTCTAGCCCTATAGATCGGCACTTAAGTTCTAACGATACCATATAAATATGATAATATACCCTATAACCAAGGAATATGAACAATCGTCATATACTAATAATATAAAGGTTCAAAAAACCTTCTAAAATAAATAATATGTGAGTATTACATACAACTTCCAATGCTAACAGCATTAATTCTTTATAAAAATTGAACTTCATAGTGATAAAACTACTGAGGAAATTAGTTACATAATCCTATGCCCAAAACACATCAAAAACTTATGTCTCAAGCTTGGATTGTTTTCCTCGATTAAGAGTCACATAAGAAATAAATTTTTAGATCTTTTCATCTCCCTTTTTCGTTTAAAAAAAAAATCCAAAAGGGAGTGGACTACAACTAGTTATTTATTTATTAATCATCATAATTTTGCGATGTGTATACACATATATATATATATATATATATGGTATTAAATACTTTCTAAATAACATGAGTCCAAACGAGTATAGCTTGCCATATTTAAAGATAACTTAATTATATTTTTCTCCTATTGTTCAATTTTTTTTAAAATCAATTTTTTGTTTTTAAGAAAACAATAGTTTTTCAAATTTCAATTTACTAATTATATTTTAGTTTTTTCAAGACATACGCATTCAAGAGAATAATTTAAACGATAAAGTAATTTACAACATGTCATTATGCGAATTACACAATTTACAAGATTAATTGGAAAATCCAAAATTTTCGTTAAACATGTTAAAGTTTTGTTTTTAGTTTTAGTTCTTAACAATTACTCTTATAAGTTGTTGTAGTTTTGTTGGCCGTATATTATTAAACTAATGTTATTATAAAAAATTTTTTATATCAATTTTTTGTAATAATTTTAATAATTAGATAATATACTGAACATATATTATCTAAAAATATATTCAATAAGTGTTACGTATACTGTATATAAATATGTTGTAAATAACTATTAATTATATGTTAATAAATAAAAAATAAATAATTTTAAAGTAATATTTATCTATACTGTTACAAATTAAAAATTTATTAATAATTATTTATCATGTGCGTGTCAAATACCGAATCCTTACTGGTCGTTCTAGGAATGAAAAACCAACTGACACAAACAGTGACCTCTGTCCAGTTCACTCACCGGACCGTCCAAGAAGGTGCGGCGCCTCGTTTTGGACACCGAATTTGTTACTGGCCATTACATATTAATGATAACATCACTCTTCACTGTCTCTCTTTCTCTTCTTTCTCTCTCTCTCCCGTCCACCTGGCTGGTGGGTACACACTAAGACAAGACAGGACCCCATCAGCAGCAACAGCTCAGCTCTCGTTTTTTCTTAATTCTCACACGTGCAAGTAACTTGGTACCACTTTCCTCATCCCGTGTGTAAACTGCGTTTACCCTGTACCAAGGCATACCTATATATATTCGTTGACCTCAAAAACGTCGAACAGAAAACCATCTCCGGAACCCAACACAAATACCCAAAAGAAAAACATACGAAAAATCGAAACAAACATCAGCTAAGAGTCTACACACACGAATTTAACATGCAAACATCCTTCAACAAGCGCCCCAAGCTCGCCGCCACCGCCACCACCACTGCACCCCCGCAACTGCCACCGCAAACCCGCCTCACCAGTGACCAAGAACTCTCCGTCATGGTTGCCACCTTGACCAACGTTGTTCACGGTAACACTGGTAATAGCGCCTCTAATTTCACAGACGATTTTTTCCAGTTCCATTTTTTACCACCCTTCGCTTCCTCTATTGGGCCGTCGGCATCTCCCAGTACGAGTACTGCAACGCTGTTTTCGGCTTCGGAGCTCGACACTTGTCGGTTTTGCAAAATCCAAGGCTGTCTCGGCTGCAACTTTTTCCCACCAACACCAGCCGCTGCAGGAGCAGGAGCAGCAGCATCACAAGATGAGAAAAAAGCTCCCCGAAAAAGGCAGAAGAAAAATTTCCGAGGTGTGAGGCAACGTCCATGGGGAAAATGGGCGGCGGAGATACGAGACCCACGACGGGCCGCTCGGGTATGGCTAGGGACATTCATTACAGCTGAAGAGGCAGCGCGTGCGTATGACAAAGCAGCTATCGAGTTCCGTGGTGCCCGTGCTAAGCTCAACTTCCCAATATCGGATTACACTTTGCAGGAGCAAGTGCCACTGAATTACACTTCGCAGGAGCAAGCCCCGCTGGAAAATAAGTACGAGGTTACTCGCAGCAACAGTAGTAATAATACTAATGATGATAAGAAGGAAAATGTTAAGGAGTGTCCCGTGTTACTGGGCAGTTCTTCTAATGGGGTGAATAAGCGGGAAAGTGAATTTTGGGATTCCGTTGGTGATGAAGAGATGCAGCAGTTGATGTTGTGGATGGATTTCGCAAGCGATTCATCGGATTCAGCAAATGGGAATACGCACGTTTCTATTTAGAATTTCATGGAAGTGGTAGTTAGGACACGCATCATATATTCGACGACCGTTGTTAGGGAAATTTTTGAGTGATTTAGTTTTGTTGATTTCCACTACACGCGGAGTGGAAAAGGAGAGGCTGTTCTATTTAAGTGAACAGTGTCCCTATGGGAGAAAGGGGGGGGTGGGTGGGGTGGGGAAAGGGTGGTGTTGTTTGTAAAAAGATGTACGCGGTATTTTTAATGATTCTTTTGTTTAATAAATAAAAATGAGATGTTAATTGTTAAATACAGTTTATTAATCTCATTGGTTATTTAATAATTTTGATTTATATTTTATAATGATTTTGATTCATATTCAATCTTTATAATACCAATTAAATACTTAAAATAGTTTATTATATTTATTTTAATAGTCAGATGATTAACTTAATGATCCAACAATAGATATCGCGTAAATCATATAAAAATAAATATAATTGGATATAATACCTCATTAATTATTATTTTTTTTTTGTAATCAAAGAAGATTGTTAAATAAAAAAAGTCAAAGAGAGGATATTCTTACCCCCTTTTTGGTACAATTTTTTTTCTTTTGCAGTAACATCTGGTCCCGGGTATGTCGCCATTCTGTGGGTTCAGCAATATCTGTAAGTGATAGAACCATGCCCACGTGTCGGACCCGGAGCTGCTCTATAGTATCACCACAATATCGTTTTTTTAATAACCATATTATTGATTTATACAATATAGCATATGAAAAAAAGATATAATAGATCAATGAAAATTACATTAGCAAATCAGGGCAGTGTTTTGCTTTTTTTTTGGTTTTCTTTTTCCTTCTTATGGGTGGATTAATTTATTGGGATAATATTATGAAAGATATCTAAATTTTAACGAAATATATAATTAGGCATCTGATTTTTAAATTGATCAATATAATAGTTGAAAAAATTTTAAATTAATCAATTTAATACAAAAGAAAACATGATGAAGATATTGTTAGAATGTATAAAAAGTTTTTTCTGATATTGAATTGATCGATTTCAAGATTCAAGTACTAAATTTATTAATTTTAAAATTTAAATACTTAATTATATATTTTTATCAAAGTTCATATACCATTTATCAAATTAGCCTTAATTTATCCTTCTTACCTAATATTTCTGGACTTAAAATTTTCTAATTTAATCTTGAGTTTTTAAAGAGGTCTCAGGTTAATTACGGAACAATTTCAGATTTACGTGGGCGAGCGGTCAACCTAAATTGAGTTGACCATACACCTTATCCACGCAGAAAGAATTATAGTCAAATCAATATTAAAGAATAAAGATTTGATACACATAGTCCTCATGGATAAAGGCGCACGCCGTCAACAGTTTTTTTTATTAATTTTTAAGATAGGATGATATCATCAATGACATAGGAACACCTCCTTTACCTTACGTCGATGGGAACTCGAAACGAGCCCCAGTAAACTAGCTGTCGCCTACCGGCCAAAAACAGAAATCTGTCTATCGCCTATGAGATATCTGTTTATATATATATATATTATATATATATGTATGTATGTATGTATGTATGTATGTATGTATCACCAATGATATTTAAAGTTTATCAAAATATGTAATTAGATATCTGAATTTTAAAATTAATTAATTTAATATATAAAATTTAAAAATGATTAATTTAATACTTAAAAAACTTTAAAATCTTTAAAATTGATCAATTTAGTACTAATTAAGATACTATTAATATACACGAAAAATTCTTTTAGGTACTAAATTGATTAGTCTCAAAATTTAGGTACTAAATTGCTCAATTTAAAAATTAATATACCTAGCTGCATATATTGTCCAAATTCATGTACAATTCATGACATTAACTCATATATATATTACACGAGTATGACACGTGGACCATCATATTTTAAGTTCTACCTAGCTACAATAATATGGTATACATTAAATAACATAATTTGTGATCGATTATCAAATATATTAGTGTAATTCTAATATATATTTTAATATCATAAGATCATGCATGATACTTAAACTTTGATAAAATATGCAATTAGGTACTTAAACTTTGAAATTTATCAATTTAGTACTTAAAAAACTTTAAAATTAATCAATTTAATATCTTAAAATACTTGATGGAGGTACTATGTTGACATACACGAAATATTCCTTTAGATGTTAGATTGATCAATTTCAAAATTCAAATACTAAATTGATCAATTTTAAATTTTAAGTATCCAATTATATTTTTTTATTAAAATCCAGGTATCATTTTATGATATTGACCTTTTTTCTTTTATCATCTATATGTATAACACTTTTCTTCGGAAGAAAAAAGATATATCACATTTTATATATTTCATTCTAATAGGTTGGCCGATTGACCCACCTAGTTGGATATAAATTTCTCACTCACTTATCAAGTGGATTATAGTATGTTGCTTGTTTAACCTATGAGTCAAATCAAGGTAAGCCTATTCAGCCCCACTTATACACTTACACATGATTAAATTGGTTCACCAGAGAATTAATTTTGAATTAAATAAAAATAAAATATATAAAATTTGAGAAATAAAATTTAAAATGAATTAAAACATATAATTTAATATGACTAATAATATTTAAACATAAAAATAGTTAAATAAATAAAATCACTAGTTTTATACAATTTTTAAGAATATATAGAATTTAACTGCCTAGGATTTGGGACTTCGAATTATAAGATAGATTTTAGTTCAAAATTTTAAAACTGTATAAATAAAATATAGGAAGCGGAGAATCTAAAGTAATCTATATTATTAAAAAATATATATGCATTAAATGATTTGGTTCTAGCGTCAACAATTACATCTAATAAACACAGACCACAATTTATAGCATAAAAATATTAATTTTATTTAGAAAAACAATGATGATAATACGTACATTTTATAAAACTATTCACAAATTATAATTTTACTGATATTTTTATGCTACTAATTAAAACTCTTTAGAGTGTTAGTGCTTTTCGTTTGTTTCAGCTAGGCTCGACTCGACTTAAGGTTTGGATTAAGAGACAAATTGAAACAAGCTATATTTAAAACAATTTGATCCAAATATTGAATGAATCAAACTACTTTTAATAGTTTGACGTTTTGAATTGAATTGCTTTAAATGCGTTTAGTTTACTTTAGTTAGATTTGAACCACTTTTAAAAATATATTATTCTAATTAATACTACCGATAATTTTTTTTATTTTCTAATAATAAATGTTGATATTTAAATGGAGGAATATTATGTAAGATAAAGCTATAGGGTAAATTATACCAAAATATATTTGAAATACCCTAAACCTTCACAGATATTAGAAATTAGGTTTAGATAGATTTGAATGAATTAAATTAATCATAGGATATAAATAGACAAGTTGACAAAGTTAGATTAGTAATTAATTAAATGAAATTTGAGATTTGAAATCTAAATTCTCTAAACAAGTCATTGAAATGTTTAGAGAATTCCTAAACTCTTACTTTTTAGCCTAAACACTAATTCCTAAATCTTAGTAAAATTTGAGTTCATTTGCTTGAATAAAAATATCAATTATTAAACCCGAACTCAAATTATAATCTTTTATCAAAATAAATTCTCAAATTAAGTTCTTATTGCAAGTTCTTAATTTCTAACATATTGGTTCCGAAACAAACTTTTAAATACTCTTGAAACTATAGATATTTGATCTGATAGTTCTAAAACTATACCTATAATTCTTTATATTAATTTTAATCCCTATCCTTTCTTTTAATGCCCACTCTATCCTCTGCCTCTCTCTTCCCTCACTTTTCCCTTTCTTTCCTTATATTTTATTTGACCGATGCTTTCTCTTCCCTTTCCCTTTCTCTTCTTTTTTCTTTCTTTCTCTTTAAATCTTCAACAAATCTCAAGATTAAAGCCACTAGAGGATGAATCAAGATTAGGAGATGAACTAGATAGAGAAAACCGAGCTAGAGGATGAAGCTTCAACTTCTTTTTTTCTCTAAAGCTAAGTTTTCTATTTCTATTTCTCTTTGTTTTTATTTGTTATTTACATTTGTAATTGATGAGTTGATGTTGAAATGGGTTAAGTGCTGTTTATATATGTATTTGTTGATTTAATGGTTGATAAAAGTTGGGAGTTGAGTTTGAGGAAGAAGATGATGAATAGTGGTTATAGAGGTTGATGAAGTTTGAGATGTTTGATGTGGTGAATGTGAAGTTTATGTTGTTTGAATGTTTATTGATCATATAACAAGCTTTGGGAAACTTTGGAATGAGTTTAAAGAACTTTGAGAAGTGTAAAATGCATTTAAAGAAATGATTTCGTCATTTTCTCGTTCTAGTGTGCACAACCTGATGCATGGCTGTGCACATGCCCGTGCAGGCCTTAGAATCCTTAAAATTTAGTCTCGAGTCACTTTTTCATGCTCAGCATGGCCTCGAGCACGGCCATGCACTCAGTCGTGCAGCCTTCCCCTATTTCGCAACCTGTTTGTAATTTAACCGTAACTTTTTCATCCGACCTCCAATTGAGGTGATTCAAGTTGCATTAGAAATCTTGAAAAGAGATATACAATTTTCATGTTTTGAGTTTTTACAAATTCGAAAATTATCAATGCTTAAATTTTATTTTCTTTCCTACCATTGTATTTTTCAAACAAAGTTAAAAACTTGTTTTTGTTTATTAAATGTGTTTTTGCTTAGGAAATGGATATTTTTGAGCTAAAATGAGATAGATAAGTGATATTTGATGTGTTAAGTGAATTAATTCATGTAATTAAACATGGGTTAAGTAGATTTATAGATTTAACAAATAATTAGATTAAATCTAGAAGTTAGTTATAAAATGAACTTAGTTAACAAACCTAGGTTCAATTTGACTAAATGAACTTGAATGAACTAAAATGGATTAGATTTTTTAACTTTGATGAATTTGGATAGGTTTAAGCTAACTTGGGATTAAGTGACTAGATCTTAGATATATAATGACTTAGTAATTAATCTAAGTCCAACTTCACTTAATGAACTTTACTAAGCTAAAATGAATTAAATTGTCTAAGTTTAATCAACTTGACTTAGTAAATGAATCAAATGACTAATTTTAATTAATTTGGCTAATGTTAAGCTAAAATGGATTAATAGCTATTAATTAGCTTAGATGAATGAATTAAGATGATCTTTGAATAATATGGGGAATATGTTGTTTCAAATGTGTGTTTACTTGGAAAATGAATGTTTTTGGTTTATGAATTATTTGTTAATGCTTTTGTAATAAAACACTATAAATAAAGAGAAAAAAAATTCTTTGACAGATAAATGAGAACTGTCCATATTTTGGCAGGGCGATCTTCGCAGCCATAGTGGGGTTCCTATTTAGTGTCTAATTAAATAAGGTTTAATAAAATGAGTTTGAGATGAATGGATAAATAGCTTAAGTTCTTATATGATTTTGATGAAGTAGACTATTAGTTTAGTTTAGTTTAGTTTCTTATATGAGTTCTTTTCTTAATAGAAGTGGATATATGATTTATCTTCTGGATTATCTTCTGGAATTTCTTCTAAAACTCTGTTTGGATTTCATATTCAAGGTACGCAATAACTTGCGTGATGATTGATAGGATAGGCATCCTAAATGGATTAAGAACTTAAAGATGGCTTAATAATTGATGAGTGTTGGTTGTGTTGTACGTCGTTGAATCCAGAACCGGAGAGCAACAACCTTGCCATGATGCAATGGCATGGTAGTTTAGGCACTTAGCCCAATCCTTCGTCATGATGCAATGACTCAAATCCATGATGCAATTGTGGTTTCTTTTATTGGCTAAGTGGGTAGCTAATAGGGTTAATTGTATCGGTATATTCTCTACTTAGGCTTGGGAGGAAATAATTTGTTTTAGTTCATGGGTATGGGACCGTTGAACTAATTGATGTTATAGACCGGGATAAGTGGAGTGTATAAAGGAGTATGAATCCTAGATGATGCTATTAATATTCTTTATCGGTTAGATATAGGAGATATAGATATCCGGTCTATCTATATCAACCCCTGAGCAGCTGCTGTTACTCAGGACCCCTAGATTCCTATTGGCTTGTTCCGAAGTGTGAGTACTCCATTGCTGATTTGTTTATTTTAATGAAAAGATAATAACTTGTGGATTGATGCATTGCATTTAGTTAAGCTGTGTGCCACTCCGTATGTGATTGTGTTACTGTGTAGGGACTTCGGCTCATCCTTGTTGTTGTTATTCTTTTTACAGGTTTTGTTGTTGATAAGATGATGTCGATAAGTTGATGATGAGTTATTGTTGTTGTTGTTGATGTGATGATGATTGTCTCGGGCATCAGGCGAATTTGAAGATTTGGGAGATGAGTGAAATGTAATAGGATGAGATATATTTGTATTTTGTTTCTTCTTTGTTTTGTTCTATAAAAACTGGATTTAATTATAAATTTGTATTTTCATTTAAGGGCTTATTAGTGCCCATGTTTTTGTAAATATTTATCAAAGTGAAAGTTTTTCCACTTTTAATAGTGGAAGTTTAAATGCTTTTATGTAAGAAATGTTTTTATTAAAGTTTATTTTTCCGTTGCTAAATCCAGTTGTTGCCAGAATCTAACTAAACGATTTCACAATCTAAAATCGGATAGCAATGTTCAACATAAACACCTTCTTTTAAGACAACCTTACGTATAATTCGTAAGAGTTATACGTGGTTAGGGACTTGGTGTGCTTAATTTGAGAATTGAGCATGTCGGGTCTTTACAATATTAATGCTCGATAACAAGTTCATTCAAGGTATCCACATATCAAGTAGTTATAAAAAGAAATCAACATTTCTTAAAGTGGGTTATATGAAGATTAATGTTTTGCAAAGTTCAAGGGATCAATGTTTGAATAGTTTTGAGTTGTTTTCCTCAACATATACTTCATTTGATTCGTTTTGCAAAATATTGATTAGTCTTTTTAACGACTTGAAACATTTCATGCATTAAATAAACCTATTTCCAAATAATAGCCTTTGATATAATTTTTCCTAAACCCATATAACATTTATCTCAAAAACATTCAATCTCAAGAGATAGTGTAGGCATTGAGTCTGTTTGAGAGATGAGAGATAGAGGCTAAGGAAAGGGAGAGGACTAAAGAAATGAAGTGTTAGGTGAAAAGAAAAAAAAATGTGAATAAAATAGTTAGTAAGTTTTAAAATTAAAAAGTTGCATTTTTTATTTTCTTTTATTGTAGGCTGTTGAGTTTGGTTCAATTCAACTCTCTAAACCGAACAATGAACCGTTTAAAATTCTCAAAATCAACCCATGAATCAAATTAAAATATAAAATAATAGCATTTTATGGTTTGGCTTGATTAACAATCTAATAAAAACTTTTCCTATATGCAATTATTATGTCATTTTATTTTATGTGACTGAAAATACTCGGTGAGCTTGAAGATCTTGCCTATGGTTGGATGCCCTTCGAAGGCCTTTGGATTGACCCATCTCTATTAAAAGAGCACCATCTTAATTGTTGGATTGACCCATTTCAATTGAATGATTGGAATAACCTTTCAATTAAAAGCATTCAAAAAATTTAAGAATATTTTGATATTTAAACAAGTCTAAAAAGTATTTATGAACTTTCTCGCTTTTCCTTTCATTGATTTCTTATCCATTTCTCTTTTTTTTTTTTTTTTTCAATCTCAAACTTTCAGACTAAAGGCTTGTATTTATTTATTACTTTTTTGATTTTTAAATTGGGGAGTGGGGACACATTGGGCCACAGGGTCTTAAAAAGGGGGTCCATCTCTGAATGAAAAGTTAGGTCATGTCCTTCCGGACGACTGACGTGATGGAAGCATCTATTCACATTTCTATGTATTTCAGCATGTGAAAAATTTTCATTTTAAGTCCGTGTTCTAAACATTGAAATTTGAAAAGTAGGGGGAAAATTACAAAAAAAAAAAAAAAAAACAAAGATTTCTCTTCTTTTCTTTATTTATTTATTTTGTAAATTTTAAGACTTGTGCTTTTGTTATTTTCAATAGGAATGTGAGTTTTGAAAGAATTGAAATAAACTGCCACATTAGCATAAGATATAGGCCAATTGACTCTTTCACAAAAAGAATTATGAATTAAAAAAATCTTAAAATAGGTAAATCAAAATTTCTTTTGTACTTCTAATTAGAGAAAAAAGATATAGAATCGAACTTGAGTTCAAACTCGACTTAAAGTTTCAAATCTCAATCTTAATTCAAACTTGATCGAATTTAGAGTTTTGTATTCAACCTTAAATTGAAGTAGTATTTTATATGTTTGAATTCGATTAGATTAAATTCATTTAAACTAAATTTATCTAAACAAATTATTTGTTTTATTATAATAATATTAATATGCAAACATGATTTGAATTTAATCATATTTATATTTAATTTTAGTTGGGCTAAGTTAAGCTTATAACGTTATACGTATTCAACTTGATTAATTATTCGAATATATTGAGATCGAGCGAGCTTAACTAGACTATTCCCATTTAAATTCAAATAAATATCAAACCAAATTTGAATTATTTGTGGACAGATTATAGACTCAATCAAAGAATACTTATTTGTCCAGATTTTGATTTTATTTCTCGAAATATTTCCAAAAAATATTTTAAAAATTACAATCCTCCTGATTCTTTCATTTTCTACTTCTTTTAATCCTCTTTTCTTTGATGTCACAAGCTTTTGTCCATCAAGCTTCAAATTGTTATTGTCTAATGCTAAAAAGGTTCGAGATATTGCCTATGGAAGCATATGGAAAACTTCGTTTCCAATATGATATGCTGGTAAGTTAAAAAAAAAAAAATAATAATAATATGCTGGAAACACCAACAGGAACACGAGGAGAGAGAGTAAAAACGTTTTAAAAGTTTTTCAAAAACAAAAAAGGAAAAGTAAAAAAAGCCCAACTTAAAATAAGAAAAGCAGGGAACAGGCAATACTAGAAAGCGAAAGCTTGGTGAAAGTTAGTGGCTGCTTTCCTTAGATAGTGCATGACTTCATGTCTTACGTCGTTGGTGCCGACTTTTGTCCATATTTTATTAAGAGACAAAAATCATGTGGAGTCAACTGTGTGATGTGAAGTGAGAGAAGGAGGACGTGATCGTACACGCTCTTTCTTCTTTTTCCCCATTAATCTTATGTTATTTCAATTTTTCTCAGTATCTTTAATGTGATTAGACATCTCTTTGGATAGGATTTGAATCGAAACTCGAAGAGAACCAATGACGATAGATTTTCTATTGGACCCGCTCGCAAGGTGGATAGGACCCGCATTATGGATCCGTTGGATTGACTGGTCCAATCCGGGTCTATCTTGAGGACCCGGTGGACCCAACGAGTCTAAGAGGGTTCGTCCAATTTTAGTTAAAAAAAGAAAAAAAACCTTTTGGCTTGTAGAATTTTTTTAAAAAATATACGGTTTGACCTATAAAACCGACCCCGTGAACCGGCGGTTCTACGGGTCCTACCTATCCTGCCATCCACGGGATGGTTTTGGATCCATATTTTTGGATCCGACCTCGGCGAGTTGGGTCCTGGTTCCAACCCAACCCGGATTGGGGAGATTTCTATATTTGATACATTTTTATTTAATGTACCCTATAAGGTATATTTGTCGTAATATTTCTTGGTATTTATGGAACCAAAATAAAACAAAAAAAAAAAAGCCCATTTTAAGTATACAATAATCTCATTACATCAACTAAACTTTAAATGAATGAAATTGTGTTGCAAACGAGTTGAGCTGAACTTTTAAAGGCTCGAGTTACGAGCTTAAGTTTGAACTCGAACTGGCTCGTTTATGAAACAAGCTCAATCCCAAGCCGAGCTTTTTATCAAGCCTAATAAACTTTTATCAAACATGAAATTAGGTGTGACTCGACTCATTTTAAATAACCCGTTTTTTATTTTTAAACCTATAATATATATATATATATATAAGTATTGCTATAGTATATATACATAATTATTAAATACAAATTGGTTTTTGTAATTTTTATTATATAGTTATAGATAATATATCATGTATAAAAAATTCATAAATTTGCTAGTGAGTTTATTAGTGAACCTATTAATGAGCCTAATTGCGAGTCTATTCACGAGCCTAAATGAACTTGTTCATGAGCCAGCTCATAAGCCTAAATCAAAACTTGAATAGAGCTCATTTAGATAAATAAGTTTACTTTAGGCTTGGACTTGGCTTGTTTACTATCGAGCTCGAGCCGAGCTAAGCCTGGAGGGAGTTGAGCTCGAGTAGCTCACGAATAGCTTGCTCGTTTGCAGCCTTAAAATGAAATAAGCTAATTGCTAGGCACATGATCTTCCGTTATCTAAGCCATAATTAAGGAACAAGGAATACGTAAGTGGGCTTAAAAATATATATATATATATATATTTATTTATTTAACCTTGACTCATGGGCTCATGGGCTAAGTGATAGGATCTAGTGAGTCCAATTCCTTATTAGAACAACCTAGTGAGATTTGACTTGATGAGCTTGGAATATGGAATGTTAGACTGATCTGTCGGATCTAACCCCTCTTAGTCATGCTTATGCATACAAGAAAATGACTATTGGCTTGGCATATGAGATGGTCATTTAAGATAACTATGAATTGAGTTTATTTCATCTCGTTCGTTAATCATTGAGGTGATATGACAATAGTCATCCAGGTTGCAAACGAACTAAGCCTGTTCACAAACAACTCAAGTTTGACTTAATGTTTACTTAAGTTCAATTCGAAAATAGTTGAGTCGACTTCAAGCTCAAGCTACTTGAATAGTTTATTGAATCGACCTTAAGCTTCATTGTTTAAGCTCAGTTAGCTTGTGAGTTTAATCGAGCTCAAGTCAAGTGTAAATGTTAATCAAATTTGGATATTAATTAGAATTAATTTTTAAATATATCAAGCTTCATTGAGTCGAGCTTGGGTTTACATAATGTTACTTCGAGCCGAACTTAAACTTAAAATCTTAAACTTGCTCAAACTCGGGCTTTGAAATTTTGAGTCAATCTCGAGCTCAAACTTGGTATTGTACTATCTTGGTTTGTCTTATTTATAGCTCTAGTCGTCATCTATGCTAAATGCCTATAAATATTTAGCCACTCCTTATTTTTGGATGATTTGGTGAGAGAAGGCAAACAATAATCCATAGGAGAAACTTTGCTCTCTAGAATCAAATAGGCAACTCAAACAACTATTACTCCAATTGCTGAAGAACTGTAAGGTTAACACACAATGTTTACTCAAGCTCTCTTATCTATCGCTTGTGCATTTAACATACTAAGACTGTCCTCTTTCCCATCATTCTCTTTAAAACATCCCATCATCAAGTGTCATATTCTCATCAATATTCTAAAGTCATGTGTAAGGCACAAGATTCACATGACACGTGCATTACTACCATAGGAAGAACCTTGCATCTATAGAATCTATACTATTTTCCCCCCTTTTGTCATCAATTTTCACATTACTTATAAATTAGTAACACGTAATATCAAAAACAGATCAAGACTAGAAATAGAAAATCTATATGATTTTTTTTGTCAATTTAGATTTAATTTAATTACAAAAATAAGTCATTATTAAACTTAATTAACAAAATAACCTACTTAAATTGCATGTTAAAATGCATTTTTGTGCTTACATATGAGACAAAGACATCTTGCATCTGGGACATGTGAGTTACGACCTATTGGAGTACTCAAAACCACTCCAATAAATGTTCATATAAGTGCCTGTATAAGAGGTGTCATAATAAGTTTATAAGGTGTAAAAAACTGCCCTATAAAAGGTGAATTGCATTTTTGATGTGTGAGTTACAAATTGCAATTTAAACATTCGAGTTACAACTTGCATTTTATATATGATTTTCTTTTTCATCAAACTCGCATTTCCAATGTTCAGTTTCCGTAGTCTATTTTGGTAATTAAATTACCACACATCCTATTTTAATAATTATTTTTTGAAGGAGGATGATTTACTCTAATGCAATATATGAGATCTCAAAATTTAAAAAAAAAAAAGAAAAAGAAAAAGGAAAAGAAAAGGAGGATTAGACTAATGTTTTACCCTAATCCAGATACATGAGATCTCAAAATATAAAAAAAAAAAGAAAAGTAAAGGAAATTTTGTACAAGAGATTCATATTAGCGATTTTCTTAGTAGGTGGTCTAGTGGAATAAATCTATGTATGTATTCATTTAGATTTATAAGGAAAATGACAAAGTTAGTATTCAATGTTCAACATATAAAAAGTAATTAGTAAGAATATTGTTATCTAAAAAATTTCCTAGAAATTCAATTTTTTATGGTAAAAATAAATCAAGACCCCACCATGTTGTAAAGAAAGTGAAACAATGTATGAGCTACTAAGAAAGACTCTTTTGCCAAAGGACAGTTACTAAAAAAATTTCAATCAAATTACTTCTTAGAAGTACCTCCCATTGCCCCTTAAATATTGTATGAATCTAGGTTCACAATTACAATGATGTGTTGAAGAGTGCATGTGTAATTTACAGAGGAGATTCTCAAAATATTACAATGAAAAAATTCCTAGACAAAGCATAGAATCACATAATTAATTAATCCTAATACATATAATAACAAGCATATCCCTGTGATTTTATGGTGCACATGTTAATGTGAGATTAATACATTGATTTAAATTCAAAGGGGTGTGGAAAGCTTCTTGGTGGGTATATTTGCATGCTAGTAGTGAGTAGGAATATATATACAACAAAAGAATATAATGAGCATTGAGTTATATAGGTGACCTTGAACAAATTGAGTTTAGAAGGGCAGTAAGCCTTGAGTGGTATAGTTGACCTTTCCTTGAGTAAAATTGGAGACCTTCAAGATCTTTCATGAAAAACTATAGATAAATAAGTATGATAAAGTATGGTAAAATTGTTCCTAGCGAAAGAGACGTCATCGATGTAAGCAGAAAGTCTACAGTATCAAACTCCCAAGAGTATATTTTCATGGACGTTTTGAGCTCACTTTGAATAAATATAAGTGCAACAATTGACCATTAAACCAATGGAACCAAGCTCAGGTGCTAGTTTAAGGTAATAAAGAGATTTCTAAAGTTAATACACATAAAAAATGATATGTGGATACACAAGTTAGATGGTTGTTTCATATATATTATCTTTGTAAGGCAATCACAAACGCATTTTAATATTAAAAGTAAAGAAAATGTATCAAGATCAAGATTTAGGATTATTAAAGCACTTACTAAGGTTGAAGTGGGGTCATTTGAAAGTATTAATGGTTATTACTAATTTATCAGAGTTTGTAAGTTCAAGGCTATATTTACATCGAAGTAAAAATTTAGATGGTTGTTTGCAATTCTCTTTAATATTGTATATAGGTATAATCTTAAAAACTTTTCATAAGTTTACTATTGATATGGAATTTTGTGTCTATTGTTTAAGTTATTAAAAATAATCTTCCTTTCATCTTTTTGAAAATTTCCCTTGAAGAACCATATATTATCATTTAATGGGACCGGTAATTGTGATATAACATAAAATGCAATCATTTAACCACACTTTCCTAAGAGAATTAAGTTGATAATAAGAAATAGTTATACCTAAATCATAGTCTGAATTTTAGCGAATTTTCTATAGTTACATAATTTATAATTTGTAAATGAAATATTTTTTTTTCTAATAATCAATATCAAATATTTGATTTATTTATATGGGGTAAGATCCATCGATTGTTATTCTACTAAAAAAATATTGACTATTAAACTATAATTTTAACCACACTGTAATTATTTCACTTAAAAAAAAATAAGTTCAATTATAGCACTTTGTTTACTTTTTAACCATATGGTAGGGCAACCAAAAATCCTATATAGCATTTATTATTTATTTTTTCTTTAGCAATCAATCCTATAGATTTAAAAAATTTTGTTTCTTTCCCTTGGAAAACCCAAATTATATAATATATATATATATATAATTAACAACAAAACATTTATTTACTGAAAACACATATGGCAGGTCTTTATACCTTTCTAAATCCTAAATATCACCGCAACAACAAATCTCACCAACTTGTTTGAACTTGCAACTTTAAGAATAGGTATGTGATAGTTTAAATTTTATTTTATTTTTTCAATAAAACTCTAACAATTATTGGTTATGTTTTTTATGTCATTATCTTTAGCCCATAAGCATTTAGAAGTAGGGATTTCTGATTGACTTGCATGATTTTAATAGAGAGTATGTGCAATGCAAATCCATTACAATATTGTATGATGGATTTTCTTTTATTATATGATCAATAAGTCATCGAAGTGGTATAATTGAACTATTATAATGTACAATGATTGTAATCGTCAAATGAAAGCTCAATGATCAATATGGTAATTTTTTAAAAAGTATAACAACATCCTATATATTTACCATTTTACATGATTGTTTTATACTTGTTTAAACACACATATTGTGATGTCACCATTGTTAATTGAATTTAAAAGGAAAATGTTATAGTTTTCCTATGGTGCTTACTAAAAAACCAAATGAAATAACTCTTTGGCTTTTTGCACGTTTTTATTCAAAGGGTGTCGATAATTTATATTCCATGTTAAATTACATTGACCACCCCTATAAGTTTTGCAAAATATGTAGACACCTCACTTTTTCAAAATGCAACACTTACCTCCCTACTTTTGTTAGTATCAATACTGACACATGGCATAAATGGTAACATGTCATGCCTCATTAGCATTATTAATTATTTTATTTATAAATTACAATTATGTATATGAAATTAGTTGAACTAATAAATAAATTGAAGTAAATTATTAAAAAAATCTTGATATTTCTTTAAAAGATAACTGTACCAACTACCAAGCATGAAAGATATATATTATATACATTAAATAATTAGATTAAAAATATAAGGAAAAATATAAGGGTAAATTAAGTTGACCACCCATGTAAACTTCGTAAAATATATCAACACCCCACTTTTTAAAAATACAACACTTGTGTCTCTGCTTTTATTCACATCAATACTCGTATGGCATAAATGTTGACATGTCATGCCTCCTTAGTATTATTAATTAATTTATTTATAAAGTATAATTATGTATACAAAATTAGTTGAAATAATAAACTAAATTAAAGTAAATTCTTAAAAAATTATAAAAGAATCTTGATCTTTCTTAAAAAAGAAAATTGTATAAACCATAAAAATTTATTATATGTTAAATAATTAGATTAATTTTAAGGAAAAATATAAGTGTAAATTATATTGACCACTCCTGTAAACTTTACAAAATACATCAACACCTCACTTTTTTGAAATACAACACTTATCTCCATTCTTTTGTTCACACCAACTTGTATGACATAAATCAACATTATTAATTATTTTGTTTAAAAATTATAATTATGTATATGAAATTAGTTGAAATAATAAAATAAATTAAAGTAAATTCTTACAAATTATTAAAAAATCCCGATCTTTCTTTAAAAAAAAAAAACAATGCCAAGCATAAAATATTTATTATATATATTAAATAATTAGATAAAAAGTAAATTATACTACAATGTTATAACATTTACGGTACATTCATTTGAGGTTATAATATTTAAAGAATTAAGTCAATTGAGGTCATCATTGACACGTGCCAATTAAAAAAAATTTAATTATAACTTAGAAGATCTGCACGTTGTACGTATGTCAATGATGACCTCATTTGACTCAATTCCCTAAATGTTATGACCTCAAATGAATCTCTTAAAATATTATGACTTCAAATAAACTTACTCCCAAACGTTGTGATCTCTCGGTATAATTTATCCAATTAGATAAATTATAAGGAAGCCCAACAACTTGTTCTTCTTTTTATACGTATTCCTTTTCCTTGTTAGATTTCACATATCTGAGGTCCAAACCTTCTCAGATCTGTTGAAAGGAAGAAAAACAAAAACTAAATTCCATTTTTAGATTTCTAAACATGCAAAGTGAAAAAAGAAATAAATTATCGAACTAAGTCAATTTCAAAGTAAGAAGAGCACATCCAATAGAGAAATACATTTTTAAATTAAGTTTGTTAAGAGTTTTAGTTGGGTAGATAGAAAACTTTTACAAGTTTATGGGTTGAACTTATGTAAATCATTAACGATCATAGTCAAAGTAATTTTATTAACTACATTTAGAGAATATTGTTTATTTTAAAGAATAATTAAATTAAAAGAAATTGTAAAAGAATTAAAAAAAAGAATATAGTGTGTTTAAAAAAAATGCACCATACATTAAACATTTATTATAGATAGTAAATAACTAGGTCAAGTATTAAGAACAAAAAGAAAAATACTATATACGATATCATCTCACAATTAAAATAAATATAATAAGAAATATATTAAGTATTTTAGTGGTGTGATGACCCTAGGTTTGAATCTAAGCCATTTTAATAATCGAAGATACAAGTTTGATGGAAAAACATATGTAACCATAAAATTTTTTGTAATCTAATTATTTAATATATACAAAATAAATAATTTATGTTTGGTATAGTTTTCTTTTTAAGAAAAATGAAGGCTTTTTAATAATTTTTTAACAATTTAGTTTAATTTAAATTATTATTTCAACTCATTTAATATACATAATTGTAATTTTTTAAATAAAATAATTCACAATGCTGATGTGGCAATGACATGTTATTATTTATTCCAAACAAGTATTATAGTAACTAAAAGTAGAAAGGCAGCCATTGTACTCCAAAAAAAAAAAAAAGTTGGGTTTCTGTAATTTTATAAAGTTTAGAAGGTTGATCAATGTAATTTACCCCCCTATTATTTACCAATTCGCTACTTGAATATTGCATTATGATAATAAAAATAACGTTGTAACAACATCTTATGAAAATAATAATCCATCTTGCTGACAGAAACCTTCTTTTAGGAACATGTCATGTAGATGTATACTAAAATAAAGACAAAGGCGAACTGGTGATGATCGGTGTCTTTTAACCATCAACTGAAAGGGACTAGCCTAAAGTCAAAACTTCTAGGCTAGCGGGCACCGTCCAAGCCGCTGTCCACATCCTCCAGCTGCTACATTGGTCAACGCTATGGCTGTCTGAAGTTTTGACCCGTACTTCCTAGTTCTTTTTTTTTTTTTTTTTTTTGGTGGACGCAGATGGGTCAAAGCACTTTCAAACCTTCTTATCCTCTCGTTAATTTTCTTACTTTCTGTCGCCTTTCCTACCGTACGCTGTCCTGGGCAATTAAAATTTAATACGGGAAGAGGATCCAGAATGTTTTGGCATGCTCCAAACTCCAGCTCATGATCAGCTGTCTCTTTTCAAACCGGGAATGGGATCCACACGTTCGAGGCGTCCTTTCGAGGTTCCTGCTGAGATTGGCTGTTAACTAAAATAATTAGTTTAATAGACCATTTCATAGTTAAACGGTTATTAGTTTGAATATTAATTTTATTTTTTTTTTTTCATATTAATTTTTAATTTAATATTTTATTTTTAAAATATTTAATTATATCATTTTAGTTGTGAGGTCCAAAAAGTCAACACGTGCCAATTGTTGATGAAAATTTTGATACTATTTAAGAAGAACTCAAATAAAAAGTTTTAAAATGTTGGGGATTTAAATAGATTAGATAATGATTATAAATTCAAATAAAAATAATAAATACAGAGATTAAATTTGTAAAGGGATTAAAATTATGGGAAAATTAAAGCTATAGTAGTAAACATTTCAGTACACAAATATATAAATAAACCATCCAACCATTCAAAATAGCAGAAATCATTTCAGTACACAAATATATAAAAAAGCTACAACTCTACACATTCAATATAAGCATTTAATTATAAACTACTAGCCAAAATTACTCATCACATCTTATCTTTTTTTCTCTATTCTTTTTAATGAAGGTGTTAGTGATTTGTGATATCATTGATCAATCGCCCTATTCTTCTTACTATGGATGATCATTAACACATGGATGTTCATGCTCACACATTTCCTTTGACTGATCAAACAAATGAGGACCCATAGGACTCATTTGGCTGAGACACTAAAGCTATGTCACACACTTCCACATATCGACACTGATGTCCAATGGCCGAAGTTGTCCTTTATGAGGGCCGATGGAGTTAGAAGAGGATCAATGCAATCCCCGGTGAATAGAACGACATACGGGCTTAGATCAAATGATGAAATACACATAGCGTTTCTTCACATACACCCATTGGACACTATCCCAACTAATAAACAACCTATGATGTCTCCTAACATATACCTACTAAACACTATCGTAGATGTTGTAAGATAGGTGGGAAAAACATCTATGTGGGCTCTATGGACCTATTTGGAATAGATGAAGTGCTTAGACACCCCCATCTAACTCTAGGCCCACATCTGCATCTTGCACATGGTACATTCACCTTCTACTAATGCTTTGGCTCGTCTTGTGCACTTACTATACTCCTTAGTTCTTAAGTTACAAGAATTGGTTCACTCTTCGATGCTCATCAAGAAGCTACACTCCTCAATAAGCAAGTTCAATAGCTAACCTTGGAACATGTCAAATGAAATGTGTTAGCCCATAAGAAGAAACGAAGAGTTAGAACTGTATGTGTCCAATTTATCGTCAGGTAATACACTTGTACCACCCTCTACAATTCGATGGAACCCCTCACTAGGCTTTAAGGGAACTACCCTCTAGTAACACTCCTCCCACAATACAATGCTATCCACGGTATTGAACTTAGTTGATATCGATCCTTCCCCGTAGGTCGATCTACAGAACTGTATCATATAACATTCTCCAAGATATGTTAGAAACTAGCAAATTGTACATTGTTTAGGCAAGGAAACACAACTTTACCATTTAGAAGCAAATGAATGACAATTAAGCAATCTAGATCCACCTCTTAGCAATATGGTAAGGAGGAGAATAGGTGTCACATCAATTTAGTAAGGTTGTCACTATAACTATGAACATGAAAATTTTAGTTAATCACTATGATGGAGAGCGTATACAAAAATACGAAGAAACAAATTATACATGTGTACATGTTGTGCCACTTATTAGTCAAATGCATCCCAATAGACTTGCAACACATGAGTAGGATGGTGTGTCGCGTCTCGATTAACTCGCCATTTGCAATGCACTATAGAGCTAAACTTATCAGCAAACATGAAGCCACCTATTAGCTAAAGTATGTAAGATTGAGGGGATAAAGATAGGTCAAGTACCTATACTTTCAATTTTTGGTAATTTAGTATCTCATCTTTAGATTTTGTCAAATTAATACACATACTTTCAAATTAATTGTGATTCAGTGTATCTGTTAAATAATATTTGGCAGCGTTCATTTTGATGACAAGATAATGGGAGGCACTTTGCAAAAAATAACCAAAATCTAAAGATGCAGTACTAAATTGCTAAAAAATCACAAAAAATCATAATTATAAGCATTGGTCTACTGTTATCCTATCATCATAATAAACGTTTATCAAATATTATTTAATAGAGATACTAAATAACACATACTTTGAAAGTACAAATATTAATTTTCCAAAATTTAAAGATGAAACATAGAATTTCTTATTATCCTTAAGAACGATTGTGACAAATCTACTCTTACTCTCAATACTCTAAATTGACACATTAACCAAGATAAGCTGAGATGGCCTCCTTTCCCTTGGCTAGACGTGAGCTTAATGCAAAACAGGCAATTGCACACTGAACCCCAATCAAATGAATGCTCCCCATCACGACCCATCAATCCTCGTTCCACCTAAGTCCTAACGTTTGTGATTTTAATAACCGTCAAGCTTGAAATTTTCCTTTTTCTTTAATTGGCCTCATATTAAATCCAACCCACTTAACATGAGTACTCAACATAATTAAAGAAAGCTTTTTAAAAATTATTTTGAAAAATCATTAAAAATTAACTTAGAACCTTCACCAACATATACTGGAAAAAATGAAATTAGAGTTAGTTGGGCTGGCCAACTCTAATTTAAGATACTGGCCCATTAGCCTTTTTAAAAATCAATTTTCAGAAAAATTAAATTAAAAGACTTTAGATTTGGGCTATCTTATTACACATAAAAAGATTACTACTTACGAGCTTTTAAAATTCAATGGACATTATTTAAAGTAATCTTTATATATATTTATACATTTATTTACAATAAAAAAGAATATCAAGAAAATAATGAAGATTACCGGAAATTCATTGATATCCTAAAAATCTGAAATACTTAAAATTAGTGAGTAAAAACATCTAAATCCCTGAAAAGGCACAAAAAAAAAAAACGATTAAAATTAGTAAAAAGTCATATAATAAATCAAATTACTAAAATACTTATAATCATGTAAATAATAATTAAAAATGTGAAAAATAAAAAAAAATGAGAAAAACAATTTTGACATTTTTATGTGGTTACCCCACAGGTGCCTATGTACTCATTATACCGGAATCAAATTATCATAGTTCTTTATATATATATATATATATATATATATATATATATAACTTTAGTGTGGATAGATTTTAATCTCCAAAAATTATCAATTTTACATCTTTTAGCCAATTTATTTTTTATTCATGAAAATTCTTTGGATACCTAAATATGTAGGTCCACGTTTTTTAAAATCTATTGCAAAGTCCTGATTGTGAAAGCACCATATTAATGAATTTTCATTTATGAGAAACATATCTATGTGACAAAATAGTTCATAAAAAAACAAGGTAAAGAATAGATACTGGTAATGCAGTTTTGTCACTTTTCATGAAAATTAGTTAATTTGAGGGCTTCTATATTTCAACGAATAATATAATAACAAATAACATGATCGCTAATGAGATGCATCCTGCATTCTAAGACTGTTAAAAATTTGAATAGCTCGCAAGGATAACATGAATAATACAATAACATGCAAATACTATACATCGACAAAACTATATAAGTAAGTCGGGTATTGTATTCATAGCGAGTCCAAGTGCTGTATGCGAGTCGGATCGCGGTGCTGGTGTGTTGGTCTATTGGATGGTCTTGGCCCCATCACTCGGCGTAAGTGAAGCTGGATGAAATGGTGACGATGGCGGCTGGATTTGGCAATGGGTTGATGATCACGCACGGCTTCGGTGTAACGATGGTTGTATCGATGGAAGTTGAAGAAGGTGGATTTTGGTTCCGTGGTTCGATGATGGCTGGGTTTAAGGATGCAACCAGATCGATTATTAATGAGTTTCGAACCTGTCCAATCTGATAAAAACCCTATAGGATAACTTTATAGGGTAATAGGATTGGGTTTGGATATAGGTAAAAAAATCTTGTATGATATTAGGATCGGGTTTTGATACTACTAAAACCTGATGGATGCCTACCCAACCCGTTAGTCATAGTAAAAAAAAAAAATGTAATGTAAGTACATTTACCAAGTGTAAAAATAGTAACGAGCTAAATTTAAAAACAGGTTGACAAAGAAAAAGTGAATTGCTATATTATTATATTATTATTTTATTGGCTTAAGTTCGCTAAATCTATTGAAAAAAAAAACAATAAGCAGGTCGAGTTCGGATTGATAAATTGGACGGATAGTCGGGCGGGTGATTGGATTGATAGTTAGGCGGATAACCGGGAGGGTGGCGGGTTTTAGAGTAAACCATATAGGGCAGGGTTTGGAAATAGAAAAAAACCCTACAAGGTTATAGGGTCAGGTTTTATAAACTATAGTGTAGCAGCTTCAGATTTGGATTTATATGACCTGCCCAAAATCCAACCCGTTTGCATCCCTAGTTGGGTTCGGTTATAGATTTGGTAAAGTGCGGCTGAGCTTGATGGTGGTGAGGAAATCCGATGATGATGGCGGTAGTTGGCTGCTTGGTTTGTAATGATGATGGTAAAATTATGGTTTTTCAGAGAGAGAGAGAGAGATTGAAGATAACACAATGAGTCTTGCTTTTTATTTTCCATGAAATATCTTTACGGTATCCTAACTAAGCTTGGGATTATCTCATGGAGATAAAAATGAATCAATTTTTTAAGGAAATCCATTATATAACTAAAAATTTTGATATATAATTATATAATGTGATAGATTTTTGTTGGATTCGTATAAATTATGGTAAAGATTCAATCGCGATCAAAACTTAACGCATCCTCCACGTTATCCGAACCTATATTAATATGTTCCACTCTTATTGCTTTCGAAGTAATCCGGAGTGCACACATTTTCCATAAAAAAAATAAAAATAAAAATCTTTGTGCACGTATTAAATATTACTCATATCAGATAATAGTTATAAAGCACTCTGAAATCGACCAAATTACAAGTTTAATTTTGAAAAGTCCGATGTAAACCAAACTTTAATTATAAATTTCAACAAAATAAATTATATTTGGAACACTTAAGTTTTTAATAAAATCCATCCATTTTGTCAATAAGCTCAAATTTAGTCAAATTATACACATACAAACACACACTAGGATTCTATTTAAACTCCTTGACCCTCATTGACCTAATCCACTTTTATTATTTTCATCTTTTTTCTTTTCTTAATTTTGTAATTTTTTTGGATTTTTTTTCAATTTTCTCTTTTTTTTTTGATTTTATCAATTTTCTTTTTTTATTAGAGTTTTCTATTTTTCCATTTTTTTTATATAAACGTAACAAAAATGTTAAAAATAAAGTAATGGCAAAAATGGGATGTCTACTATAACATTAAAGAGCTTTAGAAGCTCATTGTAGGACTTATACCAATCCCCATGCAATCGCAATGGCTTTCTCTTAGCCTCTTATAGTTATTATCTTGTGACTTTTTACTCAAAAGTATCGTGTGCTATGTTTTTCGAGTCAATCATCTTTAATTAGGGTTATTTCCAATATGATTTAGAAAATGCATAGCCAAAACTTGGGAGTCTAGTTAGGGATGTTGTTGGGAAATATTCAAATTAACACACATGTCAAGTCCTTCTAGCTTTGAAATAACAAAAGCCTTTACTTCTTCTTATAGGCCACATAAACTCCACCTACAGTCTTTGCCCTTACGAGCACAATGAACTAACCACATTCCTTTCTTGGATTCTTCTACTCAAAAGTTGCAATAGTTGCTCACATGCTACATTTTAACGCTTGAACAAGCTCATCTTTTTTATTGAATCCCATGCCCTTAGTCAAATCTTTATTATTGTATACATTACTACACATGACATTCTTTGTCTCCTCAAAAGTAACATAACCACTCCCATTACCTATGTTGAAAATTAGAATAACCCTCATAACAATTTGGGTTAAGTCAACTCTAGATGATTTTTAGGTATTGCACTAGGTAGATTCTACTAAGAGACGGTGGTGTTCATTAGTTGTACCGCCATCTTTTAAACTATCATCATCCTCTTTGGTACCCCACTTTACTGTTTTCTTCATTTGCCAGCAATATTGCCTATTTCTTTATCAATCCTAAGTTCAATATCAGAAAAAGATTCATTAACATGTACTGAATTGTACCCTTCATAATGCATGGGGAAGAATGACATCATGTCTTGCCTATGTGGATTGCAGTAGTTGAATGTGTTTACTTGGATTTGAGGAAAGTTATACATAAGAATGTTTGATTTAAAGTCAACTAGAGGGTAACTAATTGGTTCGCTTGGATATTTGAAGAGATAAATGTTCAAATGTTTTTTTGTGGTGCATGATATTTTGATGAGGCACTTGAATCTCCACAAATAATAGCATACAACTCTAGTAACCAATCTCCCCTAATCACTAAGCAGATGACATTATACTCTCCACATCACCAATAATATGATTACCATGAATGTTGCACCATATTCATAATATAGAGATGTCTATGATTGATTTCCACTCTAGATATCAAATGATCGATTTGAACACCATGATATATCCTACAACAAATTCACTATAATTGGCATCTTCCTGGACTCTCACCTTCTTAATTGAGGAAGGCCTACCATAATTAGATCCCTACTTACCGTTCATAATGTTCCCATATGTATAGACGATAAACCTAACAAAATCCCCTATTTTCAACCTATTCACATAACCCGTAGTACTTTAGTACGTTTCACACACTAATGGTCTCAGATATGCCATAGGGATGGGGTTCAATGGTGTAGTTGTAATGTATATGAATTTATTTTTCCTATCTAGTGCGAAAAAAATAGTAAAAAAAGCTTATTGTGACGTTTTATTAAACTTGTGATATGGCCATATAAAATAGATACAATATGAGACTAAAATTAACATGATTCAACACATATTCTTACAAAAACACTTTCTATATCAATTTACACAATATACACTATATATTACACAAAAATAATGCAAATTACTCAACCATTTTTTAACCTAGGTTTCAAACTAAAATCGCAAGATAACGATGGAAAAAAAAAAAGTAGAAGAAATAGAAGTATGGATTTTTACCTTTTTTCCAACACAAAGGGATGTAGAAGTTCATTTTGCTAAAAAAATAGGGTTAAAGAGAAAGGGAAGCAGTATTTGAACTCAAAGGAGAAAGAGAAGGCATTTGGGAGAAAAAACTCAAGAGTGTATAAGAGTGTGTTATGTTGCGTGTGTGTATTTTTAGTTTTGTGCAAAAATATATTAGTGGTGAATATGAAAGCACGCTTTCTTTTGCAATATATTGAAATAGTAAATGCATATGTTGCACAAGCACCTCCACTTACCTTGATAAATTTATTTTACTCTATTTCATTCATAGAAATTTAGGCTTGATTTGACCCATTTTTAGATCAATTCCTATGAATCTTGGGCTTTTTATTGTTTAAATGTTTTTTTTTTAGCTCTTAAGATCAAAAAACGAAGAAACATAGTATTTTACATTAGATTTGGAGCAAAACAACAATAAAGTTCAAAGATAGATTTTATTGAGGCCTTTAGAAATGTCTATTTGGGGCAAAATTTCAAGGCAAAACAAGATAAAGTTCCCAGTCGCACCCTAAACCAGGCCCTCAACATGACCATGACTTTACACTGAGATGATCGAGCCCTGGACTCCATGATGCAACTTCAGTTGCCTAGTTTCAACCAACAATTGAAGTTAAGCAAAAATTCGAGCTCTAAAGAAAAGAATATAGCTTAGACTGTAGCTAAACTTTGAGCCTTGGACCTGACCACGAAAAGTGACCCTATGTAGCTATCACAAATGAGCTAGCTCAGTGACGTGTGCCTAAGTGTAAGGATAATTTCCATTATAAAGAATATGCCATGCCAACAAATAAAATCTTAATGATTTTCTAAGCATGTAACCTATAAATAAACATGCACAAATGTTCAATAAGAATGGTACCATATGTAAAATACCACTAACGTAGAATATGGAGAGAAATCTTTAGTAAAAGAACTGTTCCTTCTTGCTAAAAAATTCGAAGTTTTTTTGGGTAAAATCATTTTAACCCATTATTTGTATTTGCAAGGTTATAAACTTAACTTGTAATATTCATCTTTAATTTCGTATTATTTCTTCTGAATATATGCTTAATGTTCAAATCTATGGAGAAATAATCTTCTTGACTTAGGGTATAAGAATCAAATACCCAATTCATGCGATTTTATTACACTTTTTAATTGAATATGGACTGGGTATTTGTATCTAGTAGCTCAAGCTTGATTTCGTGGATCTAAATGTGTGTTGCACCTTTTAGAACTATATCTAATTTCAACTAAATAAATTGATAGATTATTCTTTTGAATAGATCTGGGCTACTAATAAAGTTGCTCACAATCACTTAGAGAGAGGGATGGTGAAACTTTCTATCACTTGTTTTCAAATTTCTAAAATGGGTTTTCAAACAATGGATTCTTAAACTTTATGCGGATATAGATTGTTGATAGCTTGAGAAAATATTCCGGTGGTCTGATATAGATCTAGAGTTTCTGATCTTGAGAGAAGCTTTATCTTACATAACAATGCAAATATTCCTAGTAAACAACTTTATGAGTTTGTTAAAAAATCACATGATAAAAAATTGGTGAAATAAATCTTAACTCTAATCTTTCATTTTACAAACTTATCCTTAATTTTTCCTTGAAAACATGTATATATGCATTAACCTTAATTTAGCTTCTGTTTTTATTATGATTTGCTAGCTAGATAATAGATAAAAAGTGAATATGGTAGATGTTGATGATCCCTTGAAATATAACCTAATATTTTCTATGTCACTTCAGTAAGTGCACTTACCTAATGTTGTTGATTACAACAGAAGTTAAACAAAACTTATTAGTTTTTATAAATTTTTTAAATACTTTAGCTTCATGTTTTATAAAATGATCCTTCAACCCCACACTTATTCCCTATATATCTTTTAAATATAGCCTATTTTGGGAATAAGTCTAAAAATATAGCATAGATCTGTGCAAAAACCACCCTGTTAGGTTCTAGTAGGCCCTTAATCTACCTTAGGCCCAAGATGTGTACCTTTATATTGGACTTCTCATTTAATAATCCTCGCGATTTTCCATTCTTACTTTAGGTTTTACCAAGATCTAAAAAGGAAGTTGAATAAGGAACTTTTCTTGAGATTGCTAATAGTGCAACCTTCTTTCATGTCAACTAATTTTGCTTTCTAATAATTAATTCTCATTGAAGATGGATAGAATAATAAGTGACTAGTCTAGTAAATAAATCGACTTATGGGTTAATATTAAATACAATGACAATGAAGTTAAAATTAAATTAAGAATAAGAGTTGAAATCTTGATTCTTATGGTTTGAGTCAAGGCTTTTAAATGAAACATATAGGTTAGAAGTAGGCTTATAGTGGATTTATATAAGTGAAAAACAATAAATAAATTGAATAATTGAGTTACGAGTGATTTAGAAGGATAAAAGAAAGAGCACTCTAAGGTACATGGTATGAAGAAGAAAAGCAACCAAAGCCCATGAATATGTATTCTATTCATCCAGCTAATTATGAAAGGCCAAGAGTTGATGGATAGGTCCAACGATTGTTATTTTGAACCGATCAAATCAAATATCTTTAACACATCCTATTGGATAGGTTTGATTCTTTGGACTCTATAACCCACCTAAATAGTCAATTCACAGAAAGGATCTAGAGCTAAGCCAATGTCACATGGTTCCACTACAATTTTTTTGGTGTAGGAATTGGTCAAGACTAGTGCAACCGAAGCTATTAACCGAATGAGAAAAATAAAATCAGAGGAGGAATCCTCTCTAAGAAGGGGAAAAATGAAACTGCAAGTGAAAGAGTGGGATCAAATTAAGTGTGGGCAAAATGTGAAGAAGAAACTTAACACATGATTAAAGGAACTTTTAAGGAGTTTACGACCGAGAGGACAAATCAAGCAAATGCACTAAAGAGACCTGGTTAAACTAGCTAGCAGTCCATTGCCTCTAATGGAGCCACCTGCGATTTGACCGGTCCATGCTCATGTGTCTCAAGCAACTGATTTCCCTCACTGTTCTTATGTTTGTTTTATCTTTAGTGTACGTCCTTTATGTTTATTTTTTATTAATAGTCGTAAGATGGATTTAAATATGACTAAGCCATTGTTGGCATGTCCTGGAAGCAAGTTATTTTAGTTTCCTAGTATAGAATATTTCTCCATGTTAATTACCTTTTTTTGTCGAAATCCTCATATGCCTATTAATTGGCCTAGTATTCAATAAACAATTCAATTGAGTGATAGAGAGATTATTTTTGAGTTTTATGCCCTTTTGAACATATCAAGAATTTGGGTAATTCTTAATTTCTCTAATAAGTGGGTCTAGGATTTCTCTATTTTTTGGTTTCCTAACCATGGTTAGGATCTTTTATACTAATTCTAGCTCTCTTATACAAATAGTGGTGAGTCCAAATAACTCGCAAAATACTCAAGTTTGACTCGATAATAAAGGGAATTTGACTCGACTACAACCGAGTCTCGAGTCAAGCTCAAGTTTGAGCTGTTCAAGTTGCTACCGAATTTGATTTCAAGTTTGAGTTCGAGTTGCAACATACTTGATTGGAGTAGCTCTAGGCCTATTCAGACTTCTTATATATTTCATAAAAAATTTATAAATAGTGTTTTTCTCATTTTTAAAACCTATTTTCATATGTTGTTTTTTTCCCCATATTTAATAGTCCACATTTATTATATTAAAAAACCAAGTAAATTAAAAATTTTATTCTATTCCCGAATTCTTAAGTATAATTGACTTTTATAAGAATAATCGAACCTAATTGAGTCGAACTTGAGTTTATTGAGTAGTAGCTTAAGCTGAGCTCAAACTTAAAAAATAAAGCTCAATTGAGTTCAAGTTTGAACTCAAGCTCTAAGTTTTTCATTTGAGTTGAATTTGAGCTTAATAGCATATCAACTCATTTACAGTCCTATCCTCTTGGATTAACTTTTTCCATCACATAAGAAATTAGCATTTTAATAAGGGTTAACTTATGAAGAAATTACACAACGATTGTCACGATTATGAAGATGGAAAATTAACAACGATTTGTCACGATTTTTGGTGATTTACAATATTCATAGCAAAAAATGATATAGTGAGGCTCAAATGAGGACGCATGTAGAATGTTCATGCATTAAGTACAGAGATTGAAAGTACATTCCCCTTTTCCTTGGAATGAACAAGGAGACGTCTTTAAAAATTTCTATCTAAGGACAAAAAATTGTACACGAATTGCCTATCTTCTATATACCAATACAAAGAAGGGAGTAAGTTGCTTGATGTTTCCCTCTCTTTAACTTTGCCTTCGAAGAAACCGACGAAATTAGTGACTCTAGGCCCAACTCCAAAAAAATTGTCATTGAAGAGGTACTGACATAACAGTACAAGCATGACTGTACTTTGAGCTACACACCAAGGAGCCAAAAATCTTCACATGTTTAATCATCATCCGAATCTGATTAATAAAATACATGGGTGTTTAGCTCAAACAAATATAGACCTACCGAGTAAAATGTGTGTGTGTGTGTAAAAGGGAACAAAAAATCATGTAAACTAGAAAAATAGAAGGGATCTTATTTTTGCAGATTAATGATGTTAATGACATAATAATTATTGACCAAAAACAGGAGAAAAAGAAAAAGATATAAGCAAAGTTCATGGTTGGCATGCATAACTCCAAAGAGGAATGCCAATGCAGGCAGTTCTTGCTTTTAAAAATATGACAGCACTTCAGAAACTACAAGCGAGTCAAATCTTAGTTAAACTACCAAAAAAAAACCAGAAAGTTCTATTTGCTGTTGAAGTTATGTGAAGGTCACGTGTCTCACCTTCTCTTATATCTTCACCCACTTTCCCTCTATTTTTCAGTTGCCTCGTTATCATTGAGCATATAAGGACCCACCAGTACATATGGAACACAAGCAGGGTCAACAGCATTGTATTGAAGACATAGTACATTATGGTTGAATGGGTTTCTTCTAGAGGCAAGAAGTCACAGATATCATAGCTGGTATAACAAGAAAGCAAAGTGAGTCCATCTGATCAGTACAGAGACAAGTTCTGTAAAAAAAAAAAAAAAAAAAACTAACTGGGGGCACATGGCCAAATAGAAAATTAGCACTAATGCAAACCTTGATGAGTAAATGACCCAAAAAGGAAAGAAAATAAGCCGAAGAATTAGCCAGGAAATGGCAAACAATCCAAAGCACACACTTGCACCAAGCTCCCTCCCAGAATACTTGAAGACTTTGGCAGCCTCCATAAACACATCACTTGCATCATGGAGGGCAAGGATGATTGAACCTATCCGAAAGAATCTGTATAAGATTGATATTAACTGTTTGAATCAGGAAAGGAAAAGAAAATTACAGAAAAACCATTGACTAGGCATATTGAACCAAGTGAGGCAAAACTATCTCTTCTTATCAGCAGGCCAGTAATGGCTGACCCATTTGAGGACCATTTTTTTTTATTGATGTTTATCTTAGGCCATTATCATAAAGGATAAAGCTCAAGAATCCCAAGTATTCACTGTTTTCAAAAGTTTGCTCTGATTAGATCTTATATAAAACTATAAACGAGTAATATAAATCTATAAAATTGCTTCCAGTTCATTTATATTCGTATGCATACCTTATCAATAGTTGTACAATGTCTAAATTACTAAGAACGTAAATGGTCAATTCAACAGTGGAAAAATCTCTAATTCCTCACTAGTTGTGCTGTTGTTTTGTTTGTTATATTTAAGTCCAATTAAGAACTCATGGAAGACTCAAGACAAGATGGGATTCACGAAATGGCAACCAATATTACCTAAAGGAGTTAAATTGCTTAAAAGAAGCATAAGGATTCATCTAGAGTTAAGATTAGAAAAGGTAATAATCCCTCCTATGTATTACCAGTATTCTAACATGTGCCACAACTGTTCTGTTCCGATCATAATTATAATAATGAGATCAACATATTTGTCAGAAAGCCTCACAAATATGAAGAACCACATAATTTGCAACACTATGCCTGAGCACATTCAATTTCAGGGAGAAAATAATCAGATTAACAAAAGTCCATTAACACAAATAAAACAGAATAACAATCACCTTGGTGCTAATCATTCATTGAACTTGAGAAGCATTTGCAAAAATACTAGAGAGACTGTAACAAGGTTGAGTCCATGTTATCCAAGTCTGATATAGTCAAATACTGCAAACGAGGTCAGATTATTAAACTTGGGCACTATATCTATCCTAAATCATGGCAAGTTGAATAATTTTTTCCCCCTATCATATAAATTAAATCAAACTATAATCTTTTGTGGGCTGTTAACGATCAATTCTGCAGCAACCAAGCACAAACAGCAATATTGCTATAGTTAAACTAGGTATTTCAGGGGGTTTACTCCCATCATCCCTATAGCCTACCAATTAAGTTATTCAATCTACGATATCCATTATATTATAAGGATTTTGTCAACAAGTGCCAAGATGGCACTCATAAGAAAATTGATTTTAAAAATCACCAGGTCATTATCCACTAAATTCCTTCACATTTTGAATATCTTGAGTTTGGTATCAAGAGGAACAGGTAAAGCAGTAGATATGACAAATTTCTTCACAAAGAATAAGAAAGATGTTCACCATAACCTGAAAGATTGATTATACCTTGTTAAGTATGAATACCCTATCAGGATAGTAGTGATTATATGATGAGACATCATGACAGCAAAATCCTTCCTCCGGGTTTCCCATGTGAGAAGTGCAGCAATACTATAGACATAGAATCCACATTGGCACATGTAGAAAAGCTTTAAAGGAAACCTGAAATACAGAAAAGAATTGGCACGGTTCATGATCGGTATCTTCACTTCCAACTCTACAAACCCCAGACCATTTATTATAACGGCAATTGCTAAAGAGATAGCCCCAAAAGTCCCACTCCTTTTCCCTAATTGATAAGTAGGGCAGTAGAAATCAAGCAGATGAGTCAAGACATTTAGCTTTGGCATGAGGTTTAGAGTACTTGAGTAGCATGAGACACTAACTGCATGTTCCCTTGGGAGTTATAACTTCAATCCCACCCCAAACACCCACACACACAAATCCCCCCACCCCACCACAAACAAAAGCCATCTCGCCATGGTTGTATTTTAAGCACCATGAATTGCTATTCACACAAAATAATGAATAATAACTTATGTACCCACACCCATGTATCACTATTCCATGGTTTGTTGTTTGTCCTCTCATAAATATTTCTCTGTTATGAATACAATGTGGGCATATTAGATATTTCACTCTTATACTAATTATTACTCTATTATTATACCAACTAAACCATGTAATAGTCATTGCAAGTCTATCACCTTCCTATGAATTGTCATTCAATTCCCTCCCTATTGCATATGGAGAAGCAAATGGACTATAAGTTCTTTGAACCTTAACTGAATCTTGTACCTCTAACACTCTTTTATATGTTTTCACTTCTACACAAGTAATCTTTCAGTATAACCTTTTTCCAGATATAAGCGTGAGTTTAATGAGATGAGTGTGAGTACATTCAGTAATACATTAAGTCGCGTTTATCCTTGAAAATAATTTCTCTTTAGTATATTGGTAATGGCCAAGTAGGTTCCACATAGCAGATTGATTAATCTAGAAGGGTAACCAGCTAAACTCTGCTTCAATCTAGTGCTGTCTCATCAGTTCTTTTAGTAATTTAATCTGTTTGTAATTAACTGTGTCAATGAAATGATTACACCTTTAGTCAGTGTCCTATGGATACCTATCAAAAAGGATGCAGGATAAATATTTGATGTATTTTAGAGAGGAAAAATTTGTTCCCATAAAATAGTGGAAAGCTGAACACTTTCACGAGCTTAGGAACTAACATTATCTAGCTGCTTCCAATGGCTCTAGTGGTGGTGTCTTTATTGCCATATACGAAATTAAGAATCTATAAATCCTGGCAATTCCCAAGCAATGTAAGATAGAAATTTTAAATGCATGTTCAGATTTACGAAGACCAAAAGAGGTGTGGAAAAGTCAGAAGTTCTAGCAATGAATATGAGGTGATGCCTGGGGCATGTCGGAGGTATTAATGGATGAAAAGGCTCCAAATATGACAATAAAAGGCTACAGATGCAACTTATACATACTGCACAACCAAATATCCAAAGAATTGTATGTAAAGCTACTGGATCACTTGCCTTAGCTCTTGGTTAGGCCAGCCCACAAAACACTCTTGTCTTTGTAAACCATGGCTCCTTGTAGGTAATAGAGAGTACAAATGCTTCAACAGTAGCATAGTATGTGAACTTCCACATAGATTCTGAACATTTTGCAATCTTTGCTCGTAATTCTTTTCTTTCCTTTGTGGAAGCCGATCTTTTACCCAACAACCAGAGAGCAAGCCTCTACAAACACCATGAAAAAGTGAAAATCAACTTAGTGGAGCTCTAGCTGCTTTCTACAGTAACTTTATTATCAATCCAAATTCACACACATTTGCTTGTTAATACAAACTCTAAGTGCAATCTACTCAACTATAAACATTATTTTTGACAGAAAGATCACAAATCTTGAATGAATTGTGACATCAATGCCTAACCAAGACTTCTGTTTTGTATGCACATATAAAAAAGAGCCACTTTGATTCAACACACTCACAAACTTTAGTCTAGATTGACTCATGATCAACACTACAAAGCTACTTGTATACTGTTCATAGAATCTAAAGTTCTTTTCCTCACTTCAAGCGAACTTGATCCACAACACAAAATTTTCAATTGCATTAAAATCAAATCTTGAAATGCAACAAAAGATCACAGGTATTATACAACTTGCAACTTCAGTCTATCTCAATCTTGAAACAATATTACACCTATGCATCCTGCACGGAAAGAACCCTCAGAGTTAATTCTATTTCTCCTAATCACATATATATAAAGAAAGAGAGAAATAAAAGAAAAAAGACGAGTCTCAATGCATACTCATTTCAAATTCTCCAGCACTGCCTAACCGAATCTCGTTATTTAAATTAATAAAATATCACAAGTATTACACGAATTAATGAACCTAAAGCCATCCAAGAGCCTAAGCAGAAAAAAGAATCTTCTGGAACGCGAACTTTTCATGTTCATTCGCGCTTCACTTCCGATTTTAAAGCACATTCTAATTGCATCAAGAAAATGCGAAGAAAACAGCATTCGAATGCAAAATGCAACGTAAATTAATCGAGAGAGAGAGAGAGAGGGATAAGAGAAATCTTACGCGAAAGACGAATCTATCGAGCGAGAAGCGAGCGACAACGAAGAAAGCAGCGAAGTACAGAGCGATAAAAAAGTCGAAGTAGCCAGGAGGGACGACGACAACACTGCCAGCCGAGATCGAGTCCATTATCGATCAAGAAAATCGTACTCAAACTTACGCCGAGTAAATGCGAAACAATCTAACACAAAACCAAAACTCCTCGAAGCTGTACTTCTTGTTGTTTTTCTTGATGTTGTTATTGCTCGATTCGCATTATCGATGAAAGAACCGAGTAAATCTTCGATTCTGTGCCCTAATTTCAGCTGAGAGATTGAGAATGCGAGGGTTTTTGCGAATGCTCGAAGAGAGACAGAGGGATAGAGAGAGAGCGAAGACGGAGAGATCTGGTTGGTTATTAGAGATAACAGTAACAAACTACTGCAACGATATTCGGACTCGTATTTATAATGGAGGGTTGAAATGAAGGGCCTGGATTTGATTTTTTTGAACTGAGGAGAAGGAGGCGAGCAGGAGAATAGGATGCTGGTGCGGATTATCGTGGCGGACACGTGGGAAAAGACCATTGGTGGCCCACATCTCAGAGTCGAAGACCCCAATTTAGTGTTTTCATTAATGCTCGTCAAATGGTGAGTAAATGGAACACTCCCGTCCATAAATTGCTTCAAAGGCCCTCATTTTGGAACTTTGCTTGTAAGTGCTTTTTCGAGGGATGAGTTTATTGTCATTATCTGGCAAACCTATGGAAGCCTATCCATTTGTATTTGATAGGCCTTGGCAGCTAAGTTAGTGAATGGCACCAAAGGGTGGCTTGTTTTAGGATTCTAACGTATAATGTTTTAAGGTAGTGGTCTTATTCATTTGCTACTATCAATCAAGGGAATGATTTAACCTATGATCTAACCTTTAAAATTCTCATTACATTGGCGATTATAAAATGCAAAGATTAAAGGATGAACTAGACGATCCCACTACGAAATCATAAAAGTCCTCCCCTTCTTATGTATGAACTAATTGAGAACTATAATTCTCTAATGATGATCATCATAAACCGTAACTTATTATAGATGTTAAATCATAATATCTAGGCAATCGTAATGAAACTTTAGAACTCTCCTTGATGAAGATAGGTATGGTATAAATCTGGAAATTAGGTTAGATGAATGGATCATCATTTCAACAAGACCAAGACAAAATAAGGGTGGCTAAACTATAATTATTGAACTAGAATGAAATTTTAAGGTTCTTCTTAAGGACGATATGCTTCAAAATGTGACTGGAAGGTTAGCTCACCATCCAGCAACGGTGGTAATGAAGACATGAGCAGGCTTTACATGGGGTTGAGCATGTATAAGTCTATCATTGTTATTTGTGCCATCATATAAATGTGATTCGTGACTTGAAGAAATGAGTGATTCTTAACATGGGAAACAAGAAGAAAATCACAATAAAAGCAACCATTATAGGATTCATGAGATTGGTAAAACAATACTACATGAACATGCTATTTATAATATTTGAGGGGGTAATCTTTTTCAATCATACAACTTAATAAGTTCATGTTAATTATTGAAAATCTAAGCACCACTAGGTTTATTCACACGCAGAGTTGAAGCTACAAGGCGGGTTTCTAAGCCGATTTTAATTTTACTTAACCAACCATTATCTCTTTTGTCGATTATGCCTAATTTATGTAATTATAACAATAATAAAGAAATAAGAGAAAGAGAATATCACACCACCATGTAATGTAGAGTTTGGCTTGCCCCCGAGTCTTCATGGTGCACAAATTGCGTCACTCTAGGAGGACTTTACACATCCATTCATTTCAAATAATGTCTCACAAGGAGGACTTCACAACAATACATCAATCAAGATGACTTCATCAATAACTACTCACATGTAGGACCTCACACAAATACCTCAACACATGAGGACTGCACCAAAACACTTACATACGAAATTGTGAATAATGCATTACAATATTAGCTCATTAATCTCAATAAGGTACTATTCATCCTTACAAAAACAAATACAATTTGGAAGAGTATTTTCACATAATATTAACCTATTAAGCTCTGCTCTCTTACTCAAAAACACCCTAAACAATTATATTTATAGGTGCACGAAACAAGTTAGTTGTTGCCCTCAAAAATTCCACCAATGATCGAATGTTAGATCCTGCAACGGCTATTTTTCACGCACCAGTGAGCCGATCTAGATTCCACCTACGAGCTAATCTACCATTCATGCCCACGATCTTCCCCTCGATCTCCTCTAAACAAGCGCCACGCTTCACTTTCTTTTATGAGCAAGTCGGTGCGCATCCCTTATGCATATTGCACCACAACACAAAACAAAACAAAGATAAAATAAATATGCACAATAAAGCTCAAATATTTCACAAATAAGTTTTTGCTTATTAAATACACTTGAATAAGTTGTAAAGCATACAATAACGCACAATAGCTCACCCTTCAAACAATAAACACTATAAATGTTTCAGCCTTAAAATAAAGGTTTTGAATCCAAAGTTTATAACTTACTCACAAAATGGTACCCAATGTAGAACACGTAGTATATGGAATCCATAATCTTTTCTTTTTGTTAAATAAATAATTTCATTGATAACCAAAAGTGAGAAAAATATAATCCCTTTAGACGCATGAGGGTTTAACCCAAAAAATACATAAAGACTAGATGATACCACTTAAAAACAAAAGTAACTTGGTAACCATCTACAAATTCATCTACAAGAGGATAGCAAATTCATAGTCTTTATACTATTAAAAGTTCAAGATTTCCCACTCCCATCTATTTAAAGTATTTCAAAAAAAAAAATATTCAAATTCAATAAACATGATAGAATTATAATCAAACATATCAATTTTCAAGATTAAACACCATGTTTGGTACCTAAGTTTTATTTAAACTTTTCAAGGCTATTTATGGTACAATATAAAGCAATATTATCTCTATTTATTTAGTTAAATAAATAAAATAATATAAATGCATTTATCATTTTATGATTAGTATAGAATAATTAATTTATATATCATATTATGTCGTACTGTAGCTATTAGTCAAATTAATAAAATCATATTATTGTTTGGTTAAACAAAAATGAAAATCACATTATTGATTACATATGTCAGTTTTTCACTTGTTTATAATCATTAATTCTTATATAATATCGACGAATATTTTTATTACATAAATAAAATAAAACTTACAAAAATGTAATAAATAAATAAAAAGGAGGAAACAAATTGGGACCAAACTATTACTTAGATTTCAAAACAATCAATTAAGAGAATTACACATCATCACAAGTCGATTTCGAACCAAGAACTGACCCAACCTGTTATATCGATTCCCAAATCGAAAACCAAATCATAGGTGGTTAGTTTAAATTGTCTCACAAACTACTAGTTCCGGTGGGTCGAGACTAAATTGCCTAAAACCATTGATCCAAGCAGGTCTTGAACCACCTGGTCTTGAACCAATTACGAACCTATGGAACCGACTATTCTAAAGCGAATCTAGTTGAAATTAAAAATGAAATAAAATAAAATAAAGTGAAGAAGAGAGAGAAGGCCAAATGAAGACTTGTCCAATTGCATTTTTAAACATCTTCACATGACCTTGCACAAAATGCATTTGCTTTTCAAAATTGGGAGTGGTGAAAGGACAAAATGAAATATTATCACTTAGCTCCTTGCCAATTTCCTCTTGTCACTTGAAGTGGGGGAAGAGAGAAGATAGGCAAAGCAACTAAAAATGTGTATCAAGAATATTAGCTTCATTATTTATAATGTTTTGAACATTTAAATTTGCAAATTGCAATGGAGAAGAGAACGCGGATGTGTAAAATATCACCACTAAATCAAGAATCTCTTAGTCGTAGACACTCAACTTTCACTATTTTCATTCTCATTTTGTGAATGTTCAACTAACGTTTAAACAAGCACGGATGCAAAAGAAATAATTGTAAAGAGTCATGAATGTCACTAGCTTTTACTGTTTTACATTTAAAAAAATTTAAAATGTTTAAATTTGAACATCAAATATTTTTTCAGTCTGTGGCACGGCAATTATACACTATTGCTTTCTTATTCCTTAAAATGTTAGAACTTCTCACTATTTGCATTGTTGATTTTTTAACATAGAATCCACAATCCTTGTTGATCAAACTTGGCATCCTAACTTGTTTAGCATTTTCTTTTTTAACTTTCTGGTGGTTGACCATATCACAAATCACCTATCAGTAAATAGAGAATGGGGAGAATGATGCAAAGTGCATGATAAAAGGCCCAAGAAGTTTAAAAAGATGTGCAACATAGATGAAATTCCACATATGAACTTCTAGCCAATACCGTCGCATACAAGGAGTTGATGTATAGTTTTGCAATTGCACATGTACTAAGCATACCATTATTGAACATATGGTGCTCAATATGTGTTTTGATGAGGAAATGAAATACACAATTAATCACTCGATCATGTTTAAATTACACTTAATTAGTAAAATAAGTTCAATTTGTTCTAGATATGTTTGAACTTGTTTTCTTTGTTTTTATTTATGTTTGTTGTTATATTCTGATTCAAACTCTTTTTAAACCTTGTTTTGTTTAAAATTCGTTAAATCTTAAAATATGAAAGTTGTGGATCTCTCTTTAAACTTTCCATAACATCTTAAACTACTTCAATTAGAGTTTAAATGAGAACGTTATTATCAAAATATGAAATAGCGTCAAAGCTGGAAACGGGCACTAAAATATACCGTCCGAATGGTAATATATGGCATCCGGACGATATCATATGGCGTCCGAAAGATAGTTTAATAAAATATAGTATTATCATGTTCCAAAGGTCTACCATTCTGACGATAAGATGTGGTGTCCGGATGGTAGATGGTCTGTTGCTTCGGACGCTAGTTGATAGATAAATAGTCGTTGGAGCTTTACTTTTCCAACCATTTTTTGGTTTCATTGATAATGGCTATGAGGCTTCAAAATGTTATGAATACAAGTGTTAGAGGACTTGAAGATTAGGTTTAGAGCTTGTTTATTGCAAATATCTCCTTATAAACACTCTCTATAAGCATTAATTGTAAATTGTGATATTTTGTAAGTAAAAGCCAAGTGTAGTCGTAGGTGTTTTATAATTGCTATCCTTTATCAAGCACTATACTAAGTGAGTTGTGAGTAAGTTGGTGAAGTCTTAAGTTGAGTCTAATGTGTTCAAGTTTGTAAAGGCTTGACACAAGCATTTGTGATATTGATGTGTTGAAGTCCTCTATTGAGGTAAATTGTTGTTATGAATAAAATGGTGAAGTTCTCCATTGAATGAGGCAATTATTGTGGATCATGGAGACTAGGAGGCGGATCGAACTCCACGTTAAAATCGCAGTGCAAACTTTCCTTTCCTTATCTCTCTATTTATTGTTGTTGATTATATTTGTTAATGTGCATGAATTAGTCATTGAGCTTGAAAAAGAAATCGATTTTAGTGCATAATCCATATTATTTAGTTGTTACTTAGTTTATACAACTGTTGCATCCAAATGAATATAATGTTTGTTGTAATTTGTTGAACTTTTGAAGTTTTTCTTATTAACTCCACAAAATTTTCTCTCAACTATATAATATAGGTGTTCATCTCTTTCTCCTAGAAGCATGCAACATCATTGGTGCATTGCAAAAAGCAAGGTATGTATTGCAAATGTGGGCTATTAATATGACTTAAAAGTGGTTAAACTATTATAGAGCATTTTTATGATACATAATGTGGAGTGGTTGTTGGATCCATGCAATAAAGCTAAAGGACTCTAGACGTGTTAAATATACTATGAAAATGCTAACAAAATGTCGGATACCCAAGACATGTGTTATATCTACTAGCAATGTTTAAAAGAGACAAGTAATATCTTATTAGAAGTGTATTCCCAATTTAGCTATACATATGGTGCTTAAATACCTGCCAATCTAGCCACACTAGTTACCGCACTATCAACCACTGTAGTCAAGAAGCCCGAAGTAGTGCTCCACCACTAAAAATTCAAGAAGCACCATGATGTTAGCAGGAGTAAAGCAAATTCAAAGATTGACAAGTATCTTAACACCACATTTGAATTTGGTGGCAATTGTCATGCTTACAACTTTCGATATTCTTGATTGGTGGAAACACCATGCAGAGACATTTTCAATTCTGTCCCAAATTGCCAAGCATGTCTTAGTGGCCTCAACTCTAATGGTAACAATGAAGTAAGCTTTCAATAGTATAGGTTAATAGTAAGCTAAACACAAGTCCATATATGACCTTTCAACGATTGAAGCACTAGCTTGCAACCATGATTAGACTGGAGTGGAGTGTCAACAATAGGATGTGAAAAATTACACTACTGAGCAGAACAAATACTTCAATGGTTTCCTCTCTTTGGTTAGGAGCACGACCACCTCTACACTAAATAATAATCAAGGTTAGCAATCCTATCTTCTATTATTTTTTACTAAAAAAATAACAATAAAAAAATTGTTTTTCATTTATTATTTGGTAGAATTTTTTTTTAATTACCAAAAACAATTCATTGACCCTTTTTACCAAAATTCTAATGTATTGATAGATTTTTTTTCAAAAGCAAGGATTTAAATTATACAAACATAAGGTTTTCTTTTTTTGCAAAAGGTAATTAATCAATATCAAACTTAAACCCAACACTTTGTTGAAGTAAAAGTGACCAACATGATAAATTACAATATATGAAATTTACATTAGTTGGACTCCTATTAGTGAATAGGCACCTTTGAGACAAACTTAAAATTCAAAAAGAAAAAAAAAAAAAAAAGGTTCCCCACCTCTCCCTATATTGTTTAGATTTACTCGTTTAAACATTTCTTCCCAAAGATCTACATATAATATATGAAATTTACAATAGAGGTAAGGTATAATCCCCATCCAATTGAATGTAATGTTTAAATTAGAAAAAATAATTCGTGGAATTAAAAGCCCTTTGCAATGCCCCTTTAAATCTTTTCTTGTAAGTCCTTTTTATTTTTTGTTTTTTCCATATCTACACACATATGGAAATACGTGAATAAATGTAAATATATACGTACTCTTTTTTGGTCCTAACTACATGTATGTATATGTAATTATCTTGGAAGGATTCTTCTTTATTTTTTAATTAATTATATGCATGCAGATCCCAATTCCAATGGAACCAAAACTGAATCCTGTGAACCAACTTAACTCTTATAGATCTAGTTTAGTTCTTGAACCGAACTGGTCCATCACAATGTCTAAGAGCAACATTGCTACTAGAGATAAAAGTCATTGCTTCACTCTTAGAAGAGGTGTGTAATAAAAAGAATATTATCACAACCACTTTTAGGGAGGAAGCCAGATAGATTCTAGTGGCTTGGTAGCTTAACAATGTTCTATCGACAAAATACCACGCAAAAATGTGAAGGCTAATTAGTCTCAAAAGAAAATAAAAATAAAAAAACTTGCAAAATATACTTTCACATGCAGGCATGAAATAAATAAAAATAAAAAAATGAATGACAAAAATGAGTTAAGATATAACCTTTTAAAAAAAACACAATACATTAAAAAAAAAAACAAAAAACAAAGTTTAAATCCCTAAGATATAACCTTTTAAAGTTTTAACAACAAATTTATTAAAACTATTAACTAGTAGACTTTGTGAGTGCACTACCTTAGTTGTAAATTAACACTTACAAAATATTGCTCGCAAGTCCAAAGTTTACCAGTGTTTCTATATAAATCATATCCGACATAACTTTAAAATGATTTTCTTTTTCTTCTTCTTTTTTTTTTTTTTTAGTGTGTGTATGTTATTATATGTAAACAATATGAATGAAAGATAAATTTTTCCAACTTTCATGGAAGAAGTTTAAATTTTCAATATAATTTAATTATATTTGTTTATTTCTTTATATATATATATATATATTTTCTAAATTTTTCATCTCAAACTAGGTGGGTCCTGATGGGCTCACGTTTCTGAGTTTCATTTAAGGACTATTTGAATCCAACCCCATAGGTTTAATTTGTTCTAGAACCAATACATCGGTTTTTGCCCCATTCACAATTTAGGATCAGACACACCCAAGTCTAGCTCTAAGTGTACTCAACGGTGTTGACAGCAATATTGTCCAAGTTGGATTGACTTGACTGGTTTTTACCTAGTTAAACAAGACTTCATATTGGAAATGGTTTGGTTCAAACTTTGATCCAACTTTATAACCCTTGAACTCTAGTATGTCTAGATCAACCTCAGATTAGATCTGACAATGCTAATTGGTAGCACCAATACGATGTGAGCCTCATCAAATGACTGTCAATAGATCACTGTGGCAATTTCAGTTTGGTAGTCATAGGAGGGCAAGGTCAATGCCCTTTGAATGAGCTTATCAAAAAGGACACAAGTGATTAACATGAGCTATCATCCCAAGATTGTTTTAAGGAGGGGGTAAAAAATATCCATGTTGAAACAAGCTAATGCTTGCATTGTCCAAGAAGATCTCCAGCTCTAAGTCTCATGCCAAACCACATATGTTCCCCATGTTTGAGCCAACTCAAGAATTATCGCAACCGGAGTTTTCTCTGGGCCTTTTTTCTACAACTGGTAAGAGCTACCAGTTAACTGCCTCTTTCGAGAGATGTGAGGGCCAATACAAGCATAGGCCATCATCAATTATGTTAAAATTAGTACCACAACCATCTCATCTAAAAGTTTAACCTTATAGATATGGTGTAAGTCATGATTGTCAAAATCCCAAGTTCACAATACGTTTCTACAAGTTTATGATTTTATATATTTTTTCCTAATTAAAATAGAAGAAAATTCACTTATGTGCAATTTTTAGGTAGAATAATAAACTTTAGTTTACAATCCTACCAATTTTGCACGATTTTGTATAATTCTATTGATTTTATATCTTCCATTGAATAGTAAAATCGTGAGTTTGCTAACCATGGTGTGAGCTATTATCTATTATATAACTCATTTTCACTCGTGAACTAGACTTTAACTTTAACTAAGACTCATCAAATGGATGGCTTAATTTTTAACGAGAGTTGTAACAAGCGTGTAGATATCCGACCCCATGACCCCATGCTTAATACCATGTTAAAATTAGCTTCACAATCATCTAATCTAAAAACTTAACAAACTACAAGTGTCATCCGTTGATGAATTTACCAGCAGCTGAAGCGTAATAAAGAGATTTCCATGCCAAAACCCCATCTCTCTCACGGTTTATACAGTGGCATATATTCTCTAGCTTTGATTCTCACCAGGAGCTAGTTGCACAAGTCAGGATCATAACTAATGGCATCCTGAAGCAAATTCCATTGACTCTTAATATTATAGTCATTTCCCCATTCAAGAGAGAGGGGGGAAAAAATCATTATTGGAGCTAATGCGCCATGCGTTTAGATGAATAGTGGATAAATATCAATCCTATTTTGACAAAATGATTACGATAACATGGTAAAATTTTATTTGTAGTTATATTCTACCAATCAATTTACGTGGTGGTACCGTGGTAGCACCACCTGAGCTTTCTTGTTAAGGCATCTACAGCCAACTTTGCTAATTTTGCCGTGGACACAAAGATTTGGCACCAAGATGCTGTACGGTGTAAGAATCAACATCCATAACTGCCTGAAATCTCTTAGGAAAGGGATAAACAATAAAATTGCCAGCAACAGAAACTTTTGCGGCACGAAATAGAAGAAAAGAAGCCAACAATTTACTTAAAGGAGAAAAAAAAAAAAGAAAGGAAGGAAGGAAAATAAAAACAGTAGATAGGTTGGGATAATTGACTTAACAGATCCTGGTAATGGAATGTCAATATGAAAATTCCGTGATGCGAAGATAGCAGCTGAAGCAGAAGTCGAGCAAACTATAAGCTTGTACAGTAGAAAAGATGAAATTGTGTGAAAATGCGAGTAAGTACAGTTTAGATGGCAATGGCAACAGATGGATAACCCACCATTTAGGATTCTTCATATGAGTCGGAGTCTACCGACTTATAAGTAAAAGGAAGAAACCTGATATGCTGTTGATCTTGCTCCCCTTCCTCTGTATCAACTGATATATTGTATGCTGTCGTTGCCACTACTGAATCACCATAGATGATTCTGGACATCTGCAGCCTGTTGTCACCGGTTGAAGGCACTATTTGTTGGCTCTCGCGCGATAGTTAGGCTCCCTGTCAATCCACTAAATGAAATTCGTGGTTGAATATGGTGTTGTCAACATCAGCTCCTGTCGCTCATTGGACTGAAGCATCGCCTCTGTTGGGTGATTTGTTGCTGTCAAGAATTAACATTTATTAACCAGAAAAAATAACATGGAAACAAATCATGCGTAAGAACATGTCTACAGAGAAGTTGAAGGCCTGTTTTGCTTTGTATACGTATTGGAGTAATCACAGCAGATTGAGTAAAACTTGGTTAAGACTGAACTAAAAGCGACTGAGTAACATAGGCCTACTGCTTCTCCAATTTTCTTCAGTGCTATAGAGCATAATACTCAAGGAGAAGTTAAGAAATTCAAAACCATGCTGTAGCAAATCAATAGTAGACATAGAAGCTTTGAAATTGAACTCCCATTTATTGATGGTGAAAAAACAACCAATTCTGACAGGAGACATCGTTAATTACACTATAAAAATTTTCACTGGATTAAAAAAGTTACTATATAAAAGCGTGCTATTAGTCCAACCATGGGAAAACCCAGAGGAAAACTCCATAAACAGGATCTTATATCCCAGAGATTGACCCTGAAGTTTGATGAGTAACACAAATTTCCAAGGCTTCCTCACAACCTCTTTTTCTCTGTTAGAGAAGGAGATGATAGTAGTTCCTAGATTGATTATACCTGATGAGTTATTTTCTGCTACTGAATCCTCTCCATCATCTTCCATTTCCGCTTGAACATCACTGATAAAGCTGTGCTCGTATGCATTTGGTAGTGTTGCAAATTACAGACTATAAGATTTCCTTTCTGATGCATTATTCTTCAAATTTGTTTCTAGAATGATTGATACCTACCGAGGCTGATTCTTGTTTTCAATTCTTTTAACATTAAATTCATCTTCTGCTAAATTACTTGATGCATCAGTACCCGCTTTCAACCAAGAATCAGGCTTGATACATGGAATTGAAGAATCTGGCTTAGGAGGAGTTTCCAAAGAGTGGCTTTCAAAAGCATAATATTACATTGTATAATCAACAAATGATTCCACATATGATCACAAGAACTCTACTTTTATTTTGATACAGCTACCCAAAAGAGGGTATCAAGAAGATTTGTATTAGAATTATCAATGACAAAATCAAACTAAAGATAATGCAAATGGCATAGCACACGAACCAATGCTTCTTTCACAGTTAAGTGCCTAGGACTCTAGACTTAAAAAGTCAGTTCAGAACAACCCATTCAATGATTGGTATGCATTATTCCAAGTTTCTGCATTAACAAGCTTGATATCACAGCTGCTTCAATAGTCAATCAATTTGCGCGATCAATCCTCAGCCTCTTCCCTTTCTCTTGGAACCGCTCCAAACTGTTTTACCAGGATATCTACTACCAATGGCACTAAATTATGACAAGGGACGCCCTTCTTGTAAACCTCTCCCAAATGTGAGTCACTGCCAATTCTACCTCCCACAAAAACATCAGCACCTTCACAAGTTTTCCCATTCTCATCCCTTGTCATACACCCCATGAAGCCAATATCAGCAACTTGTACCTGACCACAAGAGTTTGGGCATCCTGTCCAGTGCATCCTCACAGGTTGGGTTACCGAAACAAGCCTTTGCACTTCCTCAGTCACCTTCAATGCTCTTGCCTTTGTCTCAATTATGGCTTGACCACAAAACTGGTTGCCTGTACATGCAACGAGGCCTTTCATGAGAATAGGAGGATCTGGGGAGAATCTGTCCCTCAGCAGAGGCTCCTTGAGCAATGCATCAATTTTTGAGTTCTCAATATTGGGAATTATAATGTTCTGCTCCACGGTGAGCCTGAGCTCGCCTGATCCATACTCATCAGCTAGACGGGCTAGCTCATCCATATCATCTGCTTGGACCCGGCCAACTGGAATGTGAAGACCTAAATAGCTGAAGCCTTCTTGTTTTTGGGGGTGGACACCAAAGTAGTCCCTTCTCTCCCATTGCGTTTTTACTAATTCTTCTGACGATGCTCTTTCCAACTCCTTGTGCGGCATTCTTTTTACCACCTCTTCTCTGAATTTCTCAATGCCCTGCATTTATTTGAAATTCAGCCATCCATTAGACTAATTTATCGAATTGCCAATATTGAAAAATCTTACCATACTAAATTAAAAACAAGAATGATTTAAAAATAATTCAGAAACTAACAAATGCAAAGCATGTTTAGAAATGATTTCATTGGCAACTAGATTGGTCATTTAATACGGACAAGGAAAGAGAAGTGGTTACTCACAAGTTCATCAATTAACCACATCATCCTCGTCTTCTGTCTGTTTCCTCTGGTACCAAGATCCCTGTAGGCCTCTAGGACAGCTTTGCAAACAGGAATCACATCATCTGCTGAGACCCAAGCATCAAGGGGAATAGCTTCCTCACATCTCTTGGGACTGAAGAAACCACCTACCAACAGATTGAAGCCGAACCTCCCATCCTTCATTGCAGGCATATAAGCAAGATCATTGATATGAGGATGCTCATATAGGTCATGAGAACCAATCACGCAGACATTCCATTTCCTTGGCCTGCAAAGCCAAAACAAAAAAATAAAGAAAACCTTATCAAACCCTTCTGCTTTATCCTTGCACGTATCAGATAATTTATACAAGAATTATCTCCAACCAAGTAATGCTCCTAATACATTGACTAGAAAAGGAATCAAAACAATTTTTCTACACTGAATAAAGGAAAAGCTCTCACTGACTAGACTTTTTTAAGCTATCACCAATTGCAAAGCAACGATTCTCCCCTGAAATGCACGTAATTGAGTGATTGGAACACACTTAAAGGGACTAAATGTTATAAGGAAAGAGTGTACAGTGACTTACAAGTTTGCAATGGATGGATTCCCCCGAGAATTGCCCGTGATGTATTGAGATAGCAAATTGGTATAAGGCCTTGTATCAACAATCTCCTCAGGATCAATGCCAGCCAGGGGATTTCCAACAGGATTCCTCACATTGTCCATACCACTCTGGAGGCTTGTCAACCAACTTCAGCTAGACCCTTCAGAATCTCTGGCACATCGGCAGTACCACTCCTCTAATCTGCCAATTCTGTCTTGTGGTAACATCTGCACAGCCATCCTTTCCATATTTCCTAATAACACTTGCCAGGTACCGTGTTTGAGCACTTGTTGTAACTCCATTTGGCAGCTTGAGTCTCATCATAAATCGCCCATCTATTTAAAATTTAAAAGGAAAAAGCATTAAAACTAAGTTTAGAAGGAAAAAAAAAAAAAAAAAGAACGATCAGTTCCAGAACTAAATTCCAGTTAGACCATTGATCAGATTCTTGTCCAAGTGTAGGCTTAGTTCATTATCAATGAACTTACTCTACTAGATTTCTATACTATCATTGAATTAGCCTATGATCTTACTATGGTAACATTTTTCATTAATCTGAATCTGTGTTAGCATATGAATTTTGTCTATTCTTTTCAGATTGAAAAAAAAAAAAAAAAAAGGACTTACAGTGATGCTTCCTTCTGTGGAACAAACCAAGCCACTTGAGCCTAACATCAACATCATCTTTAGTGATCTTAGCCTTATCAACCTCTTCCATGGACAACTTAGCAAGTTCCTCAATACCATTCTCCATGAAGAGTTTCATAGGATCTTTCTCAATCTTCACTTTCTCTTGAGGATTAATACCATTTCTAAAATTCTCTTTCAATACCCAATATCCATCTATTTCCTCCACTCTAGGCTCTAGCCTTGAAGCATCCACTTCTGCCGACTTAGTAGGCGGAGCAGCAGCAGCAGCAGCCGTCGTGGGGGTGGTGGCAGATAGCCTTGTCCTGAGGCGTGTGGAGTGAGATGATGCCAGTGAGGATGAGAGGAAGTTGATGGAGAGGGATGAAGAAGACATGGTGGTTGTTATGGTGAAGCGTCTTGTTTCGTGGTTGTTGTAATGTTATGGTGGTGGTGTTGGTGGTGGGAAAAAGTCAGGTGAAGAGAGAAAGGGATGAGGGTGCGGGGCATTTTGTAGGAGGGAGTGTCGTGTGGCTGTTTTGAGTTGGGACCCTAGGGACGAGGGAAAGGAGGCGGTGATTAGCATAGGAACTTTTGGTAGATTCCAAAGGTCACTTTGCTTAGCTCAAAAATGCATGGTCAAGGATCATGACATGATTCTTTTTTTCCTTTTATCCCTATGCTTATTTCTCTTGAAAATGTATCTCATTTTTATCCCAAACAATAATAATATGATATATATAGAGAGAGAATAATGATAATAATCTATTCTATTTTAAAAATATTTTTATTTTTATATTTATTTAACACATATAAATATCTATTAACTGAGACAAAATGAGAACAGCATTCTTACACAATAAATATTTTTTCCGACCACCTTATAACTTATTGCTGTTTATTTACTTTGAATGAGCTGATAGAAAGCTGGCAATTCGTCAAAGTGTATGAAAAGTTTATTACAGATTATAAATAATTAAGTTGTAAAATAATTATTTTATTCGTGTTTAAATCGCATTTTCATGTCACGTCTTATATTATACATTAGATTTTTTTCTCTTTTCTATAAGCATATTTCTCATCGTGTTGTGTTTTATGAGCAGTTGCCAATACTAATGTGAATTAAGTATATCATTGAAAAAAAATTCCCCAATTTTGTACATTCAAAAATCATTGGTTGAAATTTACACTGTGTTTGAAGGTTGGAAACCGAATGAAATGAAAAGAAATGAAAAGAAATGAAAAATAAATAATAAAATAAGAATAACGGTGAAAATATTTTCACTTTATAGCTACTTCTTTTTTCTTCTATACGGATAAAAATAAGTGAAAAGTGAGAAGTAATAATAGCTCTTTTTCATGCATATCGTTACAATGTCCATGAAAATAAAATAACGTAATTTTGTACAATACTAGCTCATAGCCCTTTGTTTTCTTTCTCAACATGGACCAAACTACAAAGGCAAAATTATTTATTTTCATTTCTTACTTATATTACAAAATATAAAATAAAAAATTACCTTTCACGACTTCAGTCCTTTTTTTTTCTCCGTATTTCTTTTCGCTCCATTTGTTTTCGGTCAAAAAATGCCAAACACGGTGTGAAAATATTTGTAAAAATTGAATGGATAGTTTCATTAACACCATGAGGAACCACTGCATATCAAAAAAGATCGTGGGCAGCCCACAGAATAGATGGAGATGGACCTAACGCCGCAAACGAGTTCAATTGAAATGATATAGTGCTGAGCTCGAGTTCAAGCTCGAATTTGACTAGAAATTTTAAAATTCAAGTTCAGTTCGAAGTAATACTGTATAAGCTGGAGTTCAACTCGAAGTAATACTATATAAACTTGGCTAAGCTTGTTTAGACTTAATTTATATTAAAAAATATTTTTAATTTTAATTAATATTAATAATTAAATTTGATTAATATTTATAATCAACTTGAACTCGACAAAGCTTGATTAAGCTCGCGAGCTAATCGAGCTAAACATATGAAGTTTGAGTTCGGCTCGATAAACTACTCGAATAGCTTAAGCTCGAGCTCGGCTCAACTATTTTCGAATTGAACTCGGGTAATCATCGAGTCAAACTCGAGTAGTTTGTGAACTGGCTTCAATTATTTGACCCCACAACCTAATCTTTCCATAATGTTTGCTTTGAGAATTATTGAAAAATTTTATAATAGGTATGACAATTTATTATCCTCGTGATTTTATGTTTACACTTTATGCTTGCAAATTTTAGATTTGGATCATAATTTTTTTTTCTCTCAAACTCTTTCAAATTATATGTCAATGCTAAAATTATCTAAACTTTTAAAATATTTTATTACATCATTATGTTATAACGTCTTCTTATTTCCTATAGTCTCAATCTTTAACTACACATAAAAAAATAATAAATTATTAGAAATTGAGGAAGATAAATTATAAGAAACATTTTCATTAATATTAAAAAAAAGTCAAAATTATCTAAATTTTTTTAATCATATGTTATAAAGAAGAAACGTAAGACGAGGAGCAGAACGGAAAAAATCAACAAAACCGTTTGTTTCATTAGGAATAGAGACTAGAGAGGAGGGGAAAAGAGAATGGCAAGGGGACTTTTGGTTGATTCCAAGGGCCACTTTAGCTTGTTTTAAAAATTGCATGGTCGAGCACTTTAATATTAATTATTCTTTTTTCAGTTGATTGGAACAATCCACTGGATAAGTGAGATTTTTTTTTAATAATTATTATTAACTTTAAGATCTATATTTTAGATTGTTTAAATTGTAAAAGTGAGTGGCTTAAATATCGGGAAAAAAAAGCCCCTTTTGTTATTTGAAATTTGATTAAGTAAATAATTGGTACCTAAACTTAAAAAAAAAATCAATTTCATATCTAATCAAACTTTTCATGCCTCTTTTCATTACCTTATTCTTTTATTATTTATTGAAGCAATGGATACATGTCAAGTAATGATTACGTGAGATAGTGAAAAAAGATACAAAAAATTTGGTTATATATGAAATTGGTAATCATCCATTTTGTCAAAATTAAGGCATCAAAAAAGCTTTATCGCTGTATATTATTATTATATTATATATTTTTCAATAATCTTAATTATTAATTACACGTACTATGGAGATCATTGGCCATGATTCCATCCTTCTAAATTTTTTCAAATGTTGGCTTTGAGTTGAAAATAGTACAAATTTTTTAAAATATGTACAATAATTTATTATCTTTATTCTTTTACAAGACTTATTTTCACATACAATCACCAATCCGTCGGTTAAAAAAAAGGGGGTTTCCCATTTCTTGCGTCCAAACATATGTTTGCACAAACAATGAATAGACACACGGCATCATCAAGGTATTCGTTGAGGAGCATTTGTCTTGTCTTAGCTTTCTTTTTCTGTTTCTCTGTTGTTGTCTCTTCATTTTGTTTTATCTGACATTAACAAGAAGAAGAAATTCTACCAGAGATGAAGCTGCCATTTTATGGACCATAATTTTCAATAAATAAAGCCTCGAGATAAATTGTTATTAAAATTAATGTATTTTGCCAGTAGTCATATAGCTTAGACTATAGAGTTCGATTCCCTACATTATACTGATCTTTAATAGTCACGTTATTATAAATATCAAGAGAAAGAAATTAATGTGTTTTATGAATTTATGAGGTTCATTACATATCTTATAAAAAAATTATTCACATACAATAACATATTTTTTTAATTTCAAATCTTCAGAGATGATTCAAGCATCTATTAACATTTTCAATTAATTAATTCATTATTTATTTATTTATTTATTATTACTATTATTCGTGTTTTCAACTTTGTTTGGATTTTTGTGCAACTGCAAGCTGAGCCAATAGATGCAATGACTTTTGCATGCGGTCAAGGGTCCTGATAATAGTGTTCTCTACTTAGAGAAACAAGTGAAGAAGCTGCTGCAGTAAAAATAAAGAAAGGAGGCCATCCCTGTGGGCTTATGGGTTTTGATACAAGTCAAGCAGCTGGATTTCACCAAAGAAACCAGGGGCTGCAATAATTTGACAAGATCCTAATAATTGGCCGACCTAGTGGTCTATTTGAGATATAAAATAAATTTCAGTTTAAATTTAATAACATATAACATATAACGGATTCGCTATTAAAAAATTCAATAGTTTTCATAAGAAAATATATTAAAAATTTATTATAGACAAAAATAACCCTTTTTTATTGTAATGATTGTGATAGATTTGGCAAATGCATTGTTAAGTCATGAGCTCAATCACGTGCTACAACTTAACACACACTTAACTCTCTACTACTTGCAAACCCTAGTTACTTTGTACTTCTCGCTTTTACTTCTCTACTCTCAGTAAGCCCATCTCTCTTCTCCTTTCTTTTCGAGTTTATCTTTCTTTCTCTTAGGGTTTTACTTGTCTTGCTTGTTTATGTGATTTTACAAATACTTTCTAAACTATTCGAGTTGCTTGGGAACTTTGAATATCTTAAGAGGCACTTATTATTTGTGGTAACAGGATAAAAGGCAATCTCATTCATTATTACTTATTTATAACATATCTTTTTAGGGTGAATCTACTATTTTAGTTATATGTGCAGTTAAGGATGTCATTCTAATTTCTGTTATTCTATTACAAATTGTAACTATTCACAATTGTTATTTGATTTACATGTAGCCATTCTAAAACAAAACCATCCAACCATCTTGGTTTGTTTCCATGACTAGAGATGAGCATTTGGCCGGGCCATTTTGGCCCACTTTTAAATGGGCCAAAATTTGTAGGTCCTGCCCATGAGCTAAATGAGCCAACTCGTAAGCCAAAATGAATTAATTTTTTCATGTTAGTTTATGTGAAAATTAGAATATTTGTATTTATATATATATATATATTAACAATTAATTTATTGTTATTTTGATTACTTTTATATAAAAAAACAAGTTTTTTATATGATTTATTAGATATCATATTACGTTTAAATCAATGAATATATACTTAAAAATGTTATAATGCTTATGGCATGTGTGTCAATCTATCTTCTTCCATAACATATCATAAATAATTACTAATATATTATGATATTATTCTTGTTCGTAAACTTTTCCTCCTTTTTGTTTTTTAATGTTTCAGCCAGTGAATTGACCCATCATGGGCCAGCCCGTTTTGGTCGGCGAGTTAAGCAGGTCGAGCTAATTTGGCCCACTTTTAAACTAGTTGGAAAAAAATTTGTCAAGGCCTGTCTTTTTAAAGAGGGCAAATAGGTCAGCACATGGGCCACGGCTCCATATACCTAGCTCTATTTATGATGTTATAATCTATCTATGACAAATGTCTCATCCCTTGAAATAACAAAACCCTAACAGATCCTCCTAAGTAACACCTTGTATAGTTAGTCCTTGTCATTGGACAAGTATTTGAGAGACCCATTCATCATGGCCAAGAATCCATCTAATATCAATGATAGCTACATGTTGCAATACTTAATGACTGTTGTAGGCTTCCTTAAGCAAATCTATTGTTGGAATGGACTATCTTGTAACTTGTTTAAGAGTGGAGACAAGAAAAATATTATGAATCTTAGCTCCTTAAGGCAACTCCACTTCATACGTAGTGTTACCAATCCTTTGTGTAATGGTAAAAGGCCCATAAAACTCTTTGCCAATTTAAAGTAATGAACCAGATGAGCTGAAAGGTCTTTGTAAGCAAGAAGTTTTACAAATTGAAGGTTTGCATGGTTAAAATAAATCTCAGTTCTATGTTGATCTAGTGCCTTCTTCATCTTAACTTGAGGGTTCAACAAATTAGTCTTCAATTCCTGTAAACTATCATTTTTAGTACAAAAATCTAAGTCTACGACTTGTATATTACTTGTGCCTTTAATATAGAAAGGTATAAGAGGTGGTGGTTACCCATATACTAGCTTAAAAGTAGTCAAATGACTACCTTCGTGTATTGAGGTACTACATGAAACTAAGCTAAATGAGACACCCATTCAATTGAAATAATTTCTTCCAAAAATGACTCAAAAAATAGAATCGTCATAAGAGATAATTAACTTTAGAAAGCCATGTAACCAAATTACCATATCAACAAAAAGTTGTGCTACTTTGGTTGCCCTATAATGAGAATCCAAAGCACCTAAATGCCAATGTTTAGACAATTTGTCCACAACCACCAATATAACTATCTTGCCTTGAGATTTAGGCAAACAAGTAATGAAATCTATAGACAAATACTCCCTTTGTTTGGAATGAGCAATGTTTTAAGTTAGTCCCTAAGGTGCTTTGGTCGAGTACTTATACCTTTCTGACAAATAGGATACAATGAGGCAAGTCATTATAAAGCACTTCACCCACCCGACCTCCTTAAAAACCTTATAAGGTTCAGAATTGGATTTAAGAAAATTCTTTACAACCCTACATGGTTTAGGGTCAACTCACAAGTCATAGTTATGGCCAAATATAAAACCCAACTTGCTAAAATATAATAAAATTTATAATAAAAATTCATTTCAAATTCAAAAGAAACCCTACAGAATTAGAATCTTTATCACTCTCTCTACTAACTAATATTAATCGTGATATGAACTTTGTAGCTCAACTCATAATTTTATATTTATTTAATAAATTAATATTTATATGTATGGTGCATTATATGTTTTTTTATTATGTTATGTATAAAAGTTGAACTTTGACATATAATATGTTCATTTTTTTGTTTGGAAAATAACTTTTTTTTTTTCATATTACTTGGAGATATTCTTCTTTATTTCAATAGCTTAACTTAGATTTTGTTATTTATTGATGGGATTAGATTAATTTTTATTTTTAATTATATGCTTAAATTAATCAAATTTGGTCAAATGGAAGCAATTCGACCAAACCGACTTTAGGTACAACAATAAAAAAATCCTATAAGGTTTAGGATTAGGTTTTGGACACCCCATAAGGAAGCAAGTTGGGCTCAAGTCTTATATGACCTGACCCAAGCCGAGCCCAAATGCATCCCTATTGACAAATCATACAATTGATAAGATACTCAACCATTGCTTTCTTCATCCCTTCTTAAAAAAAATAAGATGTAATGTCGTGATAGACCTTGTCAATACCGAAATGACCTATAAGAGAATCATGCAACTTTGATAACAGCAAGGGAATAATCTATGAAGTAAGTACCCAAAAAAGTTTATTATTATATAAGATGCCATTAATCCACTTGAACTTCCATTTCAAAGGATGAATCGATTGTAATTGTTGAATAACAATTCTAAATTTAGATAGCTGGTCATCTTCGTGCTTCAAATGAGATACCAAATCAACTTGAGGCATAGATATTGCCAATAAATGTGCTTCCTATTGCCTAGACAATGCATCAACTATTTTACTGTCATGTCTAGCTTTATAAACAATATACTATAGCCATAACCAAGCAACATGACTAAGTATTTCTATTGGTGTGGTGTTTGAATCACATGTGTCAACAATTCCTTTAAGCTATGACGGTTAGTTTAAATGACAGAATATGCCTCTAGCAAATATTGTCTCCATTTCCTCTTAGCTTCCACCAATACATGTAGTTCTCGTATATTCATTGATGCTTTCATCATGTGAAATGGGAACTTCTTGGTAAAAAAGGGGAAAAAAAAAAGCAATTGGTTTCTTCTCTTGCAAAAGGACAACACCCATACTAAAACCTAATGCACCTATTTCAATAACAAATTGCTTATGAAAGTCTAGAAATTGCAATAATGTTGCAGAACACAATGCCTGTTTCAACTCATTAAAAACTTTCTTAGCTTCATCTAACCATAAAAATATGTTCTTCTTAACTAAAACCATAGGAGGAGAAGTAATAGTAGCATACCTTTTAATGAAATGCCTATAATACCTAAAAGCCCAAAAAATGCTATGGGTTGCTTCAAAGTTGAAGGTATTGGCCAATTGTGAAAGGCCTCTATGTTTGTTGGTTCTAGCCCAACAAATCCCTTAGATACAATGTGCCCCCGGTACTCGATAAAGTTAACACCAAAAGCACAATTTGACTTCTTCAAATAAAAAGTATTTTTAGATAGTATTTGAAATACTATTGTCAAATGTGCAACATGTGCCTCCATTGTCACACTATAAACTAGTATACCATCTTTAAAATAAAAATTTCCTCAAATGTGGCTTGAAAATACTATTTCTAAATGATTGGAAATCGGCTGAAGCATTGCTTAGACCAAAAGGCATCAGTAAGAATTCATAGTATCCTTCATGAGTTTTAAAAGCAATTTTGTGAATATCTTCATCACCCATACAAATTAGATGATAGCTCGATATAAGGTCTAGCTTTGAAAAAGTCGTGGCATATCTCAATTCGTCTAGTAATCCATCAATGGTGGGTATACGAAATTCATCATTAATAGTAACTTTATTCAATGATCTTTAGTCAATACAAAAATGCCAAGAGTCATCCTTATTTTTAACTAAAAGCATGACTGAAGAAAAAGGGCTTGTACTATTTTGGATCGTACCTTGATCAAGTATTTCTCTAACTTTCTTATCAATCTCCCCTCTTTTGAAAATGTAGGTATTTATATGGCTTTATATTAATTGGTGAGACACCTAATTTCAAATGAATATTGTGTTGGATAGACTTTTCTTAGCAGTAATGATGATGGTGTTTTGAAAAGATTGGAGAATTTACTCAACAATAAATCTAAATCACTGTTGTCGGTAGTATCCGATGCCTCATGAATATTCATCTGAACCATCGTTTGAAATAAACAGGCCACTACATCCACTTAAATCATTCTTCTTAACTGATGATGAGAAATAGGTTTTAAAGTATGTTTATTCCTTACCAATGTCGCTTGTCTACCCTCATTAACAAATGTCATGCATAATTTATTTTAGTCAATTATCATTGGTCCCAATTCTCTCAACCACTACACCCTAAAAACCACATCAGCCCCTTGAATTGGTAACACATAAATTGTGACTACAAATGTGCAATCTTCAATTGAAATGGCCATATTGCTACACTGGCCTCACACTCCAACTTCTAACTATTTCCTATCATCACATGAAAAGCAGAAGTTGGGTAATAGGAAGACCCAAGTATTTCGACTTCTACTTTGGTTGAAGTTATGTGTCCTTCGCGAGTTGACCAACAAATTAAAAGTAGTATTGCAAACTTTGCCTTGAAATTTCAATGTTTGAGGCACCATTTCACCAGAAAGAGCATGATAATTAATAGCGTAACTATCTTAATCTTCTTGCACTTCAGGTATGCCTTCTACCACTTCATCCATATGGTCATGCAAATCATCAATGATGTCTGATAAAAGAATCATAAATTTGGCCTTACATTTATGAGTTTTGTTGAACTTTTCATCACACAAAAAGCAAAGACCTTCTTCCCTTCTCTATTACATCTCCTTCTTTGGTAATCTTTTCACAACGATTGATTTATGATTCTCAGTTGATGTTATCACTAGCTTAGGCATTGTATTATTATTATTATTATTAGGCACTATAAATGAAGTCTTTAAAAAAGATTATGGCTTGGAACCAGTAATAGTTGTAGACTCGAATTTATTACTATAAGAGAACCAATCATTATATTTTCATTCATGTAACTTTACTAAAGAAATTGCTTGAATCAATGAATTTGGTTCTATAATTTGTAGCTTATGTCTAACATGCAACTTCGAGCTAGAAATGAAACTACTTAGTAAACAAGATTCAGATAAGCTTTTTATTTGATTCGAACGTGCCTCAAATGCTATTTGATATTGACTCACTATTCCTTTTTGTTTCATCTTGAACAGTGCCCCTTGTGGATCATCATACTTTGAAGGTCTGAATCTTGCTTCCAAAGATTTCAAAAAAGCTTCCATGTTGCTAACTGATTATTAATGTGTATCTACCGGAACCACTCTGATGCATCCCCCTCCATGGTCAATGTTGATATGGTTAGCCTTCTCATTTTTAAATTTTTTAAAAATTGAAGAATTGTTGAGTAATGAATATCCACTTCTTGACACAATCTCTTGAAAAATTCATCAATTCTAGCTTAATATTTCTCACAAGATTATCACTTCTTGAATGCATTGATGACTTTTCAACGTCTGAATTTGGTTTTGATTGTTGTGATTGAGTTTAAATGCATTATTACTCCAATTGTCCTATTCTTCTTGATTATTCTTTTAGACTATTTTAAGAAAGCTTCTCAAATTGTTTTTATTGTTGCTATATAGCCAAAAACATATTTATGATTGAATCCATATGTAATGCCATGGAAGAATATGAATTTCTTGTTTCCAGTGCCATGGATGATCAAGCGAGAGCACAAAATTGTTAAGCAGGGAGATCAATTATGAGTAACAGCCTAACCCACACTTAACTATCTATTACTTGTGAACCTTAGTCACTCTATACTTCTCACTTTTACTTCTCTAAACTAAGTAAATTCATGTCTTGTATTCTTTGGTTTTGTAACTATCTTTCTCTCTTTTAGGGTTTCACTAATCTTGCCCATTAATGTGATTTCAGCGATACTTCCCAAGCTATTTGAGTTGCTTAGGAACTTTGAATCTCTTAAGAGACACCAAATCTTGGTAGTAACGAGATAAAACACAAATCGATTCATCATTACATATTTCTAGTAGATCTTTTTAGGGTAAGTATGCCATTTTAGTTACATGTAGTAAGAGATATCACTTTAATTTATGTTATTACGTTACAAATTGTAACTGTCACAACTGTTATTTGATTTACATGTAACGATTAAAATTATCTAAACATCTTGATTTGTTTCTTTCACATTGTAATCTGTTCGTAACATGTATGAAGAAGTAAATATGATTCTTACCAGATTACATGGTTTACCAAAAAAATCACCTATAGATGTGCAAAAGTTGTTTTGTGTAAGTTGCTTTATGCAAAGCCTAAATTATAACATATGGAAATAAGGCTACTAATAAATCAAGCTAAGTTGAGCTTTTGAAGCTCGAGCTCAGTTCATTTAAAATTTATCGAGTCAAGCTTTTTATAGAGCCTAAAGTGTAGGTTCAAGCTCGAGCTTAGCTCATTTACGAGTCAAGCTCAAGCCTAGTTGGGCTTTTTATCTAACCTAAGCCTAAGCTTTAATATCAACATGGACTATAACCTATTTTCCATTTTTCAAAACTAAAAAAATATATATTAATGTTGTTATAAATATATATATAAATATTAAATAGAAATTAGTTTTTTGTTGTTTTAATTATATAGTTATATATTATATATCATAAATATAAAACTCACAATCCTGCTAGCGAGCCTACTAACGAGCTAGTTAACGAGCCTACTAACAAACATGTTCACAAGTTAGCTTGCGAGCTTAAATCAAATCTTGAGCTCGGTTCATTTTGATAAATGAGCTTTACTTTGAGCTTGAACTCGACTTGTTTACTGATTGAGTTCAAGCAAAACCGAGCCTGAATCAAGTTGTGCTTGAATAATTTACAAACAACTAGGCTCGTTTACAGCTCTATATAAAATTTACAATAACATAATGTTAACTCGTATTCTAATAAGAATAGGTACGATAGTCAACTCGTACTCTAGGTAAGTTTTTGTTTTGCTTCTTTTTGTTCATATACATTGTTCATACACCAGCAAAGGAGTTCAAACGATTCATATCCATGTGGGGTTACAGGAATCCTTCTGATTGTGAAAGTAAAATATTATTCTACCAAATAAGTAGTTATAATTTCTTTTTAGGCTAAAAGTGATAGCTATTCTATTATTCTAACATTTTCTTATACATTTCCATATTCTAGCCATGAAATTCTAACTAGTAATCGAGCAATGGGTTGGAACAAGGATACAATGATATAATTGCTTTAATATATCTTAAGATTATTACTTTAGTGCAACTAAATTAAACATATATCTATTTTATTTCCTAAAAATTATAATTTTATTCTTATTTTATTTCATTCCCTTACCTAAACACGTTATTTAGGATTGAGCATTTGAAAGTGGTATGCAAAAACTCTGATACTTGTAGTTTACTACTAAAATCATGGTGAATATGCTGCATAATAGTGCAAAATACCGGAAGATTTCGTAATATTTCAAAGCATTTAGTAAAAAAAAAGGAGGCTGCTTTGGTGCTGATGATGTGTCGCAACCGCCTGGCTAGTATGTTGCCATGAAAAGCCAGTGAGATGAGTTATTTGGGAGAGAAAATCACGATGATCCGACGACGACGAGAAAAGGCGATCATCCGACACTAAGGATGCAATCGGGGCAAGTTTAGGATGAGTCACATAAAACCTGAACACGACCCACTTTTCAATAGGGTTTTCCAAACCCAACTCGTGATCCTATAAGGTTTTCTATTCAATACTCAAATCCGCTCCTACAAGGTTTTGACCTTGGCCTTGACCTGCCCCACCCTGCACCTGCTTCATTTCTTTTTTTTTTTTTTCCTCTTTTCAGCTTTTAGTTAAATACAATTGCATCTTCCAACAAAATATTGAATAGTAGACTGGCAGCTAGACTTTAGTATGATCTAAACCGAGTTAGACTAGTTACAACACACTCGCCAATTCACAAATTTATTGAACTAGCTATTTTGTTTGTTAAACAACAAAAATTAATAATATTATAAAAATAATTTTTTAAAAAATAAAATTAAAAATTAGAAAAAAATACAAAATAAAATTAAAATTATTAACAACTGTTCTTAAAGACAAAAATTAGTAGAATTTTGTTTTTTAAAATTTCAAACTCAATTTTTTAAATTATTTATAATATGAAAGGCTCAAGTTACTTATCGGATTTTTTTAATGACCCAAACTCGACCCGAAACCCTATAGGGTCAGCATGTAATTTTCCAAACCCGTCGCGTGATCCTATAAGTTTTTAACGGTTTGAGCGAGCCGGATACCCTATAATGATCTGCCCCGATTGCATCCCTACCTGGCACCATGATTATATTAGATACAAAGGCTAAATTTTAAAGAGGGTAACCTCAAAGAAATTGCCTAAAATTTTGAAGAGGATAGCATCAAAGAAATTACCTAAACTTTTAGTGTTTTAAATGTTATACACGATCAAAGTTTTATTTGTCAAAAATTAAAACCTAAAACTTGGATTTGTTAAATATCATATTAAATCAAACTTCTACTTACCGGATTTACTACTTCATCATGTTATAAAAAATGATATGGTAAATATTTATTGGATAAAAATAGTGTTAAATACAAAAATACCTCATAAACTTTAAGGATGATGCATATTGACCCGTTAAACTTTAAAAGCGTGGTTTTTGAACTCATGAACTATTAACAATTTGCAAGCTTAGGACATTAAAAGTACAAAATTTGTATTGTTTTATCTGTACTTTTGTGTACAATATTTGTACTAAAGTGACGAAAAAAGGACAGGACGTCCTAAACTTGCAAATTATTTATAATTTAGGGGGCTCAAAAATCACGCTTTCAAAGTTTAGGAAGTTAATTCGTGCTACTCCTAAAGTTTAGGGGTATTTTGTATTTTTCCCTAAAAAGCATAAGTATAAAATAATAATTAAAGATAAATTATAAACTTAAAAGGTGAAAGTTCCACTACCTAGACATCATCACCGAAAAAACTCAGCTTGGAACTAGTCCGAACTAGCGAGTCAAGGGTCTAGACTTAGGTAGCCCAAAGACCTCCTGTTGGTTCACAATCTATTGAACCACCCTCCTTTTCTAAAATAACTATAAAATAATTTGGACCATTCACATTTAAAAAATTTTATTTACATGTAAAAAGTGATTTTATTTTAAAGTATAAAAATTGAAAATAGGAAAAAATAAAAAATATAAAATTTAAAAATAATTTTATTTACATGTTGTGAATAGGTAATTAATTTTTATTAATCACATGAAATTAGTTTAAACTTATTTTTTTTCTTTATATATATATATATATATATTTTGGTGACCAAGCTTGACCCTAGTGGGTTGATAGGTCGGAGGGTTTGAACCAGCCCCAATGTAGCAACCTATTGGGTCTTCGATGGGTCATGCCTGTAACTGTTGAGATGGACCAGATAGGGGATCAAACCAGGCCCATGTTGATGTCTAGGGCTACTTGTGAAATTTAACAACTCTAAACTTAGATCTAAAAATTAAAAAAAAGAAAAAAAAGATAAATTTCAGATATCGTGCCACCAGTTTAAATTCAAGATAAATATTTCATTTTCTTGACTAAGCTCGTTCACTAGTTGCTACCGAAATTTCACCTTTCAATGAAACAACCTGCCCTAGGAGATAGCTGGGGAAAATATATATGTGTGTGTGCATCAATGGGCAGCTATACCTAACATCAAAAGGCACATATTTTTTGAAAGACGGACAAGAAGTTGCCACTTGCCAGAACAGAAAATTAAAGGAGCACAGCCCCATGCGGTGATATATGTTGACCATGTAAGCTTCACTTCACCTTTTAACACCGCCGAAGGTCACCGCCTAGAAAGCCTTACTTTACGCCACAACATACATACGCTACATCCAAAAAACACGATGCACTTGCGCCCACATTGTATTTATATCTAACCATCAGCGTACACTTTGACATCTTCCCTGGGTTGGACTTTTCCATCAGAATTGGGATAATATTATATATTCTAGGACTATTGTTCCAATCCTCTAATCTAGATGCAATGACCATTTGGTTTTTACTTTGTTCAAAATCGACTTTGCAATTGAAATTCTTTTCTTTTTCCATATCTTACGAGAAAATTTACATGTCTAGATTGTAAGACGAAAATGGATCCTTACACAAAAACACATTTTCCTTAAACTAAAGTAAGATTTGGCTCATTCATTCTATTTAAATTATTGGATTATTATCTGTATTATATTATATATATATATATAATTTGTATTTATAACCTATTTATATCATGTTTATATCGTATATACTTGATTAATTTATGAGTTCGGTATCTAACATCTATTTAAAAAGAATAAAATTATGATGTTAAATTAACTAAAATATGATGAAATAAATAGACCATAAAATAAATAAAACTGAAAAGAAAAGATAGACAGTTCCTTTATTTTATAACAGCATTGACTTTGGAATATATATATACACACACACCTTTTCTTAAGAATAGCAATTCCTCTTGTGAGATAAATTTACTTATCTATTTCATGTTATGAGAAATAAATATTATTTTGAAGTAAAATTTTTAACAAACCAAACATGAGAACAGATATTCCGAGATGATAAATGCAGGCCCTCAAACATATTAGCCTAGATGAAATTTCAACTGCGAAGGCACGCTTGCTATCCTAAGTCATGAACCGAGGAACTAGATTAGCTAGCACAAGAAACAAAGAGACCAAACAGAAAAGTTCTCATCATGGTTTCACAAAGGTTGTTACTAAACACAAATACCTCATAACACAACGTGATAGGAAAAGAGGGGAAAAGAATCCTCAAACCAACCGTAAGATAAAAATGTCCTCTATTTCCTCCATTGTCAAAGATACACCAACAATGGGATGCTGTCGTGCTGATATGTCAAAATACTACCTAATCATCACTATATCCCACAATAATTCTAAACCCATAAAGTTCCCTTTCCCAATAGGCAAAGAGAAAACAATCAACCAAGTTAAATGGCTCAACTCAATAACTCAGGCAATACTCTAATCATTATCATCATTTCCCGTATTTCACTATACACTCCATGAATCTCATGGAATTAAGAACCGTAAGCGAAGAGGATAATGCATAAGAAAGCATTAATAACGTATGGCATCATCTTGGTCTCTCCGTGTATCTGTTGGGAATTGTTTGAACTAGTAAGCCAGCCATTGTATAACTCATCATATCTCTGAAGACGATTCAGACGAATATTACTTCAAATTTTGCACATGGATTGCTCTGCACGTAATTGCTGAAATCAGTGTCCGACTTGAACTTGAAATTATACAAAGCCTGCCTCTGTGTCAAGCCGACTGGATATATTTTGTAAAGTTTGAGTTTATTCCCTCCCCTGATGCTCTCAGGTCTTTCTTCTTTCCATATAGGGAAGTAATTTAAAGACTTGAACTTCTCAAGAACAGCAGATTTTAAGGCTTGCAGAGATAATTCCCTGTAAGAATTCACATTAGATGCTTGATTTTCATGGCATGTCTTAAGAAAATTTAGAATAACTCGAGGAATTAGATTCATCCACACAAGCCATGGCCTAATCCCCCTTAACATGATGAATCAGCTCACAACATGATACAGACTACAGTCCATACCTTCAGAGAGAAAATTTATGGGAAAAACCTGACAGCTTACCTCAAAAAAATTGACTCCATCTCAAACCTGCCTCTTTCTCTCACATAGAGATGATATACGGTTTGCGAGCCTCTGGTGCATTTGCATGACCGATTCTTGAATCCCAGGCTTTTTTCTTCTTGTTCACGAACCTTCGTTGCAAGATGAATGCAAAGCCGGCATGATGAATGTACCGCCGCCATGTCCACAAGGGCCTTGAAAGAATCAGATGGGCCCTCATACTTCCACCTAAATATGTGGATCTATTATTCAATGCTTTTTCACAAATTTCTTTCAAAATTATGCAACACAACCTAAGTCTATCTGGAGAAGTATAATTGGATTTACAGATATATGAGAAGAGTGCAACTGATCCTGAACCATTAAGGAAATAGTGACCTTTGAACACATAAAACCCACCTTAATGACTGATTGAATGCTTCAGGATTCTCTGAAAGGTACCGCATCTTTTTGGCAATTTCAGCGACATCACTTAACTCTTTAATATGCAAAATGGAATTAGGAGAAGGTGCAAATTCCTGAATGTTTGGAGCACCTACAGCCACTGGGATAGTACCTGTTGAGTTAAGTGGCACCGAGAAAAATACACGGAAAATTAAACAGCTATAGGAAGAAGTATCCAAACAAAGAAAGCAGGTACACCCAAAGAACACAAGAATGATCTAATACCGGCGACAAGAGATTGGAAAAACTTCTCTGTGACATAATCTTCTTCATTTGAATTCTCAAAAGCCAAGCTAAATTTGTAGCGCTTTAGAGTTGCAACTTTGTCAACTGAAGAAAAATCAAGAACATATGGTTGGTCAGAGAAGAAAAATACAAAAGTCATGACTGACATGAGAAATGGAGTCAAGAAACTCCTATACATTAAGTATATGAAAATAAACATACTAATACTCTTTCAGCACAACAAGCTGAGGTAAGGCACATAGGACAAGGTATGGAGAAAAATAAAAGAATCAAGTATTAGTAGATAAATGAATGAACATGAACGATACTTATTGTGATCAGCTTTAAGGTGCATAAGCTACATTTTTCATTCTTTCCTTTGAACATTCAATCGTGTGCCTACGATTTTAAAATAGATCTAAATGTGTTGATTGCAAAAAGATTCACGGTCAATATCATGTCCCATGAGCAGTCAACACCTTTACATCAAAATCATTAAGATAAAACAAAATATTCTCATAGAAGAAGAAAAAGATAAATAGGAACCAATAAAATTACCAACTTGGCTAGACTTGACAGACCCATGAGAAGTAGGCCTCTTTTCTTAACAAAATGATCGTGATAGCCAGGTGATTTACTACACTCCAATATATCCTTGTTTCTTTTTTTCTTTTTCCATGGTAGGGAGGCTAAAAGTTCATGACTCTGTACATCTAACTGCCAAACTTGATGTAATGTAAATCATTTCTATAACGAAAAAAAGGTTCATGACAACATCACAAAGGATTTGTTTCCCTAATTCAAATGTGATTAAGCTTGTGTTTTTGTAATAGATCATATGTTTTACGAGCATATATCTTCACAATGTGACTAAAACATCAATAACTTATGCCTAAGATTTCTAAAAGAATCTCTAAAATTGGCATATTATTCTCAAATTTAAGGGTAATACAATCCCTGGCACAAAATATAAAGGAGTAGAAGAAGACAAACCCTAAAACTCACAACATTAATGGAAGCTAAAGTTGGACATGAAAAATTGTGAGGAAGAATGAAAAAGTACACAACTCTAACACAAGCTCCAACATTTGAGCACACTCACATCCAAACCATGTAGCAGAAAAGACAAGCATAATCAGAAGGAAAACAGAAAAGAGCTTGTGCATTACATGCATGTCAGAGTTTCCCTTGCAGTATGCTGAGATTAAAAAATAAAATCCAAGCAAAGAGCAGTCTAACTTGCTGTGCTAACCATTTCCATTACGGTTCCGGTGGCAACTGCCATAAGAATCTATCTTGATATTTTCCTTTTCAAGGGCCTCCAGAGCTTGCAACCTGAAATTACGAGCCCCACAATTGGAAATAAATGCAGCTGCGAGGGCCTTCTCAGTCTTTGGCTGCATGGGTGCCATGATATCGTATTCAGCCCATGAAAAATATCCAACAGGAACATCTGAGGATAGACTTGTTGTCATCACAATGTTGAAACCTCTTCTGAAACAACAAAAGAAATTCTGTGAACCAAACTTACATAATCCTTGTAGATATGCAGACTGTACTGAAAGGATAAGTCAGGAAAAACACATCATATCAACAAGGAAAGGTTTTACGACTATGCTCCTGAAAGTGCAGGATAACCCAAGGGGTTGTGGGTTTTTTCTACCAACTGGGCCCCCCCCTTCACCACCCCGTAAAATATAATTCCCAATTCTTTTTCAACCTCAATAAGTAAACATACCTCTAAAAATGTGACCTTGATGCAATGATACATAGGAAAAGAGTGACATGCTGTATGAGACTAAGGGCACGGCTACATCTTCTCTAGCGCCAGTGTCTGCAATCTTCAAATTCATATGATTTTAGGCCAATCTCCCAGAGTGACACTTTCTAGAAGTGCAAAACAAGGCTGTTGGCCAAATGGATAGATGAATTTCTCCCCTATATTATTGGCAGAGAGCAAACAGCCCTCAATAGTCAATAAAAATAACAGGGATAATCCTTTCACAAGAATGGTGCAGGGTTCCTCAGAAATAAAAGCCCACCATGATGTGCAATCCAGGTTGATTCAAGAAAATTTGTGATACGTTTGAAAGGATTTTATTCATGTTGTGCTTTGTGCTTTTTGGTCACCAATACAGTTTGCAGAGCTCATCTTTTGATGATTAACCATTACCCAGTTCTCTATAATTATGAATGAGCAGCCGGTTGGTCTCTTTAAGAGTTCAAAAAGTATCCAAGGAATCCTCAATTTTCAAGCATTTTATAGCAAAAAGTGTGTAATGGTGGGTTTCCGTTGGAATGAAGATGCAGCAGGAAGCATATCAGACATTCTGATTCTGTAAATGATTAAAGATATTTCCACCAGGTGACAGAGAACCAATGAAGATATATATATAGATAGATACATACATATATATTTTTTTGGGGTAAGGACCAGCAAAGATGGTGAAAGAGGTGCTGCAAAATTTTGTACCATTTTCTAGCTTGGAGATAAATCCTTCCCAAAGCCAGATGTTTGTGGCTGGGTATGATCAAAATAGAAAAATGAAACTGGCACGTATTTAGGGTTCCCGCCTAGGCCCCTACCAATTCAATATGCAAAGTTCCCTCATAAAGCCACAAAATTCAAAAATGAGGATTGCTCAACACCTGTCAATATCATGCACAGGATCCATCAATGGACTAGCAAATATTTGTCATATGTGGGTCACTTGCTATCAATAAAACAGGTGCTTTCTGCTGCTGTGGTTTATTGGGCCTCGCTTCCATGATTAACAAGATTATGACGTCAATTGAGAGCAAGATGAGGAACTCCTCGTGGCGAAGGGAAGAACAAATTAGCTCAAAGGTTAAAGTTGCCTGGGACCAGATCTGTTCACCAAAGGGAAAAAAGTCTGTGCATGCATAGATTGTACAAGCGGAACAACGCTGGGCAGGTAGAACACTTACTGAATCTTATATCTAATATAGATAGTTCCTCATGGACCACTTCGGTTAATTACTGCTTGCTCAAGGAGAAATGTACGTGGTAAGTGAGGCTACTAGTATCTTGCCCATGGAATTGGTGCAGATTATTTCAAAACAATGACACATTGATAGTAGGAATTTTATATCATTATGGTATGATGAATCGTTGTCATACATAGTTGCTGCCAAGAATAAGACAATCCTACAGATGCCCAGTCATAATAACAGGAAAAAAAATAAAAAGAGAAGATTGGGTTTTCACAAAGGACAGCTACGGCAACAGCCAGCAGTTGGATTCCATTTAATTGCAAACCAGGGAACATTAAACCAAATGAGACTACTTGGACTCGTAGCCAGAACAGTGAAGTTACTATCAAGTCTGCCTGGAACATCCTTCAGGAACATCAACCGAAGAAGCATTAGGTCTAAGGTTGCATGGTGAGGCATCATTTAATGTCTATTGGATAAGTTTTTCAATGGGGCTAGATTTTTACAAATGTTTGCTAGTTATGTCACGGAGGGGCCTAATCATGCTTTTACAAATGTTTGCTATTTTGAAATTCTAATGCACTACATAAGGCTTATTAAGAACTTAAGTTTAGTTGTGTGAAACCTTCAGCTCTGTCAAAATACTTTCCTGATATCTTTTCATTGCAATGAATGAGATACTGTCTCCACATCCTTTTGTTCAAATCTAAAAGCTAAAGTGACATCTCTCAAAGTCTATAATATGCCATCTACAGAGTACTAAGGATTGGATACTTCCATTACTTGCACAATTTCAGACCCAGAATAATTAGTCTAAGTTCAGATATTTCAATTTAGACTGTGCTTACCCACCGTCTTGCCAGTTCAATGTTGTTCTCTGAGTAGTATGATGCTGACTCCATTGACCTAAGGACACTGGCTGTTCCAGATTGCTGGGGAAAACCAAATGCAGCATCTGCCTTCTTCCCTGGAAAATATCCAAATTTACATCCGACAGAACAAGTCTTCCACTCCTGCATCAATAAACACAATAATGACTCAGAATCATATATGTAAAAAAACCATGCACAAAATCTTGGCAAAGCATCATGCCAACATTATTTCAACCATTAAAAGAGACAGAAATGCAAAGAACATATCAAAATTTACTAGAATTAAAAAAGACAAGAAAACAAACAATGATGAAAACATTGATGTAAGGGATAAGATATCCATGGATTTTGTGTGTGGTTTTCCTAAGACTCCATCGGGTTGTGATGCAATATGGGTGATAGTGGATCGGTTAACTAAGTCGGCGCATTTCCTACCCATAAATATGACCTATTCAATGGAAAGGTTAGCCAAGATCTATATCAAGAAGATCGTAAGATTACATGGCATACCTGCAGGGATTATCTCAGATAAAGACCCGAGATTTGTGTCCAAGTTTTGGACAAGCTTGCAGAAGGGTTTGGGTACTAAATTGCATTTCAGTACAGCCTATCATCCTCAGACCAACGGACAGTCTGAGCGGACGATCCAAACCCTAGAGGACATGTTGAGGGCGTGCGCCTTGGAATTCAAAGGGAATTGGGATAGTCATGTACACCTAATCGAGTTTGCCTACAATAATAGCTATCACTCCACCATCCGGATGCCACCGTATGAAGCTTTGTATGGACGGCGTTGTAGGTCCCCTTTGTTCTGGGATGAAGTGGAAAAGGTAGCAATTGGGCCGGAATTGGTACAAGAAGCCGCGGATAAAGTAAAGTTGATTCAGCGAAAGATGAAAGAAGCTCAGGACAAACAAAAGAGTTGGGCAGATTTGAAAAGAAGAGAGCTTGAATTCAAGGCGAGTGATCATGTGTTCCTGAAGATAAACCCGATTAAAAGTATCAAGAGGATGCGTACACAAGGGAAGTTAAGCCCGAGATACATTGGACCTTTTGAGATCTTGGAAAGAGTCGGAGACCTGGCGTATCGGCTAGCCCTACCACCTAATTTGCCCGGAATTCACAACGTATTTCATGTGTCAGTTTTGAGAAGATACGTTGCCGACCCAGAAAGGATTCTGGAATTAGAACCAATTCAGTTGAAGGAAAACCTGACATATGAAGAACACGCATTTCCAAAGTACGGCCCCTTGAGTAATGCTGGATATAGTTTCTTTGTTATCTTAACTGATGCGATGAGAGAACCGTTTTCACATTGCTTAAAGCCTGTTCTACCATGTATATCAGTTTTAAGAAGCAAACCAAACAATAAATTTATTTATTTACTTTTTTCCAATGATTAGGTCATGAAAATATTCATGTTTATATGTTCATAAGGTTCAAAAAGCACGCTAAGAAATTATGAATCCAAAAGTGAGGAGTTCAATAAATTATCAATTTGTTAGGTTATCATTATCCCTAGAGACCTCTGCAGGTTCTTCAGGTGACAAATCAACAACTTAAGGAATCCTCCTCTTTAAGAACCTCTCCATGTTATTAGTGAGTTTTTAAGAAGAGTCCTTAATAACAATTATTCCCATAGATAAAGATCCAAGTTCAACCATTTTCAAATAAGTAACAGATGCTATAATAAATGTAATGGCTAACTAGCAGTCCTTAATTAAGATTGCTGTTTATTAAAAAAACCCAGCTTTATCCATGCTTAACATAAGAACCTATTCTAAGAACCTCTGGTTATGGCTTATACTACTCGTAACACCTGTTTCAATGCTAAAATTACAAAATTAGCTGCATCATGCAACTGGCTTGAAGGCACCAGACTTGATTGCAAATGCAACCTATCTGCATTAATTGCAGAAGCTACATGAAAAGAAATGTATCACTAGTTCAATTTCAGACAACCAAGTAAATCAGTATTAGAAGGAATAATTTCCTGCTAACACCTTAGCAATCTTTCACGGCCAAAGCCAGGTTTTCACTGCCTTTTGCAACTTTTTCCTAGCAATGCTTGGTACATGAATTACCCAAACATTCATACACTAGTCAACTTCAGTTTTCAATTGTGAAGGTGGCTCCAAGTAATGACCTTGTTGGAACTGTATCCAGCCAGGACAGAGGACATCATGCAATTTGGTATGGACCTCAACCACTAGGCCAATTACAATAACAGTTTTCTTATGGTTATCACCTTGAATACCATCCAAAATGCTATCTCCACGTAGTACAAGAACCACAATCCACTATCACATAAGTGCCTGTTACTCAAAAGGAAAGTAAAATGCAGTCCAGCAAAAGCCATTCAACATTCATCCTTTAGGACACAACTATTTACTCTGAACAACTGAAGGATATTACTTACAAAATCTAAGAGCACATGAACTTAAAATTAGTTTCTATAAAACTGAATTTCACAAAACGATGCGACAACATGTTAAAATGATCAATGGCATAAGACAACCAATCCTTGGTGAAAAACATGAAACAACCACATATATGAACAGGATTATCTTTTGAAAGGATCACAAACCTTATCAGCCCCAGAAACCAAAATAGGATCTTTATCAAAATCTCTAGAATACACCACGCTGTCTTCTCTCTCCAACCACTCCTCACAACTTCCACTCCCCAATTCACCGTTTTGGTCAACACCCACATTAGCAATCCCCAAATCATCACTAACAACACCCAATTCATCAACTTTAGAAGACTTGTAAAATAAGTCAGCCCATGAATCAACAAAATCTGCATTCTTTGCCATGTCTAATCTACCCAGAAAAGCAATCTCTGCTACAACCACAAGTAGCACAAAAAGAGGCATAAAGTTTGACCATTTCTTCTTGTTTTGTGTATGGACACTTGAACTTAAAGGTAATGAATCATGGTTTTGCCCACTTCTAAATCGATTTGATGCAAAATTCGAAACTTTATCCATTACGTAAACTCAGGGATTGGTTTGGTTTCAGCTTCAGAGACTCAAAGAAGTGGGATTTAAAAATATCTTAAGTAAAAATGATCAAAGTTTGGACTTTTACGATCTGGGTTGGATCAAAAAATGATGGATTTTCAAGAGAAGCAAAAACCATCTTGTGGGTATTTGGTTGGATTCATAGTTTTGATTGGTTTAAAAATGGAAGTGCTTTTGAGAAGTCAAGTTGAAAGCAGAGAATCTTCTCCTCAGAAGTCAATTTTGGTGTGGAACAGAGAAATATAAAATCAAGGAGACGTGCAAACACGGATGGGAGAGAGAATGGATTCTAGGATGGGTTTCGTTCGTTTGGACATGAGGCCTGAGGGTGCGAGTGGTTTGGTCGTTGAATGATGCTCTGGCTTGTATCGCACAGCTACAGCCTACCAGTTAAAAAAGTTGGGTACGGCTTCATTATCTAGACAATGCTCAAGCTCAAGTGCTTAAACGTCTATAGGCAACATTTCCATATCGGTATTCTTTATATATATCAAATCAACATTAACTTTATTTGTGTCGTATTTTATTTCAGTTTATAAGCAAAACTATCAAATTTTCATCAATATCAGTTCTTAATAAATACCAATTCAAAATCAATGTCAAAATAATACTAAAGTGATGAAACAAAAGAACCAAATTACTTGAGCAGGACTCTTTTATCTTACTTATCTAGATGTGTTTAAATTCCAAAACCGGATTAAAAGACAAAATTCGAACCAAGTTTATTAGGAGAATTTCATATTTAATGGGGTTTTCAACAATAAAGATGGTATTTTAAGGTATCTTTGTGTTCATGAAAGTGAAAAAATAAATGTAATACAAGTGGATTAATAAATAAACCAAATCAAGTTTTTATGGATTTATTTGATTTACAATTTTAGAAATAATCAAAGAAGAGATAGCCTTATATATGGTTTTTAGATCTTAAAGATTTGTTACCATCTAAGTGGCTAAGTTGATAAAGATATGATTGTAATTATATTAATTGATTTGACTTTCAAAATTGATATTGTAGAAGGTTTTACTAGCCAATTTAATATCATAAACTGGTCCTTTGACGTTGTGACTAAATTCAAGCAACTGGCTCTAATTAGGAATATCTTGGGAAGATCTAACTTGATAGGAAAATTATATATTCTTGTTATAATTTTAAAAATCAATTCATCAAGATGAATTTAACGATTCAAATTCATATTTATAATCCCCTAGATTTTATACTATGATTATGTTCAAACCCTCATCGGAAGTCAACTAGAAACCCTAAAAGTCAACAAATATGTATCAAACTCTAATAGATTAGATCCGGCAATCTCGTGTTCCCAATCCTAAAAGAACGAAACCGAGATAGTAGTAGATAATAGTTCGTAATAATAGAGGATGCATAAAAATAACAGATTCGTTAATTTTTGTGTTTTTGGATCTAAACGGGATCAGTTTTCAAAAACCATGCCTTGGCCCTAGTAAAATATTTCGATAATACCAATAAATTGTAAAATACAAGGATTTCAAAAATATCAATTTTATATTTTTCGGAATCTAAAAATATTAGATATAGCTTAATTACGTGTATTTTCTTTACTACTGGTATAAATCTATCTTATCTACTATTCATAGTACTATCTACATTATTCATTACTATTCACCTATCTCTACTTCTTCTACACCTATTTCCATACTCTACCATATCTATCTACATTTACTTTTCTCATACATTTGCATTCACATCAAAATAAATCTTATTACTTTTAATTAACAAAATACAAAACAAATAAAAAATATCTCCCTCCATTAGAGCCTGCAATCACAAACCGATTGCACCTCAGGTAATGAATATGGAATTCAGCTTGGAACATCATCAACTTCTAGCCTACATTACAATGCTCGACTTGGAGGATCGTCATCCTCACAGACGCCAAGATTGTCATTGGTGGACCTGCTCAACCAATACAGCTCCACTCCAGACTGTCACTCCAGCTTACACCAGTTGAAGTTACTACTTTCAACTCTAAAGTTACTTTCGTCACAAAGGAAGATCTAGACATGTACTTGAGGGAAATACAAGCTAAGTCTGATGTGGGAGTATTGGATCTCAAACTCCCATACAATCAACGTATTGCTGCTAAGCCATACCCTCAAGACTATGTGAGTCCCAAATTCATGCTATTTAATGGTAAGAAAGGAAGTGCCAAGGAACATTTGTTGAAGTTCATTGAAACGCTAGAGGTTTACGGATTTGATGATGATCTCAAGTTGAAAGAATTTTCTAAGTCCCTTACAGAGAAAGCGTACACATGGTACGTTAACCTTCCTCCTGGATCAGTAGATTCATGGGCAACTATGTGCAAGATGTTCCTAGAGAAGTTCTTCTCCACACAGGAACGAGTGACCTTGACTGATATGGGACGGATTCGCCAGAAGCCCAAGGAAGACTTGATGGATTATATTGAGCGTTTCAGGGAACGTTCACTAGACATCCAAGACATATGTGACGAAAGAGAGCTGGTGAAAATTTGCATCCAAGGCATGTTCACCGAATATGCGGTACACCTGGAAAATCTCTCTTTAGCCTCATTCTCCACTTTGGTTGAGAATGCGCGAAGGACTAATAATTCTGTCATGCGACAGAGAGGAGGAAGCGTGAATTTTAACAAAAGAGGACCGTCTGTGAATGCAACTCAAAGTGAGGATCCCAAAGATGAGAAGAAACGAAGAGTTGAAAAGTCTGGACGTGAGAGAACAAAGGAAGTGCCAACATATCCTTGTTCGATGGGAAAAGTGCATGCTATGCTCGATCAATGGTTGAGAGATGGAAATCTTAAGCTCCCGAGGGTAGAGCGTTTACCAACTCAAGAGGAGAGGAATGATCCCAAGTTTTGTAGGTTCCACAGGATTGTAGGCCATCCTACTAGGGATTGTTTTACTTTGAAGAGAATTTTCAACGAAAGAGTGCAGAGTGGAGAGCTTGTTATTGAAAATAATGATGTTAGGAACAATCCACTTCCAACCCATAACAATCAGCGTGGTGCTGTCAACGTCGTTATTCATGATCCTGCCATGGTCGAGGCCAGTGATACACCACTTACTGAGGCAAGTAACACAAAAGGAAAACAACATGTAATTGAGGAAAATGATTGTGCACCCATTGCTGCGGCGCTTTTGAAGACTTCAAATTTTAGAAATTTCTTTGATCTACTTGGCTTTGATGAGAAGGCAAGGCTTGCAGCAGCAACTATGCTCGCGCAAATTTCCGAGGGACAATATGCCGAGTGTAGTGCAGCGCAGCCAGTCAAAAGAATGGCTCGAGCGCATGAAAATGCAATCTTGTTCACTGATGCAGATATGTGTGTAGACGGTCCAAATCACAATCGACCATTATATGTGGAGGGCACACTTAATGGCTATCCAGTTAAGAGACATTCATTGACGCTGGTTCTTCTCTCAACATCATGCCTAAGACTACATTTGAAGCTGCTGGTATTGACTATCGTCGTTTGGTGAAGCAACCCATTTCAGTTAATGGCTTTAGTCATACTACAACAAAGACCATTGGAAGAGTTAATGTTGATCTTAAGATTGGGCCTATCCGTGGTAGTGTTACTTTTCACGTGATTGATGCGCCTGTGTCCTACCACCTCTTGATAGGTAGGAAATGGCTGCACGATCACAATTTAGTGCCATCAACGATGCATCAATGTATCAAAGGACATTGGAAAGGGAAGGATATATTTATTCCTGCTACAAAGAATCCTTCGAGCACGATGAGGCAAATTTCATTGAATCTACCTTCTTCAATGAGTACTCTGATGAAGGTGAGACAGCTATTGCTAGAGCTTCAGGTGTACCATTACCCACTTGGGAAGAAATTCAAGAGGGCAACAAAAGAAGAGAAAAATGCGTGGTTGTCGAGGAGGTAAAAAGAAGAACAAGCAAGCTGACGCTGTTGAAAGTTATGTTAGAGAATGGGCGAAGAGTATATCTCTTATGACGGTTTCCAGGGTCTAAGGAAGTTTGTTCTTCTTCAGACCCTGTACCATTCAAGAAATTCAACCCGCCCCTCAACAAATGCAAGATCAAATAAAGCCACAGAATGAAGAAATTGAGGAATTGGATCTAGCGCGTCCAGGGAGTCGCCGCGGCCAATTTTTGTCAGCAAAGGTTGTTACAAGATGTTAAAAGTCTCTCATTGATTTGTTGAGAGAATATAGGGACGTGTTTGCTTGGGCATATGATGAGATGCCAGGTTTAGATCCTAGTCTTGTAGTGCACAGACTAAATATCGCCCCAGGCACTACTCCTATTAAGCAAGGACAACGAGTTTTCCGTCCTGAGGTTGAGGTTCAAATCAAACAAAATTGAGAAGTTGCTTCATGCAGGCTTTATCAAACCAATCGAGCACCCTACTTGGCTCGCAAATGTCGTACCTGTTAGAAAAAAGAATGGCCAAATAAGGGTTTGCGTGATTTTCGAGATTTGAACAAGGCTTGTCCTAAAGATGATTTCCCTTTACCAAATATAGACACCTTAGTGGATGTCACGGCAGGACATGAATTATTTTCATTCATGGATGGTTTCAGCGGGTATAATCAAATCAAGATGGCAATTGGAGACGCTGAGCGTACTGCCTTTCGAACGCCTGTTGGGAATTTCTATTATACTGTCATGCCCTTTGGACTCAAGAATGCTGGTGCTACTTATCAAAGGGCAATGACAGCCATTTTTCACGATATGATGCATGATTTCATGGAGGATTACGTGGACGACATAGTCGTGAAATCAAAACATGCACCAGACCACTTGGTCCATCTTCGGAAGGTTTTTGAACGATGTCGATTGTATAAGCTTCGCATGAATCCTTTGAAATGTGTCTTTGGAGTTGCTTCGGGAAAATTCCTTGGATTCGTGGTCCATAGGAAGGGAATTGATGTTGATCCTGCAAAAATACAAGCTATATTGTCTATGCCCTCGCCAACTACTTTGAAAGAGTTGAAAACTTTCATGGGGAAAGTTTCATATATTAGGAGATTCATGCCTGCACTTGCAGAGATTTCGCATCCCTTACATCAACTTATGAAGAAAGGAATTGCATTTGAATGGAAACAAGTCCATGAAGATGCGATTCAAAGAATTAAGGGAATTCTCACTTCTTCTCATACCATGACTATGCCTGTGAAGCAAGTACCGATGATATTATATCTCACTTCTACCAGCAGATCAATCGGAGCTTTACTTGCACAAGAAATAGACGGCCAAGAACGCCCGGTCTATTATTTGAGTCGCTCACTTCAAGGAAGTGAGGTCAAATACCCAGCTTGCGAGAAGCATTGTCTCGCGCTGGTGTTTGCAACTCAAAAATTACGTCACTACTTTCTGGCACATAAGGTTAACCTTGTCACACGGTCAGATCCTATCAAGTATTTATTGTCACGACCAGCGTTGTCTGGGCGTATTGCAAAATGGTTGTTGCTTCTTGGAGAGTTCGACATTACAATACAGACTCCTAAAGCTGTTAAGTCACAGGCCTTAGCTGATCTCTTGGCTCATTTTCCGAACGAAAGTGAAGATGTGATCACAGATACTATACCAGCAGAATTTCACGAGGACTCACTCATGATCGAAACAGAAGGAGAATGGTCACTTCAATTTGATGGCTCATCAGGAAGTCAAGGGTGGGGAGCAGGAGTTGTATTAACATCACCTAATGGCCAAGAAATACCTTTGGCATTCAAACTTGACTTTCATTGCACTAATAACGAAGCCGAGTATGAGGCATTGTTACTCGGGATCGTCTTTGCCTTGGAAGCTGGAGCAAACCACTTGTGTATTCGTGGCGATTCGAATTTGATCATTAAGCAGACCAATGGTGAATATGCCCTCAAGGAGCCATCACTTGCGCCTTATAGGGCTGCAGTGCAGGCTCTAATTGGGAAGTTTGAAGTCGTAAGGTATGAACATACCAAACGATCTACGAACCGTTACGCAGATGCATTGGCAACATTGGCATCTAAGATTCCAATGCATGCTTCAGATGAAAGCCTAGATGTCAAAGTTATCAAGAAAACTATTCCTTGCACAACCTTGCAATTGTTGGAGGAAGATGATGAAACAGGAGATGATTGGCGTGTTGGTATCAAGAATCAATTAGCGCAACCCAATGCAGCCTCCATCGTAACCTTGAAGAATTTTATTCGTATCAATGGCTTTGTACTTTAAAGGACCGGAGGGCGTTCTATCGCGATGCATTTGCGCGAAACAGGCTCGATTAAAATTAGACAAGTATCATAAGATCTGGTGTGGGGAAGAAGGACCTCCTTTGTATCGTCGCATTCAACGTGCAGGGTATTACTGGCCCTCAATGGCTAAGGATGCATCTCAGGTACAAATGCATTGTCCTAAATGCTCTGAGTTACCAGATGCAAAAGAATGTAATTTTGTCGCAAGTGCTGGAGATTGGCGTCGTCCGTATATTGACTATTTGAAGAATAACGTGCTACCACTAATAGTACGGATGCCAAATTAGTAAAAAGGAAGGCACGCAAGTACCTAATGCATGAGGATGAGTTGTATAGAGTCTCATTCATGGGAAAGCCTCTCAGATGCATTACATCTCCTGAAACAGAAGAGATATTAACCGAGGTACATGCTGGAGAATGCGGTGAGCACCAAGGCGCAAGGAAGTTGTATTATCAACTACTAGACATGGGGTACTATTGGCCAACCATGGAATCAGATAGTTCCAATTTTGTTAAGCGGTGCGTTCCTTGCCAAGAACATGGAGATGTGATTCATGCTCCTGCAGTTGCACTTCACAGCTTAACAACACCATGGCCTTTCCACACTTGGGCGTTTGATCTAATCGGTCCTATTCACCCGCCATCTAGAGGTTGTATTTGGATCCTAGCTGGAACTGAATGTTTTACTAAGTGGGTAGAAGCCATTCCTTTAAAAAGGCGACAGGACCGGTAGTTGCAAGCTTCATTAAGGAGAACATTATATGCCGATTCGGGATTCCAAAGCGTATCCTTTCAGATAATGGCACTCCTTTCATCAATTCACATGTTCGACAACTGTTGGAATCATATGGTATTGATCATGTAAAGTCAACCCCTTATTACCCTAAGGGCAACGGCCAAGCGGAAGCTACGAACAAGACTCTTTTAAAGTTCTGAGTCGTATGGTACACGATAACCATAAAGAATGGCACGATAAACTATCCCTAGCACTTTGGGCTTACAGGACTTCAAAGCGGCGACCAACACAAGCAACACCTTTTTCGTTAGTATATGGTGCCGAAGCAGTCGTGCCTATAGAGGTTCTGATCCCTTCAGCACGATTAGCGATCAATGCTGAGCTTGAGCCAGATGCTTTACGCATAATAGACTTGGAAGCCTTAGATGAAAGACGAGATATGGCCAAAAACAACTTGATCAACTACCAACACAAGCTTGGTATGGCCTATGACGGTTGGTGAAGAAAAGGTCATTTCAAGTGGGTGATGTTGTACTTCGTGCAGCCGAGCATGTGCGCCGAAGTATACCTGCGCCAAAGTTCACGCCAAAATGGGAAGGTCCCTTCATTATACATGAAGTCCATGATAGTGGGTATTGCAAGCTCCTCAATCCAAAGACTGATGCTATTACAGCTCCTATAAATTTTCAATATGTAAAGAAGTTTCATATGTAATAGCATGATCAGTGATGATGATAGCTTGAATAATATGAGCTTGCTTACACATAATTATTTGATCAGTCGGGTTGGTTATATGATTATATTTGTATGTTGCTGCTGCGTAGTAAGAGACTTGTCTCCTATGCGCGCGACATTTATTTATGTTACAACATGCAGCTTGTAATTGTTAAAATTTACTAAGCGCGTGGCATATAACATGCATATGAATTTTTTTAAGTATGTTATGTAACCATCACATTTGATGGAATGGTCAAGTAGTGGGTAATACCCCCTTGACAATTCTTGTGAAATCAAGAAGTCTTTGCTCGCGAAAGAAAAATAATTTAAAACGCGCAAAGTCATAACATATAATGTGCCGCTACATGAATCTTACATTCTGTAAAGCGCACGAGTTCATCGTACTATGATACGATACCAAGTGAAGGGAACAAAACTAAGAGAAAGTAGCATCATGTGAAATATTGTGCATGAAACATGAAACAAAACAAAGACAAAGTTCATGAAGTTACATAACTTAACGCAATCCTTGAAAAAAAAAAAAGGTATCATGACCAATGTAATAATCTATTCTGCTATAGAAGCAGTATCAAGACCCTCAAGAGAATTCTCCAATTCGAGTTGTGTCGCCTCAAGTTCAGCTTGAGCCTCTCGTAACGTTGGATTAATGGTTGATGGTGCAATATCTTTTGCGCCTTGCTAGCAACACTCTCCAAGCTATCAATTTTAAACCCCAAGGCACGAGCACTATTAAAAGCTTGTACCAATAACTCCAAGTCAGCTGAAGAAAATGAATTCCATGGTCTACCTAGCAGCATACAAGCCCGACCTAACATCACAACCATAGCATTGTTTGTGACTTCAGAACCAGGACAAATTGATCCTGCCCAAAAATCCCCATCACGTGCATGCAACCTCTTTAATGACTCCAAGTAAATAGGGGGGACCAGGAATTCATAAAACGAAACGCTCTCCCCCGAAGTTATCATGTGCGGGTGCGTGTTCTCCCCTCCAACTTGCTCTGGTATTTCATTATTTGGAAGAGCAAGAGTAGTATCCTGATGTGCCAGGGGTTCGGAGGCATTATTACAAGGGACATCATCAATTCCCTCACGTGAATCTCTGCAGCCAACGCTTCTGCATATGCATTAATATCTTCCTCCTGTATGCTTTCATTTCCATGATCACTTCTATCGCTTCCAAAGTCATCAGAAGCTTGCTCCTCACCAGCCATGTCCTCATCATCATCATCATCAATCACTACAGCAGATGTATTATCACCCCTTGCTTGCAATACCTTCCCAACACCATATCGATTGGGATAAGGGTGAGTGTTCGGCGAAGAAGACTTAGATGAAGCAAATATTTCAGAAGTGCTGGTGTTTCCATCGCCAGAAATATTTTTGTTAACCTCACTTTGGCTTGTGACTTGGCTTGTCCTCAACTCGTCCTGAAAAGGAAAGAAGGAGTGAAACCATGGTTAATGACATATCAATAGTATGTAAGGAAATGATATAGTTAGTCACTACTCATACCTCATAGAAACGTGAACGCTTAATATGTCTGACGACCTTGGTAGGAGATCGTGTTCTTTGGTTTTGAACTTGATTGGAAACCTTCTTGTTTGAAAGTTGGAAATAAAACTCAAATTTACGACAGAAGGTTCTGGAAGCATGTCTTCTACCTCAGAGTTAACATAGTTCTTGAACTCTTCCAAGCAACGTGTCCAATAGGTCATCCATCCAGTAGAAATAACACCGACACGACTGCTAGAAGGAAAGAAGATTGTCTGATGTTTGGGTAGATATATCTACAATTTTCCGGGTGAAGTTCCTTACAACACTCTTCAAAATCTTCAATGATCCTAATAGTACGAGGAACGCCTTGATCAAATCCGAATTGACGGGCAACTCGATGAGGTAGATATGCTACAACACCACAGTCGAGGAACTCACCGGAAGCATCACACCAGTCATGGAGCGATGAGATTGCCGGGTGTACACCAAATGATGAATCCTACCTCAGCAGTGGAAAGACTTTCACGCTTATCTAACAGGTTCACTAGATCTTTAGAGCCTTGAGGATAGAAATCCGGATACCATTCATAACCTGCTAACTCTTTGGTATAAGGGCGGAAGATAAATTCTTGAACATTATCAATAACATCAATCAATGATCCCAATGGTCTCCTATTCACCCATGCCCAAGCTCGGGGTTCAACAACATCAGGTTTCTCCAATGGGGGATCATAGTATTTCTTGTAGCGCTCAGCAAAGAACAATTGCAAAAATGTCATATCCGCATAGCACATCACTACATATCGACCTTTTGAGCGCACTGAAGACTTGTGATAAAGATCTAGCTTCGATACAAAGACCCCAAGTAGAATAGGCTTAGTGCAAAGCGTTCCCCACGTGATATGCGGATCGCTAGATGAAAGAAACGAGGGCTGATGCTGTTTTCAGGACCCCCAGGAAATATAAATAATGAAAGCCATAAGGAGAGAAAGGCCACCAGCTCCTCCCTGAAATAATGAAACAATATGAGTGAGTTAGGTTAAAATTTCAAAGAAGATCATATAGAATAATAAATCAATATAAAAGTACTTACTTGCTATTGTAGCCAGGACCATTGATATGTTCACCACCTTTCTCCTGTTTGAAGAAATACTTGAACCATGAAGCGAATGTAAGCTGTCTGCGACTGTCCACTGCAGCTTCCATGTGACACTCTAACGAGGCTATCAAATTTTCATCCTCTTCAGAAATTTCACCACTAATGATATCTGTCAACCCTACATCATGTAGGCATAAGAGCATACACACATCTTCTAAAGTAGGGGTAACTTCACCCCATGAAGTAATAAAACTGTGCGTCTGAATGCTCCAACGGCAAATGATAGCTCGCCATGTTTCAATCTCCGTAGCACGAATGAAACTCAACTTGGAGGTGACCCATATCGAGTCATGTACCCCTGCTTGATGAAGGATGCTGCCATACTTCCCAACAATGTACTCTACCCATGAACCCCATACTTGCATGAATAGCTTAGGACTAGGAAATTGGCTCTCTGAAAGGGGCAACTCCTTTCTCTCATTCCTGAATCGTAATATCGAAGAGCTATCTATAAACGCTCTATCTCCTATGCGAGGCTCTTGACCTATAAAGCGTAATTCACCATCTATAGGTTGGCGTGGAAATAAATCCGCTTGCGAATATCTGCCCAGAAGAAATCTTTTGAAATTGTTGTATCAACCCATTCATCTCGCGGTAACGGAACATCAGGCACATGTCCATCTACTTGTGTCAATACTTCATTCCTCCTAGCACTATTTGGCTTACTTTTCTTAGTCCTCCTAACCATCTTCAGAGATGAAACAATGTGTGATGCTAAAGTTATCAGTATGCGATCACTCAAAAGTAGGGAGGAAATATGAAGATCACCCAGTATTAGCAATCTCAGTACCTGCATTGCAAGAAAATTAAAGATGAGTTAGTTTCATGAAGCAAAAGGGGTGAGCTATAAAATTACCAACACCCTACATGAAGAACTTACAAGAGGCAAGAGTAGATGTAGGAATACTCATATACTTGAGAATAAAGTGTACAAATGTAGCATATAAAAAAAAAAAACCTTAGGCCTTTAGGGTCATGAAGAAAAATTTATTCATCATGGTGTGCAGAGAGGGGTCATTACATTAAGCCAGTGGGCTTATGAATACGTGGACAGTTTTTAAGACAGTGGGTTCATTGGCGCTTGGTGCTAGCCCTATTTCATATGAATCTTGAGAAACCAACTAATGTTATGATGTTGTTATCTATGTGTGAGCAGCAATAGTCATCAGAGGTTCATGGCTAATCACAGCAACAGCATGATTCGTTCACCAAATTGGTTGCATGGGGTGGCGTTGTGAGCTTGAAGAAACTCAGATGATTATGCTTATCAGTCATGCCAATGGCAGGATGGCTACCACACCATTAACAGGAAAAATATTAATATATACGACATCAATGCTAGCATCGCATAGTAGTACTCTATTGTGATTTTTGTTAAGTTTTAGGACTCAATTGCTTAAATTCAAAGGCTAGAACTTGGTTTCGAAACCCAAAAGGTTTTAGGACCTCCATGTCATATTTCCCTTTTCAAGTGGGCAAACTTATACCTGTCTAGCAATAACTGAGACCTAACACATTACCCAAAAAGGTACCATTCCAAGTCATATTTAGCTCGGCAATCCGCAATCCTCCAAGTCCAACAATACTCGGATTATGAGCATGCTCTCGGCAGATTTGGCGATTTACTGAAGGTGCAAGATTTGAATGCCATTTTACGTCATTTGGGGAAGCTAAACAGGTTCCACGATCTCTCCTTTGAGTATATGTAGCATCACGGGAAGATTGATGCCTCTACTTATAGCAGTTATGTAAAGGCTACAGGGAGGAGTGGTAATCCTTTAAAAGTGTTAGAAATCTACAATGGGATAAGGGATCCTAAAGTGAAGAACAATGTTGTTGTATGTAATGCGGTTCTTAGTTGTTTAGTCCAAAACGGCAAGTTGCATAGTAGCATCAAATTATTTCACCAGATGAAGTAGGGTGGACTAAGACCAGACATTGTTACCTACAGCACTCTACTTTCTGGTTGCACAAAAGCAAAAAAATGGCTATTCCATTGCTTTAGAACTGACTCAAGAGCTCAAGGAGAACAGCTTGCAAACGGATGGCATAATATATGGGACTCTCTTGGCCGTTTGTGCCGCAAATAACCAGTGTGAAAAAGAAGAACATTATTTTGAGCAGATGAAAGATGAGGGTCATATTCCTAATGAGTATCACTATAGCTCTTTGTTGAATGCTTACTCAACCGATGGAAATTATAAGAAATCCGTTAAATTTGGTGCGAGATATGAAATCTGCAGGGTTAGTGCCAAACAAGGTGATCTTGACAACTCTGTTAAAAGTATATGTTAGAGGTGGCCTCTTTGAAAAATCAAGGGAACTATTAAGTGAATTAGATTTGCTGGGCTACACGCTAAAGATGAGATGCCATACTGTTTGCTGATGGACGGAATGGCCAAGGCTGGACGGACAGATGAAGCGAAATTAGTTTTTGATGAGATGACAAAAAAAAAAATCTGTTAAATCTGGTCTTTATAAAAAAAAAAAAAAAAAAGTCACCAACTCACCATCAAGAAATTGATGCTCATGTGATACAGGATTGTCTTCACCTCTTTGATCAGATAGATTTGCAAAAACAATGATGCTTCCTTTGGGGATTGGAACATGCGTGTAAGCAGCCATTGATTCGGACCCTCATGGACTTACACGTAGCAAAACCTGTCACACCATGAAGAAATGGCATGAAAACCAAACAGCTATCATGAAAATCTTTGGAGCAACAGGAAGGGATCATGTTCATCTAAAAAGAGTAATATCAAGAAAAAAAAAACGGTCTACACTTTGCAGTGCATCGTCCAAGACTTGGCTCACCTTTCATTGTCCATTCTTTGACAAAGGATATCCTTTCAAGGGATAGGAACGGAGGTATAATGAGGATGGACTAATCTAATATTCATACATGATTACAAGCTTCTCATTCAAAGTTGAGCAGCAGTCGACTCAGAGCGGTCTCATTCCAACCGAATAAGTATACCAAAAGGTCAAGTGAGGCACAGTGGCAGCTAACTGCAACCAAAAGTGTCTTCTTTTGACTCTCAAGGGGTCTCTTTGTCAGCTGTCCCGACCGACCTCCGAGAATGACCACTACAATATAGGTTATACTTTTTTTTTGGTGTGTTAGGGCAGATCACAGTAGGAGAAAGAAAGAGAGAGTTTCAATTTTTTTTCTTCTTCATGAAGGTTATTGTTATTTGCAGCTGCTTGTCATGGGGAATGTGGGTAGTAGTGCTTTATATTTAGCAGATGAAGACAAGGACACTGCAAAAATGGAGAGAAAATGTTGTACCTCATTTAACAGATAAAATGGAAAAGGAGGAATGGGTGCCTAATGAACCAATTAGAAGCGAACACCTCACTAATGGTACAAAATAGTACCACATTGTACCAAATTCGCATGCTGGCATGCAGGGGTGCATGTGAATGCAATAGTATGAATTCAGAAATAAAAAAAAAAAAAAAACATTAGCAGAAAAGGAAAAATAGTGTTGATGGCAGTTTTGTGATTTTGAGATGGCAGTTTCGTAATTTTGGGGAGTTTTGAATTTTTACCGAGCGAGACCATATTCTGAAGGGAAACGGCCCAACGAGCAATACTCATAAGCTTTGCTTATGACCCAAGCCGGTTTTCGGTCAAATTCCTTCGTTTAGGTCTTCAAAACCACGTTTTTACTATTTTTAGTAACTTTTCATAGGTAATCTTTTTTATATGCCGTCTGTGGCATTAATCTTGTCCGCTCATTTATTTTCGCTCTAGGTATTATTTAGATAGGTTTCCTTTTTTGGTAAAAATTTCCTTTATTGGTAAAAATTTCCTTTTTTGGTAAAAAAAAAAGCATATTATACATTCTAGGGTTTTACGGGAAGGTTCTATGATCTTCTCCAACGAACATCAACGGTGGAAGTTATAATTTACATATTATGGGACTATATTTTATGGAAGATCAATGTTCAACATCATTTTTCTGCAAGAAGCCCGAAGTGCTCCGATACCCTACCTTATAGGAATGATATATATTGCTCTTCACTTTGATTCGATTAAGACAAGTATGAATGATGATATGGTAGAGGGCTTCATAAGACCCAACTCAAGCAAAGTTTTTATTAGAAGAGCAAGAAGATTCAAAAAATCGATACAGGCTCAATTGGGCTCAATTTATGATAGTATAAACATTCATGCAAAGTAAGCGAGGAAGATTTATGTCACAGGCATAACATACTGTTTTGGGAGTAAAGGAACAGGATCACTCAAACGAACGAAAACAATGCGGTGAATAACAAGGGCGTGAAAGCCATGGCCAGATAGTCATAAGCTTCTATCAAGATTCTACTCCTATAGGGTGCAACAGAGTTCTCAAATGCAAACAATTACTGGAAAGTTGGTTCGAAAACGACAAAGAGCCTTTGTTACAGGCTGCAGCTTGTCGAGTATCTCAGGCTTGTTCCTAAAGAAGGAGATTATTTGACAATGTTGCACCAGATTCCTACATTGCAAGCCATTAAGAAATTAACACACACAAGCAGCAGTGCAGCTAGCACACATACTCTGGATGAGACTTTTGTCATTTGAAAGGGCTTGATTAATGCCCAATCCTTTCGACATGGCTCGAAAGACTTTGGTCAGGGGCAAAATGTAGATATACAAGTTTGATTACAAAGGCCTTGAGCCTAATTCTTGTTTGGATTTAACTCTTTGGGCTAATGTGACAGGGTTTAAAGAGTTAAACCCAATTCAATTGGGATGATCATGGGAGTTTTTGGCATGGAAGGCTTGGAATAGGGCCCGTTGGAATTGGCCTGCCCAATTCCAACCTTTCTCAAATTAGCTCACACATATTGCTATGAAGGCCTCAATGGGCCTGGGTCCATAAGGGAGCCCACAACCATATCCATAATGAGAGGGACTCATCCTAGCCGTTGGTCGTCTGTCGGATCCGACGGACGACATCGACAGCTGGATTCTCTATAAATACCTTAGTCCTTACTCATTTGGACGAGGTGAAATCTTGACGAACGCCGTCGTGTGTCAGATTTCCGTCTTGGTGAATCAACACTTAATTTACTCAAGAACATACCCACACATAGTACTCAGTGAGGTTGATGCTATTTAGCTCCCTTACCTGTCACACGTGTGTTAGAGCCTATTGAGATTGCCTACTCCTCCTCCCTATACGATTCTCTCTTGATCATCCTATCACGTGTTGTTTCCCTAGGTCACGCGTAGCGCGACACGCACGTGATCGTTGCATCCGGATTCATACCCACACAATTTCTTTTCAAATAAAACTTGTAGAGGAAATAAAAAACCAAGTTTTAGAAAACAAGAGCTTATTTTTTAAAAGAGTTAATAAACAAGAAATATAAGAAGAAAAGACTCATTTTTTAAAACTATTCTAAAGGCAAATTTATAAATAGGTTATTAACAACTTAATAAACTTTTTGATAACTTTATTCTTTTATCAATAGAAGTAAAAATGATAAAATACCAAAGTTTAGAGAAAAATTTATTTGTTTTGGAAAACAACACAAAAATATACTTACTTATAATAACCTAGGAAAATATAAAGTTTCTTTAAATTGCTTTAAAAAGGAAATTGTCAAGTTTAAGTTTTAACACTTCGAAATGAATTGTTTTATGAAAATAATTATTGAGACACTACCATTACAAGTTTTGCATATAAAGGATTTTTCAATCATATATATATCTATGTTTTTGCCAAAGGATTTTTGAACGAAGTTCGGTTGGAAAATTGTTTTGCAAAATCTGGAAAATTCCATTTTGAATATGTACCGATGTGTTTAGCAACGTAAATGACCTTATATGTAGGAAATAACCTTAGAAATGGATACATCTTTTCAAATAGGTATAAATCGGTATATAATATGCGAAATTCCGAGTTAAAATGAGCAATTTTTGGCCATTTTAAGTTGGAATCTCACTCTATGTGAATTTTGACGAACTTAGTAGAATAGAGTTACAAGTTTAAGTAGATCTTCTAAGAAATAATCATTTTGGGTATTTCTTTTGTATAGGTGGCGTGGAGTCTGAGCTATCATACCCAGAGGACTATTTCAACTAAGAAGCTTTTGATATGGCCGAGTGAATTTAAATTCTCGCAATTATACTTATGTATTTGCTTGTAGCTTAGTGACACTAGATTTAGGAAAAGGTAAAATATAATAGCACATGTGTTTTACTTACATGGTTGAAGTCATGATAACTATATCGAGGCAGGAATTGTTAACTAATCATTTTATGATATAGTTTAGTATTGATTGTCTGCAAATTCTATGATTACTATTTAAACAATTAATGTTATGCCATAATTACTTAAATTAAATGATTCATGCATGACACATAGTGAGTCACATTGCATTCATTACAATACCTTTGGTGGGACAAGGGCATGGTAATGAGGTTAAGGACCCAAAATCATAATCTATGACTTTGATTGTCTGTAATTAAGAAGTGAGTGGGCACCCGAATCAACTACATTTTAGCGATTGATAGGAATCTGTATAAAACTACAAAAACATATCATTTGCGAACTATGGCTTCGTTGCCCATAACACCTAACCACCGAATGATGGGGTAAATCCATTCAAGCATATGATTCCTGAAAAATCGTATGTATTGTTTGCTCACGTGATTGCTTGCGTCTCATATGCTTGATTAAACAACTTGGTTGATTGTTGATTGTTGAGTACTTTACTCGTGAATTTATTTCTCACTAAGCGAAGAAGCTTACCCCTTTATAGATATCTATTGCAGTTTTCTCATTTATGGTTAAAGCTCTAGGAGTATTTCTTTCATGTATTACCTTTTGGCTTAAGGAGTTTTTGGAAGAAGTTAAAGACTAAATGTAGACTTAGACTTCTAAGTAAATCTCCTTGTAATTATTTTGTTTAGGCTTCGCTAGACTATTTGATGAACTATATCTTTTAGCGGGGGTATGCCCTTTTGATGTTTGTAAAACCTTTATATATGTTTCCTTATTGCAAGTTATTATGTTATTATTTCCATTCTTAACTGCTATATGAATGTCTTCTTAAACAACTTATTTCAAAGTTGGTTCTCTATGATCGTGAACGTATACCTTACACCCGGTATTGAAGCTTATCGGATGACGGAAATAGCCATACTTAAGCTTTAATATTGAGTGTGGCGGACTGTCGCGTTGAAGATATTCTTTGGGACGTGATAATATTCAACCATAATCACACTATTAAAATAAGCAATATACTATTTGTTTTAATAAGTAGATAATTGATTAGACGAGACTGTAGAAGTTCCCAACTTAATAACCTCATAAAGTCATAACATAAATAATTGAACTTGTTTCTTTTGCTTTTGGTACACGCATGCTCGTAAACTTGAAAAATATTGAAAATTATCTTTATAGGCTAATTCATGAACAATGAGCCTATTTACAATGTAAATTTGTATTTTTTTCATATTTGTATTTTAGTATTATACTAACAGATCATGCAACCATGATACATATGCTTAAATAAGTATAATGATTAATATATAAATCTAATAGATTGATTAATATGATCAAAATGATCACTATATTAGCTTGGATAAAAGATAAGAAAAATGGAGTCTTATAATGATAGTAAATTGTTCTTTCCTAAGTATTCTAAAAAAATATATTCTATAAACCATATATAAGATTACTTTGTTAAGTGAAAAAAATTAAAAGAAACTAAAAAACATTAAAGGCATCATTAGAATTATATTTACTTAAATGCTACATATATAGCACTATATAATAAGTCTAGCTCCGAAAATTTAAAGAGAGAAACAATTAAGATGGTTCCAAGAGATAAAAAATAAGATTACTGAGTCTGTGAGGATTGCTAGGATCTTCTAACAATTGACCCGTAATGTCCAAAGGTATGACTCCACTTCTTTCTTTTGTAAGTTGTAATGGTGATCGACATTATTAATCAATTAATGTGGCTATGGGTGCTAATCAATCAAACCGGTTTACAAACTATTCGAATTCGACTTCATGGTTATTCGAGTTCAATTCGTAAATAGTCGAGTTGAGTTGAGCTCGAGCTACTTTAATAGTTTATCGAGTAGAGCTCAAGTTTTATATGTATAACTCGATTAACTTATAAGTTCAATCGAGCTCAACTCAAGTATAAGTATTAATCGAATTCAAATCAAGTCTGGTATTAATATTATTTAAATTAAAATTAAAATATTTATTTTTAATAAATTAAATCTAAACAAGATTAATTGAGTTGAACTCAAGCTTATGCAATGTTATTTAAGTCAAACTTGAGCTTAAAATTTAGTTCAATCAAGTTCAAGCAAGTTTAACATTTGAAATTTTGAGTCAAACTTGAGTTTGGTACTGTGTTATCTTGACTTGATTGGATTGCAACCCTAATTAGGACTATATTTAATCCTATATGGAAAATGTTGATGCTAATTACTTACAAGTTATAAGCCTTGCCTAGAAGCCAATCATTCACGAATCAAATGGTTGGAGGAAAAAAAAATGATCTTCCTACTAGCAATTATTAATCTTGCTCAACATGATACGTACACTTTTTGAAGCAGATCACTTTATGAGAATAAATGCATTGAAATGTCTAAAATTCTTTTTATGATCCCTTAATAAGTATAAAAGAGGATTTGCTGACTAAATTCTTCAATATTCAAATCATTTGTGGAAGTATATCTACAATAACTCATTTTTATCAAAATATTTTATGGTTTTATTAGTGAAACCGGTACAAAAAATGTTAATGTAGTTGAAAACTGAACGATCATATGAAGCCTACTCTGGTGTACCAACAGTCCAACACTATCCATGAGGAGCTGTAAGCCTGTAATGGGCTAACTTGGGCTCTGTTAAGTTGGCCCGAATCAACTTGGGTTACCAAAAGGCCGAGCATGCATAGCTTAAACCTTCGGGCTCAGTCGTCTTGGTCCAACAACGCCTTACAAAGAATCAGATGAAAAGGACCAGGTCTCTAAACAAACGTTTTTCTTTCTTGCTCAAATTTCCACTCGACATTTTTATTAGTTGAGGAGCCCAAATTATAGGTAAAGCTCAATAGAAAGTAGAATGGATTGCCTATATGTAATCAGGTCTAATTTTTATCTGTTTTTTTTTTCCCAATATAGAAAAGGATAACTCACACACGATTTCTTTTTTCTATGTGTGGAATTCAATCCCCTTTATGATAAAAGCTAATTAAATATGTATGGAAGAGTACATACAATGATATGGAGGCTGTCAGAATCGGAGAATTTACCTAGACTTGCTCTTAATGATAAGTATAATCGTCAGAATTGAGATTCTACCTAGTAGAACTAGATCGTAAAATCAAATTATGACATTGTTGAATTTACATAAACTAAATCGAATTCTTTTATATTTTGATTCACAGTTTGATTAAGAAAGAGTTTAAACAGCTACAACTTGATTCGAAAGGTCAAACCGAACCAAACCATTTGAACTCGAATCGAACTGCTTCACATTAAAAGAAGTAAAAAAAGAGACCTATTTTGTTTATTGATAACTCTTAAATATTAGATATTAGAGCCCCATATGTGATATTTCACCCCAATATCACGTATATATGTAATATGTTAGAATAGACTTGAAATAGAATCATAATTCTGAATTCTAATATCACTCTTGTGTTTAGATGCATTTTGAAAAGGAATTGAGTAAGATTTCAATTTGTAGATTTATTATGAGAAATTTTGATTTCGTTCCAATTTATGAATATAAATACATTTTTAACCACATTAATATTATTTATAATTATAAATATTTTATATATTTTGTATAATACACCGTTAAATGTATTATATATCCAATAATATTAAACAAGCAATTTTTTTACTCATCTCAAAAAATATAAAATAGGCTTTTAATTTTTCAACATAAAAGAAAGTTTTTAATACTTTGCATATCTCTTTAATACACTAATTGCTTTTTCTATAAATATTTTCCTAAAATAATAGAACAAATTTCCATAAATCATGATGTCCTTTATTATTGTCTTCAAAATCTTTTCTATATGTTTTTCTATTTTATTTCATTGATTTTGGAATTTTCCTAAGACTATAGAAAAGATTTTCATAAATTTTGACGTTCCTTATTATTATTAATTTTAAATTCTTCCTAAAATTAATAGACATGCACTGAATTAAAATAAAGCAGTATAATAGAGTTTTATGCATGCACAATCATTTAATTGGTGTAATGAAAATTTAAATATGTTATAAGGGAATAATATTATAAATAAACATGAAATTATTGTAAAAGAATGATTTTCTTAGTTAGTATTATAGATTTATTAAGAATATATATTACTTTAAATTCGCATTGAAAAATATTTTTAGGGTAGGATAATATGTATATCTAAAATTATTAAATACACAACCTGATATAATAATAAGTGACTTTAATTCTTGCACAACGTTAATTGATCTAAACATATATATTTTATTTCTTAGGAACTCTACTAACTATTCTTATTTATTCGATTTAAATACTTTTAAATGTAATTTGAATCGAATCAAACCAAACCGAACCGCATTTGAAGCAGTTTGGTTCAAAATCCCAAACCATCAAAAGGGATTCGGTTCATTAAGGATTTGAATCGAATCATTTCAAATGCGGTTTGATTCGATTAATTCCTAAACTGAATCATGGACAACCCTAATTTACATATAAACTAGTTTAAAAAAAATAATTGTTACAATGGCCAATGAAAAAAAAATTGAAATTCTTCGTAGACATACCATAAACAAATCCATTATAAATCCTTGTCATAATATAAGTTTAATACATATAATCAAGCATAAATCCTTATGAAAGTCCATAAAACTAAAATCTAAACAATAGCATTGATATAAAATATTACAAATTGAAACATTAAAAAAAATACAAAACTAAAACAAAAACCAGTTGCCTTATCATTATTAAAATTAAATTATCTCTCGTCATCATCATCATCATTATATTATTATAGTATTACATTAAGGTGGACAAACCAGGTAAACAGCGTTGGCCCGACCCTGCCTACTTCGGCTGCAGGTTAAACAGGTCGAGCTATTTGGCCTACTTTTAAACAAACCAGAATTCTTAAGCCTAGGGTCAGCCCGCTTTATCCTGCAGGTTAAAATTAAATTTTTCTATGTTAGTTTATGTTAAAATTAGAATATTTATATATTAATGATTAATTTTATTACTTACATATAAAAAAAAAGTTTTTAAAATGATTTATTTGATATTATATTATGTTTAAATCAATAGACGTATATTTAAAAAAGCATTATAATACTTGTGGTGCTTGTATCAATCTATCTTCTTCCATAAGATACTTAAATAATCACTACTATACTATTATATGATTCTTGTTTTTAAACTTTCATTTTTTTTCTTGATCCGCTGGTTAAATAGACGGGGCCAATTTGGCTTGCTTTCAAATGTGCAAAAAAATTTGATCGTCACCTCCTTTTTAAAGCTAGTTGACTGGTCGGCCCGCAGGTGACAGCCTATATGTCTAACTCTAATACTACTACCAATTATCATTCCATGAATTGAATAGGTCCCTTAACTACCGACTTATCATTGAATGATAGATTTTCAATAGTAATGCTAATAGTGTGATCAATTTTTCCTTTCTTTCAATTTCAAATTACATATTACAAATGCCAAATCATTGATCCTTTTTCCTTTTTATTTTTGAGGGAGGAGGGAGGAGGTGGGGTTGGTGGTTTGTAAAATGTAAAAACACCCCAAACTATAAATAATTTGCAAATAAGGCCATTTCGTACTTGTCTGTTAAAAAGTACAAAATTTTTAGTATTCCTAATGCACTTTTGTATGAAATTTGTACGGATTATATATAAATTATATAGACAATGACCAAAAAAGGATGGAATGTCCTTCTTTGCAAATTGTTTATATTTTACGGGCTTAAAAACCACATTTTCAAAGTTCAAAGAGTCAATCCACGCCACTCTTAAAGTTTAGGAGGTGTTTTTGCATTTTCCCTTTTTTTTATGCAACTTATTTCTCTTCTTTGTATGAAGACTTGTGGCATTGCTATAGTGTTGCATTGAGCCATTAAAATTCTTAGAAGTAAAATATGAAGTTCTTGTGTTGTTAAAAGGACACATCGCTATGCAAAATCTATAAGAATAATAAGTTTTGTATTGATCTAAAAGCCATCAAGTTAAACTACTAAAGCCACAAAAAGGGCAAAAATATAGAATTTGTAGAATCTTTAGAAATGGGAATAAAATCGGGATTCCACTTATTTTGAGGTAAAATCATGATCTTACACGATTTTATTAAAAAAAATTACATATGGTTTTCAACTAAGAAACGTCTTGTATAATCATAAAACCAAAATCATAAAAGTCAAACCAAGATTTTGACAATGATAATAAAATCCATTCATTGTCATCAAGTGCCATATCAATTTCTTAAAGGTCAATGTCGTGGTTTATACCATAACTTTACGCTTTTTTGTAATTATATACATAAAGTTTTAAATTGTCATTTTTTTACACCTAATTAAATGTTTAAGTATTGTTATCTTTATCATCACAAACAATCAAACATAATACAACACGTACAATGAAACAACCTAAACTTTAAACTATTAAATTAAATTGTATATATATATATGTTTGTTGATTTCATGATTTAAATTGTTATAGTTAAGTTATAATAATTTGATTTGATGACATGATAAATTATTAGTATTTCAATGTGTAAAGAATTGAATCATATATGTGTTGAATTGAATTAAATCATGTTATGAGATATGTGTATTATTTTATGCAATGAAATCAACATTCATTTTCTTTAACTAAAGCCCAAAGCCCATCTTTAATTAGCAAACCAAACCCATGCACCCATAGCACAAAGCCCATATTCAAGCACCTTCTATAGGCTTCTAAAATGCCTTAAACGTCAAAACAAAACAAAAATATCCTGTCCAAAATAGACCCAAACCATCGTCTCTCTCTCTCTCCACTCCATTATCTTTCCAAACACAAACAAACTCAAATTTATCCTATTAATCTCTTCTAAACTTTACCCCCATAAAATCCTAAGTAAAGAATCAAGATAAGGAGCAAGTAGGAGTAAGATTAAAGCCAAGAAAGTAGAAAGAGAAGCTTGGTTGATCTTAGTAGCTATAAAGGTAAGTAAAGTTAATTTCTTACATGTTTTATTTAATTATAGTTTTTAGTTTATGTTGATCTTAACTAAGATTTGAACTTTGATGCTTTAGACAAATTAATTGTATGTTAACATGTATGTTGAACTACATATATAAATAGGCATATGTATTCTAGGTGTTTGAAGAAATAAATTTTGAGTCTATGATGAATTGATGTGTATATTGATGTTGTTAGTGACAAATTAGTACGAATTTAGTAATTAAGTTGATAATAGAGTTCAACAAGCATGAATGATGAACTTATGCTTCTAGGTTAAGATTGTTGCACATATACATGTAAAATGAACATATAAGTATAAGTAACCTTGATGATGTTTGATATTGTGTTTATAAGTTAGTCCTAACATGTTTTTACAGACAAATAAGATCTTAATAAGGAGTTAGAAGATATAAGACTTTGAAAATTTGAATCAAGTATCAAAGGATCAATACCTTATTCATCACATGTGTGTTTGAGGCCGTTATATCCTTGAAACCATATTTTCCTGATGATCATGGCCGTAAAGTAGCCGTGATCTCCTCTAAATGCTTTCTAAAATGTGAAACGACATTGATCACGGCCGTTATGAAGGCCACTATCTCTTTGTATGGTTTTTAAAACTTGATACGACCGCTAAATAGGGCATGATATCTTCGAGAACTTTTTAGAAAATTTTTAACAAGACAATCATGGGCGTATTCATAAAAACGACTTACATTACGGCCGTAATAGCGAGCGTTATCTCCTATTACGGATGTGACAAGGCCAATAGTATGTGTCACAGCCGTGATGGTGCTCGTGATATCCATTATAGCCTTATCATGGGCGTGACAAATCCTCTGGTACTGTTTATATAAAAAAATAAATAAAATATTAATATAACAAATAAATAAATGACTAATAATAGTAGATGAATGAATAGTAGAAATAATGGAATGCAATATACATACTTGTATGTATATGGAGATGAGACTATGAGGTGATGTGAAATTTACTTAAATTTAATGAATATCTAATGACTTAAAATTTCATTATGGATTAACGTGTTTTAAATGAAACAATTTTCTTTGAAAAATTCACATACTCAGTTGGGTTTGTGTAATGCCCTAAACTGAGAGTGTTATCAGCCAACCACGTGTCCTCACTTGATATGGACACTAGGCTATTATTCCACTAAACCACAATTGTGATACCATATAACATCAATCTCTCACATATAAAGGTGCCTGTTTAAAACAAACATTTCTTAATAACAAAACTTCTAAACAACCTAGTTGGTATAAACTAAAAACAAAACTTAATATAATCTTAAAGCATCCTATGAAAAGGGTCGCATAAAACTTTAGGTTTATAAAAACATATAAAACTTCATAAGATCTTCAACTTTATCTATCTTCAAACCAAAATATCTAATAATTAGTAGGAAAGTCAGCTCCACTATCGTCCTTCCCATAGTCTATATAAATATCATATCCCGATAGATAAAAAAACTACTGGATCAACATATATTTCTGAAAAATAAAAGAGTGAGCATAAAGGCCAAGTACGCCATACCACAAGTACATGCACATGAGCATACAACATATAAATCCACATGCAACCTAGTAACTCATGCAACAACCATAGTTTAATATCTTTGATTAGCTGGCAAACAACACGGTTTAGAACCATTTGAAAATAGTCATAAACCCAGAGTAACTCATGACTCCGTGAAAATAACCAATATAAAAAATTGTAATATATACATATATTGGTGTTGAGAACTCTATACACACCCTGGGTACCATACTCGTACCATTCCTAGACAACCGAAATCATTTCTATGCATGACTTCACTCGAGATAACGTTACATACAGATCATCAAGGTGTCGTCCTAATAGCAACAGTCATCTCATCTACTAGACCCAACCAAAGACAAACAACATATCAAATCTAAAACCAGACAGCAATTAGTCAATTTTAAATTACTAAGCCTACCAACACAAGTAGCAAAGAAGGTAAGGCCATACCTAAAATACTTTTAGGAACAAAAACCCTAATTTCACCAAACATCTTATCACATAAGTTATCACGCCCCAAAGGGTACCTAAACGTAATATCCCACTACACTCAATATTAAAGCTTAAGCATGACACCTTAGTCATTCCCAAAAGCTTCGATATTAAGTGTAAGGCGTGCTCTCACAAATTTAGAGGACCATAATTTGAAATATGAAGCTTAAGAAGATACAATAACAAATTAAGAAAGGAAAATCATAATATTCATTCATTCATAATAATTGTCTTACAAGTCTTAGGAGCATTCCCCACCAAAAAAATAACTATAGTCTATTACAAGAAATTTTCTTTCTATGAAGTCTACATCTAAACTAATGCTAAACTTCATCTAAAAATTCCTTAACCACAAAGGAAAATACCTGACTGCAAGGTCCTCGTGGTCTCAACCACAAATAGCTAAACTACAAAAGATATCTATAGGGGCATAAGCTAATAGGCTTAGTGAGAATTATTTCCATAAGTAAATACTTGAGTAGACAAATTCAGATAAGTTATTTAAGCATTCAAGGGAAATGCAACATATACTTGAGCAAACAAGACATATAGTTTCCTGGGAACTATATGTTGAATGGATTTACGCCCTCCATTTGAGGTTTGGTGATAAGTAATCTCAAAAGGAGTAGTTTTAGTTAAGTTATGCTTTCGATCGTTACCGCTAAGCATATTAAGTCTACTCAGGTTGAGCCATGCTTTCGGATTACCGCCAAGCATTGGTTTAATTCCATATCGCTAAGCAATCGCTTTCGATCATAGCTGCCAAATGTTGCTTTCGACCGTGCTACTATCCCTTTTGATCGTGCAACTATCCTTTTCAATGTGACTCACTTCGTGGTATGCATGAATCACTTTATTTAAGATATCATAGCATAATTATTATCAATTTTGAGGTGATCATAGAATCTCAGACATATCAAGTTCTATACTAAAACAAACGATTACTTACAATCAATACCCGCCTTGATATTCTTCAAATTCTTTCAACAATTTTACATACATATAAATTTGTCTTTCCTTAATTCTAGTGCAATGAAACTACAAGCACAATCAAGTAAAACAATTAAGGAAATAAACTCACGTTGCCATGACAATACTTTGTTCTTACGGATGAGTCGATCAGTCAATCTACTAATCAAAGTAATCATGGGTATGGATATTCTTCCTTAGGATCACCTAATCAAGAAGAATACTCATAATGAGTATTTCTTATTGATTCTATTGTACTTTTGTCAAAACTATGTTATAATATCGTCAAATTTCGTATAGGGGACAATTCCAACTTAAAATGGTCATCACTTGGTCATTTTAACTTGGAATCGCGCATATAATATACCGATTTATACCTACTCGAAAAGCTTTATCCGTTTCCAAAACTATTTCATTAACTAGGTCATTTGGGCTCTGAAATAGTGGCGATCAAATTCACACGAGATTTCCCATCCCCAAAACACTTATTTCGAACTTCAAATCACCCAAAAATCATTTGATAAATACTTAGTTATCTATATAGTTGAAAAATTCCTATTTATAGTTACATAGCTCATGTTTCACAAATATTTCAAGTATTTATTGTCCAACAAAACTTTTTAGCAAAAACAATGTTAGTTGCAGGTTTGTAAGAGTGTAGTTTATAAGAAATCCTTTTTGTAAACTTTTTAAAAATGAATTTCTTTGTTTCCTTTGTTTTCAAAAGTATGTTATGTTTATCCTACTATTTTCATTGGTGACTTTTTCATAAAAATGAATTTTCCTTCTGAAACTAGGGTCACTTTTCCTATTAGTTTCCATATAATTTTTCTTTGACTATTACTTGGAAAATCTTGGTTTGAAAACTCTTATGTTTTTTTTTATGGGGTTTCTTTTATATTATGTTTTATGGAAAACATTTTAGTATTAAAAGTCATCTTCTTTTAGAAAGCAATTTAATAGAGATGATTTAAGAAAAAACTTTTCAAAACAAGTGTAGTTTCAAAATTATAGTGAGTCCTTTCAAAAGTTTTGAAAAGAATAGACTTACTTTTATTAACTCATAGCTTCTAAATTTCATATAGAACCATTCTTTGGTGACAAAATCTCCTTTTGCAAAAAGCATATTTGAAGCTTTAAAGTTTAGACAACAACCTTTATGTGTATGAACATGAGAATAATAGCAAGCAAAAGTAGAGTGTAATAATAGTAATATAATGAATAAGATAACAAAATAAAGTCACATATTTGGAGTCTTAGCCTCTTTAAGGCTTCCGGGACTAAGAAATAAACTAGTCCCAAAAGAAAAGAAAAGAAATTGTTTTGACTTGATGATGACAAGTCTAAAACTAGAGACTAGTCTTAAAACAATCATGAAATAAATAAATTGCAAAGAAAGAAAATAAATAAATTGCTTTGCATGAAAGTAAATAAATTACAAATGAGCTTATATACTCTAAAGAATATATATATATATATATATATGTAGATACATAACTATATTTAGTTAAATATGTATAAGAAGTTAGCATAATATTAACAGTAAGATATAAAATCAACATAAAAAATACAAATATGAAAATTCATGAACAAGAACAATACATGAACATAGTATAGCTTCCAAAACAATTAGTTTAGGAAACTCACATCATGATCATGTAAAGTTACATGACATGGTAAGAGAGATTGGAGAAGATTTCTTACCTAAAGTAAGAATGGTAGTAGTGTGGGTATGAGTAGAAGAGAGTTTTGAGAAGAAATTTTGGGAGAGTTTTGAGAGAGTATCTGGAGAGAGTTTTGAGAAGGAAATTATGGAGAGTTTTGGTAGTGAATTTGTGGGTAGATGAACTGTGAAATAAATGAAAGAGGAGGGGGGTATCTGTAGGAAAATGAGGAGTAAAATTGTGTGATTAAAATAAAGAAAAATTCAAAAAGAAATAGAGGAAGAAAGAGGGGGAGAGGCACTGGCCATAGAGGGGAAGAGAGAGAGAGAGATGTGATTTTTTGTATTTTGTGTATTAAAAGTAATAATGTGTAAGGTAGATGTGATATAAAGTTATGGAAAAGATAAAAAGTAAAGAAAATAGGTGTATAGAGTGTAAGAGTAGGTGTTAGAAAAAGTAGAGATAGTTGAATAGTGTAGAATAGTAATGAATAGTGTAATATAAAGTAGATGTAACTAATAAAGTACTTATAGTAAGAAAATACGCGTATAAATACGATATCTGTTATTTTTAACTGCCGAAAAATTATAAAACTGATATTTTTGAAAACCTTATATTTTTACTAGTCTAACGATATATTCGAAATATTTTTACTATTCCGAGCCCTAGAACACGTTTTTCAAAAACTGTATCCGTTTGGTTTTAAAACAAATTGCTGTTTCACTAATCTGATATTTTAAAGCTTTTTATGTTATTATGAACTATTTTACATACTAATCTCTTACTTACTCACTTAGGATTACAAACACGGGATTGCCAGACTTAAACTTGTTATACCTAACTAGGGTTTTGTTGACTTTAAGGTTTCGGGAGACCTTTCGATTAGGTTTTAAGCTTAACCGATCATAAAAATTTAGGAGTTTACAACCTACCCCCCTTAAATAAAGTTTTGTCCTCGAAACTTGGGAATACGTACCTGAAGTTTCAAACAAACTCGGGTACTTGCGCCGTATCTCATCCTCGGCTTCCTATGTTGCCTCTTCGTGAGAATGATTTCTCCATAGAACCTTGACATACTTGATTTCCTCGTTCCTCAACTTTTTAACCTTTTGGTCGAGGATTTGTACTGGGTGTTCTTCATAAGTGAGATTTTCCTTTAAGTGCACTGTTTCTAATTCTAAAACTCGTTCCGGGTCAGATACATGCTTACGTAGCATAGAGACGCGGAACACATTATGTACTCCAGACATATTTGGTGGCAAGGCTAGACAATAAGCTAAATCTCCAACTCCTTGTAGCACTTTAAAAGGTCCAATGTATTGTGGGCTTAACTTTCCTTGTGAGCGCATCTGATGCATACTCTTTATTGGGTTTATCTTAAAATACACATGAGCTCCAACTTGAAGTTCCAAAGTCCTTCTCTTCTGATCAGCCCAACTCTATTATCTATCTTGTGCCTCCTTCATCTTTTGTCAGATTATTCTTACTTTATCCACTGCGTCTTGTACTAATTCAGGTCCAATTGCAGCTTCTCTATGTCATCCCAAAACAAAGGCGATCTACATCGTCGTCCATACAGTGCCTCGTAGGGTGGCATTTGCATCATCGAGTTATAGCTATTGTTGTTGGCAAACTCGATCTGCGACAAATAGGCATCTCATTTTCCTTTGAAATCCATGACACATGCCTTCAAAATATCTTCCAAAGTTTGAATTGTCCATTCTGACTGACCATTAGTTTGAGGGTGGTATGCCGTACTAAAGTGTAGCTTCATCCCCATACTCTTCTGTAGGCTAGGCTGAAACTTAGATACAAACATTGGGTCTTGATCCGATGTGATTCCAATTGGTACTCCATGAAAACGTACTATCTTCCTTACATAAACCTTTGCTAGCTTATCCATGGAAAACATCATATTGATCGGTATGAAGTAAACTGACTTAGTCAATCGATCAACTATGACCCAGATGGCATCATATCCGGTTGATGTCCTTGGCAATCTACAAAAAAAATCCATGGAAATTTGATCCCATTTCCACTCAAGTCCCGGCAAAGGTTTTAACAATCCTCCTGGCCTTTGGTGTTCCACCTTCACTTGTTGGCAGGTTGGGCATTACATCACATAATCGGCTACATCTTATTTCATTCCATTCTACCAATAATGACTCTTGAGATCTTAGTATATTTTGGTTCCTCCTGGATGTAGCGTATGTCCTAAATTATGAGCTTCGCTCATAATTTTCTTTCTCATTTGCTTATCCTTAGGCACACAAAGTCGTCCTTTCATTCTCACGGCATCGTCATTATCAATATCAAAATTAGTATAGTTTCCTTCTTGTACTTCCTTCTTTATCCTTTGTATCTTCTCATTATAGCATTGAGCTTCTTTAATCCTTTCTACTAAAGTTGGTTCCAACACTAGATTAGTTATCTCCACTTCCACACTTTGTCCTGTAAATTCAATGCTCAGCTTTTCAAACTCTTTTATCAACTCCTTCTGATTTGTAAGCAAGGCAGTAACTTCTTCATGACTCTTGCGGCTCAAAGCATCCGCAACGGCATATACTCTTCCAGGACAATAATCGATTCCAAGATCATAGTCCTTGATTAAATCTAGCCATCTCCTTTGCTTCATGTTCAATTCCTTTTGGGTGAACAGATACTTAAGACTTTTGTGATCCGTATAAATCTCACATCTTTGTCCATAGAGGTAGTGCCTCCATAGCTTAAGGGCAAACACGACGGCGGCTAACTCCAGGTCATGTGTAAGGTAATTCTGTTCATGCGGCCTTAGTGTCGTGAAGCATAGGCAATCACCTTTCCCTCTTGCATTAGCACATACCGGAGACCATTTCTCAATGAGTCACTGTGCACCGTGTAAGGCTTCTATGGATCTGGCAAGACTAAGATCAAGGCAGACACTAAGCGTCGCTTTAACTACTGAAAACTTTGCTCTCATTTCTCATTCCATATAAACTTCTCATCCTTTTGGGTTAACCGAGTTAGTGGTCTAGCAATCTTTGAAAAGTCTTGTACAAATTTCTTATAATAGCCAGCCAGTCCATGAAAACTTCTAACTTTAGTTACCATCTTGGGTTGTTTCCATTCCATTACTGCTTTGATCTTTTTGGGGTCTACTGAGATTCGACTTCCTGATATCACATGTCCTAAGAATGATATCCGATCTAACCAAAAGTCACACTTGGACAATTTAGCATATAATTTATGTTCCCTCAAAGTCTGTAATGCCATCCTTAAATGTTCCTCGTGTTGTTCCTTCATCTTAGAATAGACCAAGATATCATCAATGAAGACAATTACATACTTATCCAACAGAGGCTTATATACTCGGTTCATCAAGTCCATGAAAGTGGCTGGTGCATTGGTTAATCCAAAAGGCATTACTAGAAACTCGTAGTGTCCATAATGAGTTCAAAAAGCAGTCTTCCGAACATCTTCTGATTTGATCCTTAATTGGTGGTATCCTGACCTTAGATCGATACAAGAAAACATACTCGCTCCTTGCAGTTGATTAAAGAGATCATCAATCGTAGGGAGTGGGTACTTATTGTTGATTGTGACCTTATTCAACTCCCGATAATCAATGCATAATCTCATGGATCCATCTTTTTTTTTTTTTACAAACAAAACTGGTGCATCCCATGGTGACACACTTGTTCTTGTAAAACATTGATCCGAAAGCTCTTGTAGCTGTTTCTTTAACTCTTTTAACTCCACTGGGGCCATTCGATATGGTGCCTTAGAAATTGGTTTCATATTGGCCATTAGTTCGATTTCAAAATCGATCTCTCTTTTTGAAGGTAGCGCAGTCAATTCATTGGGAAAAACATCTGAAAACTCATTGACGATGGGAATATCCTCCAAGATAGGTTTCTCTTTATCCTCTTCCGTGTCATCAATGTAGCTATCCATTTCCTTTGGATTTTCCTCCAGCAGCTCAAACAAATATAACTCCTCTTTCCTTGCGATCGTGGATTCTCCAACAAACATTATGTAAGCCCTGGAAAATTTCAATAAATAATTTCAAAATGAACTTCGAAAATAAACCCTAAAAATCACTCCAAATAAATTAAACCGAATTTTGACAAGTCCTAAATCACGAACGAATTCAAAAACTTCTCAATCTTGAGAAAATGAAAATCTTTAAACAATAAAATAAGAACTCAGTGGTTTTCAAATTCAAAACCACGATGTACGAAAAATTTCATATTTAGCTCCGGCTTGTAAAATCGGGTAATATAAAGCCCAAAAACAAATTATTAAAAAGTAAATAATGATTAACTTTCGGAAATGAAACCCAATTAAAGAATTCCAAAAACATTAAGAGTTATTAAATACTTACAAAAATAAAATTTAAAATAAATTTCTCAAATTAAATATGTTATATAAACATAAATATCAGTTTCCAAATTGGCAAAGGTCTAAACCGGAAAATCACCGGAAACCCTAACCGGAATACAATAGTGTAAGTCCGGCAATCTAGCGCCCCTAACCCTAGAGGCCGAGATGTAGTTTAAATATATAGAATAACTCATAGTAATATAAGTTCGTTTATAATTATCAGATTGTAAATTTTTGACCTATTTCGAACCCGTTCGGATACAGACTTTGAAAAGCGTGTCCCGGGGCTCGAGATATAAAAAATATACCATTAGTACGTTAGACTCGTAATTTTATAAGATTTCTAAATATATCAGTTATATAATTTTTCGGGTTATAAAAGTTACAGTTATAACCTTTTTATCGTATTTTCATTTCTACCGGTAATTGATTAGTCTTTTGCATTATTCATTTTATTTCATGACACAATTTTATTATTTTTATAATGCATACCCCGGGTTTCCTAGTAATCAAGTAAACTTCGGAAATCGGAAAATGAAACCCTAAACCGGTTTAGTTCAAGCTTTGTGAGAAAGACCTAGAAACCCTAATTCGGCTTTTCCTCGGTTTCCAAATAAGAAACTTTTATAGGCAAAATTAATTTTGAATATAGTTCTTGATTATATTTTGAAACAAGAAAAGATCAGATTTTAAGAAAATTTCAATTCCGGGTCATCCCGAGACCCATTATAGAAAACGTGCCCGGAACTAGAAACTCAGAAAAATATTCCGGAATACTCGTTAGAACCGAAATTTTATAAGGACTTCAAAAATATATATTTTATAATTTTTCGGGCTATAAAAATTACAGTTATAGCCTTTTTCCCGTATTTTCGTTACTACGATAAAGTAGATGTCTTGTCTACTATTCCTTACTATTCACAAGTACAACCTACTACACACATACCCATACCCTATTCTTACAACCTTTCAATCACTCAATTCATTTTCTTTTCCAAGAAATTTTGTCTCTTAACAAATTATTACAATTAATACAATTTATTACACAAATTCAAATTTCAAATGAAATCAAATATATCCCTCTCTCTCTCTTACATTGGAAGGCGTGAAACCCTCCCATTTTGGCTCCAAAATGCTTTGTTTTATATTTTTTTTTACCACTCACAAACCCTAATTCCTCTAATATAAATAACCTTTACTTTTCTCTCTCTTCACTTTTCATTTCATTTGTTCCATTGTTCCAAAAAGCTCTCAAACCCTCTCTTCTTTTCTCTCAATGCCGTGACCTCCCTTACACCACCACACACACACAAGCTTCAATTTTCTTCTCCATTCCTCATCTATTTCAAGCCTTAGGTGATGATTCCTAAGCCTTAACACTACTTAATCTTGTAATGGCAAGATTATTCATGAGTATTTTCACTCAAAGTCCCCATGAGCTCTTGCTAGGGACAAAGAAAATGCTACTACATGAATATCAAGCCATCACAAGAGTAGATCTTGTGTTTGATCAAGTTTTTGTTGAAGATATTTCATGTTCATGCATGTAGGAGTGGAGTAGAGTAGAGATCTAGCATAAAATTTCATGTCCATGCTTTTAAACTTCATATCATGCATCATAAGTAGTAGATCTATCATTTTTACCACTCACATTCATGTAGACATACTAGATCTCATCTTTATGTTGAGTTTATGTGCATTTATGGTCATCAATGCTTTTGTCTTGAGTAAATAACTTGCTAGTATGTAGATCTATAGGTAGATGAGTTAATGAAACCAAAAAGGAAAAGTTTTTGTTTGAAATACTCAAAGTCAAATTCGTATGGTTTTAAAGGCCTATTTTAAAAACACTTTTATCAACTTCAAAACATGTATTTTACAAGAAAAATGAAGCCTTTAGGTGATTGATGGTGTTTGATGATATTTTTCATAAGTTTAAATGGGTTTCTACCAAAGGAAATGTTTAAAACAAGAGGTGAAGTCCAATAGAAGTTTTGAGTTGAAAATCTTGTAGGCCAAATTCGTAATAATGGATAGATGGTTAGAAAACACTAGTTTTCCAACTTCAAATATGGTATTTTCTTAAATAAATAGAGTCCTTAGGGTATAGGTAAAATAAATACTTAAATTTCTAAGTATAAGATACATTTTTCCTTAAAGAATCAACTTGAAAATGAAATTTTCTAAATTCGGATTTTTGTAACCACCTTAGTGTAAGACCCACTTAAAAGTTTACAAATGAAGATTTTATTAAAGAAATAAAGGCCTTAGGATATAACTAATATAAGGGTCAAAATTTCTTTAAACAAAATGGAGTTTTCCCAAAGAAAATCCTTGTAATAAGTAAGTGTGACCAAGTGTGTAATCTTACTTGTTAAACAATAGCATGAAATGATTTTCTAGGAAAAAGTTTATTTAAATTCTTTAAGTCTAAAAAGTTATAAGAACTTAGGCTCATTAGAGTTCATATCATGACATTCATGATAGGGAAAATCATTACCATGGCATTTAGTTTCCATTTTTCATGTAGGAATCTCAAGTGCATTCATGAAAACCGCATTTTCGGAATCAACACAACCGCTGTACAGATCTGATCCCTCATTTCCGAGGCTTAGATATTTTCAAAACTTGATTTAAACTTCATATTTAAAAAGCTCTTCCGAAGTAGATAGAAATCGATATAAAATTTGCGAGATTCCGAGTTAAAATGACCAAGTTATGGCCATTTTAAATCGGGACTTCGAAAATGACGCGAATTTTGATTTCGCTAAGTTTTCTTAGAGTTTTAGTATCCTTAGATGGTAGAATACTCATTAGAGTATTTCTTATGTGATTAGGTGAACCCGAGAACGTTGACTCTTTGCCACCGGATTATTATTACTAGAAGACGGTGATCCAATGGCCGAGTGAGTTCATTTCCTAAGTAATTATGCTCATTGAGTGTGCTTGTAATTGTAGTAGCACTAGACTTAGGTAAAGATAAAATTGTTGATGAGAAATGAACTTTTCATGTTGAATGAATGATAAGTATATCGAGATGAGACTTGTTGAAATAATATTGTATGAGTTAGTATAGACTTGGATTGTTTGAAATGCTCTATGATCGCTCTTAAATTACATAATGAACTTGCTACGATTCTATAAATAAACTGTACATGCATATCATTTAGTGAGTCACATTGCATTACGAGAATGCTTTTGGTGGGAACAAAAGTATGATCGGGAGGCAGCGGGTCTTCGTTAACGTTAAGGATCTGCAGGGTCACTTAAGTTAACGGGTAGTGGAGTAGACACTATAAACCAATACATATAAACAGGTGGAGGACCACCTTCGTTAACATCAAGGGCCTATGAGGTCGCTTATGTTAATGGGCAGTTGAGTAGATACTATAAACCACAAGAGAAAATATTGGAATTGTGGTCGCATGTTTATGGACCACCCCAAACCCCGAATGGAGGGCGTAAATCCATTCACATATGACTACCGGAAAGTCATATGCTTGTATGTTCACGTGCTTGTGTATTCATATGATTGTTTAAATAAACTTGTTTGTATATTTTACAATTGAGTATATTATTGCGGAAATGAATCTCACTAAGCTAGTGTAGCTTATATCCCAATAGTTGTTTAAATGAGCAGGTTATTCCAAAAATGCTAAGTGGGGACCGAGATGGTTGAAGCCGAGAATGATTTCGAGATTCCGGCAAGATATAAGAATGCTTGAAGTTTTTGGCTAAGCTTTACGATTTGCTTTGTAATAGCTTTATGTATGAAGTCTTGGATGAATGTAGTTGAAGTTTGATGAATTGTATTTTGAAGTATATGGTTTTGTATTTGGAGTATAGTGGATTGTATTTCCTTTACATTGTTACTCAATTGTATCAACATAAAACGTATCATTCCGATGAGTCTCCTTTATGTATTAGACGCCTTGTACATAGTATGAAAGCCTTCGCGTGACTGAGGGGGTCATTCTTAGGCTTTAATATTGTGTACGGCGGACTGCCACGTTTAGGATACCCTTCGGGGCGTGACACATTATCTTCTTTCCTTCTTGATCTACAAATTCCACACTCTTGTTGTGACAATCTATTGTGGCTTTAACAAGAGATAATCGACTCATACCAAAGATTACTTCATATTTGCTCAACTCCATCACTATGAAGTCACAAGTGGATGGATGTCCTTGTATCCTTATTGGACAATCCTTCAACACTTCTTGGGTTACAACAACACTTCCTGTGGAGGTTTTGATCGTAAAGCTGGAAGTTGTTGTAGTTATTGGTAGTCCAATCTTCTTAGCTAGACTAGGTCTAACGAAAGAATGAGTTGCTCCATAATCAAAAGGAGCAAAAGCATTCTGACATCCTAATTGTATGCTTCCTGCATATTTAACATGGGATTACTACTTCTATTCGTATATATAATTATCCATAAATCTTAAAACTTCTGTACTACAAGAACAAAAGAATAAACAACGGAAAGGTTCAAGGCTTACCGGTCACCAAGTCACAGATGTGGCCTTTACTGTATTCCAAGGCAGCCAAATCTCCGTCTTCTTCATCCATCTCCTTATTCATCCATTGTCCTTCCATGTTGTAGACTCTGAATCCTGAAGCAGTGGATCCCAGCTTGCTTCCACTTCCACCTCCATTTCTATTCCTAGTCTTTATAGGAATAGCTCCTCCAGATGATCTCGTGAAAATATTCCTTCTCTATGGACATTCGTTAGCGAAATGCCCCACTTGTTTGCAAACATAGTAAGTATGGTTTTCCTTCTTCGGACATTATGGCATCTTATGATTAGCATCTCCACAATAGAAACACTTCCCAAACAACTATGGGCACTTCTTGGGGTAATGTGCTCCGTTGCACTTCCAGCAATTGACAGTTTTAGGTACGGACTTCCCACTATTAACATTGCTCGTATAGTTGTTGGAGAACTTCAACTTCTTGTGTGGAGGTGTGGAACTGGATCCACCATGAAACCTTCTCCCAAAGATCGAGGCTTTTCTTTCCTTTTTCCTTCCCTTCCTTTTCTTAGCTCCTTCCACAACTCCAGCTCTTTCGACCAATCCTCGGTAGTTCCTGATGTCAAATTCCTCCAGCTTCACTCTTAAGTCTTTATCTAATCCACCCAGAAAGACTTTTCTTTTCAACTCCTCACTGCATTTGTAGGAGTTGGGAGCATATTGCAGCAGTCTACTAAACTTGGTCTCTATTGCTAAATGGTCCTTCCTTTCTGAGCAATATATAGGAAATCTGCACTACACTTCACTCACAGGCTCTTGGGGAAATAATTTTCCAAGAACTCATATAAGAACATTTCCCAAGTGATTAGGGTCATTAATTCCCTTCTCTTTGATTCCCACCATACTCTAGCATTTTGGCGAAGCATGTATATCCCATATTTGATTTGTAGGTGATGCGAGACTTCAAACACCTCAAAAGACCTCTCAATTTGAGCCAGCCAGTCTTCAGCCTCATCTATCTTACCAAAAGCTCCTTCAAAATAATGGTTGCTTATGATAAACTCAGGCAACGAGCTCTTGTATACCTTAGCGGTGGAGGTGGAGGTAGAGGTCGCGATACAGCTTGGGAATGCATGCTCCTATGTACCGATGCTTCAGCTGATGCCTGTTTTTGAGGCGGAGTTGGTCCTGGCGCCGGTGCTGGTACGAGTTCAGGTGTGGGTGAAGTGCATATATGTTTTGCCTAATTGGTTCCAACACTTGGGTTGGATGTCCTAATGTAGTGTGCAAATCTACTTGAGGTACAACAGCTGCTTGTATGGCAAGCTGCTCCGCTTCTACTTCTGGTTGATTGGAAGTACTTTGTTCCATCTAGTGTCCTCTTCTACCTCGACTGTTTTAAATTTTTACTAAGTAAGGTGAATATTCTCTTTGGTATCTTAGTTAAGTCTTTGACGGAAATTTTTTGGAAATTATGAAAACTTACATGCAAAAATAGCTATTGAAATAAAGAATAAAATTTAATTCAAGGTAAGTTTGAAATCATAAATAATAAATAAAACAGAATTTCATTAAAAGATTAAAACAGCGGGTACAAGACCCTTACATTGAAATAACAATAACAAACAAACAACAAGAACATTTTTTCGAAAGCACTAAAGTTAAACTAGAACTATTATCCTAGTCTTTGATTACAAAATTCTAGCTGGACTAAAGGGATATGCTCAAGTCCTTTCTTCCTTCCTCTCTTTCCTTCTTCTCTCATTCTTCAAGTGTGTCTCTAGGGTTCCTACTAGACGATCCTGGGTTCCTTTTCCTCATGAACTACTAAAAATATTTTCTTCTTTTTCTTGCTGCTTCCTTGACCTCTCATGTATGTCAGCCAATTCGACTTTAGCCAGTTTTGGCACTATACCATGAATAGTCTTCCAAGCAATATTCTCCCTAGCTTCTTTGTTAACATTCTCATTCGTAGTTGGTGGTGTGCCATCCACGTCCATAGTTAGATTCGCCTCTTGTTTTCTCCGAGCTTGTTGCTCTTCCAAGTAGCGGATGATTTCCGCAAGGTTTTCACTATTCCAAGGTTCACCTTCTCCAGAAGCAGTCTGGTCTCCTATTTCTCATTCTTGTTCTTCTTCTCGACCTTCATCTAAATCTTCCTCAGACTCTTTCTCAGTCTCTACGTTTGCTTCTCTCATCTCTTCTTCTCTTATCACAGTCCCATTCCTGCACAGACGTAATGTTTCATTCCTTACCAGCTGAATACCCATGAAAATTGGCGATTGCGTGCGTTGGTGGTCGTAATACTTCCTGGTAAATCCCATGCCAAAGGAAAGCTTCATTGATTTCAGCCCTAATCCACTCTATATGATCTGTCAATTCATCATACGCGTATACAAACAATGGTCCAATCAGGTTCCAAGTTCAAAAAGTCTGGAAAGGTTCGGTCCCTTTTGTTCTTAAGAACAAATGTCGCTTCTCTCAGCATTGGTCGGTCATTAGCTATTGCGGCGATCCGTTCTAAAGCATAGATTATTTCTAGCTTAGACCGTTTCTTCCCTAAAGGACAGTTATGGATGGTCTCAACTACTCCTTTCCATTCTGAAGTCAATAATCCTTTCCTCCAAATTAGAAACATTTCCCGGACGATCTTAGGTTTTCTAGTTAGAGCAAACTCCTCACATAAAACCCTAAGCTTAAATAGTAATTTTCCAAAGCTTCGAATGGTCCTTTTATGAAATTTTTAGCTTGTAGACAGGCCTCGTCTAAGGTAATCTATGCAAAAGAGAGAAAAATCAAGAAAAAAAAACAAACTTATTCTACCCATTTATCTTATCTAGGTCTTTCTTAATTCTATTCTAATTTGTTTCTTCCTAAGTCCAATTCTATAATTATGATTTCTAAATTCTTAACCATGCTCTGATACCAACTTAAACTATCATGCCTCAAAGGGTACCCTAAACATAACAATCTGCCACACTCAACATTAAAGCTTAAGCATGACAACCTTAGTCATTCTTAAAAGCTTCAATATTAAGTGTAAGGCATGCTCTCACAAATTTAGAGCACCATATTTTGAAATATGAAGCTTAAGAAGATACAATAACAAATTAAGAAAGGGAAATTATAATATTCATTCATTTATAATAATTGTCTTACAAATCTTAGGGGCATTCCCTTGCAAAAATAAAAAATAAAAAAAATAAAAAAAACAAAAAAACTATAGTCTATTACAAGAAATTTTCTATAAAGTATACATCTAAACTAATGCTAAATCTAAAAGTTCCTTAACCAAAAAGGGAAATACCTGACTGCAAGGTCCTCGTGGTCTCAACCACAAATAACTAAACTGCAAAAGATATCTATAGAGGTATAAGCTAATAGGCTTAATGAGGATCATTTCCATAAGTAAATATTTGAGTAGACAAATTCAAATAAGTTATTTAAGCATTCAAGTGAAATGCAACATACACGTGAGCAAGCAAAGCATATAGTTTTCCGAAAACTATATGTTGAATGGATTTACGCCCTTCATTTGAGGTTTGGTGATAATTAATCTCAAAAGGAGTAGTTTTAGTTAAGTTATGCTTTCGATCATTACCGCTAAGCATATTAAGTCTACTCGGGTTGAGCCATGCTTTCGGATTACCGCCAAGCATTGGTTTAATTTCATGTCGCTAAGCAATCGCTTTCAATCATAGCTGCCAAATGTTGCTTTCGACCGTGCTACTATCTTTTTCACATAAAGATAATAACCTCATGCAATGTGAAGCACTTCGTGGTATGCATGAATCACTTTATTTAAGATATCATAGCATAATTATTATCAATTTTGAGGTGATCATAGAATCTCAGACATATCAAGTTCTATACTAAAACAAACGATTACTTACAATCAATACCCACCTTGATATTCTTCAAATTCTTTCAACAATTTTACATACATATAAATTTGTCTTTCCTTAATTCTAGTGCAATGAAACTACAAGCACAATCAAGTAAAACAATTAAGGAAATAAACTCATGTTGCCATGACAATACTTTGTTCTTACGGATGAGTCGATCAGTCAATCTACTAATCAAAGTAATCCTTCGGGTATGGATACTCTTCCTCAGGATCACCTAATCAAGAAGAATACTCACAATGAGTATTTCTTATTGATTCTATTGTACTTTTGTCAAAACTATGTTATAATATCGTCAAATTTCGTATAGGGGACAATTCCAACTTAAAATGGTCATCACTTGGTCATTTTAACTTGGAATCGCACATATAATATACCGATTTATACCTACTCGAAAAGCTTTATCCGTTTCCAAAACTATTTTCATTAAACTAGGTCATTTGGGCTCTGAAATAGTGGCGATCAAATTCACCACGAGATTTCCCATCCCCAAAACACTTGTTTCGAACTTCAAATCACCCAAAAATCATTTGATAAATACTTAGTTATCTATAAAGTTGAAAAATTCCTATTTATAGTTACATAGCTCATGTTTCACACATATTTCAAGTATTTATTGTCCAACAAAACTTTTTAGCAAAAACAATGTTAGCTGCAGGTTTGTAAAAGTGTAGTTTATAAGAAATCCTTTTTGTAAACTTTTTAAAAATGAATTTCTTTGTTTCCTTTGTTTTCAAAAGTATGTTATGTTTATCCTACTATTTTCATTGGTGACTTTTTCATAAAAATGAATTTTCCTTCTGAAACTAGGGTCACTTTTCCTATTAGTTTCCATATAATTTTTCTTTGACTATTACTTGGAAAATCTTGGTTTGAAAACTCTCATGTTTTTTTTATGGGGTTTCTTTTATATTATGTTTTATGGAAAACATTTTAGTATTAAAAGTCATCTTCTTTTAGAAAGCAATTTAATAGAGATGATTTAAGAAAAAACTTTTCAAAACAAGTGTAGTTTCAAAATTATAGTGAGTCCTTCCTAAAGTTTTGAAAAGAATGGATTTACTTTTATTAACTCGTAGCTTCTAAATTTTATATAGAACCATTCTTTGGTGACAAAATCTCTTTTTTGCAAAAAACATATTTGAAGCTTTAAAGTTTAGACAACAATCTTTATGTGTATGAACATGAGAATAATAGTAAGCAAAAGCAGAATGTTATAATAGCAAAATAATGAATAAGATAACCAAATAAAGTCAAGTATTGGGAAGTCTTAGCCTCTTCAAGGCTTCTGGGACTAAGAAATAGACTAGTCCCAAAAGAAAAGAAAGTAAAAGAAAAGAAATTGTTTTAATTCAATGAGGACAAGTCTAAGACTAGAGACTAGTCTTAAAACAATCATGAAATAAATAAATTGGAAAGAAAGAAAATAAATAAATTGCTTTGCATGAAAGTAAATAAATTACAAGTGAGCTTTATGCTCTAAAGAATATATATATATATATATATATATACATAACTATATTTAGTTAGACATGTATAAGAAGTTAGCATAATATCAACAGTAAGATATAAAATCAACATAAAAATACAAATATGGAAATTCATGAACAAGAACAATACATGAACATGGTGTAGCTTCCATAACAATTAGTTTAGGAAACTCACATCATGATCATATAAAGTTATATGACATGGTAAGAGAGATTGGAGAAGATTTCTTACCTAAAGTAAGAATGGTAGTAGTGTGGGTATGAGTAGAAGAGAGTTTTGAGAAGAAATTTTGGGAGAGTTTTGAGAGAGTATTTAGAGAGAGTTTTGAAAAAAAAAATTATGAAGAGTTTTGGTAGTGAATTTGTGGGTAGATGAAGTGTGAAATAAATGAAAGAGAAGGGGGTATTTATAGGAAAATGATTAGTGAAATTGTGTGATTAAAATAAAAAAAAATTCAAAAAGAAATAGAGGAAGAAAGAAGTGGAGGGGCATTGGCCATAGAGGGGAAGAGAGATGGAGAGATGTGATTTTTTGTATTTTGTGTATTAAGAGTAATAATGTGTAAGGTATATGTGATATAAAATTTATGAAAAGATAAAAAGTAAAGAAAATAGATGTATAGCGTGTAAGAGTAGATGTTAGAAAAAATAGAGATAGTTGAATAGTATAGAATAATAATGAATAGTGTAATATAAAATATATATGACTAATAAAATACCGGTAGTAGGAAAATACGCATATAAATGCGATATATGTTATTTTTAACTGCTGAAAAATTATAAAACTAATATTTTTGAAAACGTTATATTTTTATGAGTCTAACGATATATGTGGAATATTTTTACTATTTCGAGCCTCGTGACACGTTTTTCAAAAACTGTATCCGTATGGTTTCAAAACGAATTACGGTTTTACTAATATGATATTTTTAAGCTTTCTTATGTTATTACGAACTATTCTACATACTAATCTCTTACTTACTCACTTAGGGTTATGAACACGGAATTGCCGGACTTAAACTTGTTGCGCCTAACTAGGGTTTTGTTAACTTTAGGGTTTTCGGTTAACCTTCCGATTAGGGTTTAAGCTTAACCTATCGTAAAACTTTGGGTGTTTACATAAGCAAAACTATTTCAAAACATATTTTCATAAGTTAAACCTAATCTCATCATCATCTAAAACCCTATAAACCCTAGATTTATAACACATTCCTGAATTGATTGTAAGACCACAAAATCTCCAATGACCAACTTAGGGTTTTCTCTAAAACTTGACGCCTTTCAACATCAACAAGGAAATTCATAAAAGATTGCATTTTTAGATTACTAAAAGGATTAAAAAAAATAAATCTTACCTATTTCTTGATTGTTCTTCTTTTTTGATTGCAGAACACCAAATCTCCAATAAGAACTTAGGGTTTTTCTCGAAATTCCTCCAAGATTAACTCTCTAGATCTCAAATCTTGGTCTTCCTTGAAATAAGATCATTGTTGATAGATCTCTTAGGTCTTCTAAAAGCATTAAGAGATTTTTCAGAGTTTTCTAAGCTTAGTAAAGACTTTGGAGAAGAAGGAATAGTGTTAGAGTTATAAAGAAAACATGGAAATCCCTTTAAATTCTAAATCTACACGCTGATATAAAGTCTGGCAGCCTAAATATAAAGCTGGTGGCTTAGATATAAAGCTAAGGCTAAAAACTAATAGGATGATTCTATGGCCATAACAGTCGGCTCTAAAGCTGACGGCATACAGGCCAAGGTCGGTGGCATAGAAGCTCAAGGTCAATAGCCCTCTAGGCGGCGTACAACTGTGTCTCCTTATCTTCAATCACGTGTCTATCATTTAACAATATATATATATATATATCAATATTATGTTGGTCCATAAAACTCTCTTATTAATCAATAAATGACACTTTTGCCCTTCATTATAATTTATTTATCTATATATTATAGTTTGAGTATAAGTTTTTTATCCAATAAATCCAATTACCTAGGTGCGCAGTAACTTGTTTGTTGAATGCTAGGCTAGGCATTATCTAATCAATTCTAATTAAAGAATGACTTAAAAAAACTTTTTTGAATTGTTTGTGCGTGTGCCTTTGAATCCAGTTCGAAGAGCGATAACCCTATTAACAGGGTTAACATGATTGTTGGGCGCTTAGATCACCTTTGTCGTGATATAATGACTTTCATAAGTGGCTCATCAGGTAATCGATAAGATGAACGATATCAGTGTAACATTTGCTTATTCTTAAGAAGAAATAATATGATTTGGCTCATGTTTATGGGGACGATTGAACTGGGTGATTTTATGGATTAAGTTTAGTAAAGTTGAGTAACGATATGAATCTTAGGTGAGATTTTTATTTGTAAAGTTATGTAAAAGATATAAGTATTCGGGCTGTTTATATCAATCTTCTAAGCAGCTGCTGTTACTCAGAACATCGAATCCACAAGGATTGCAATCAGAGTTTGAATACTCCAGTATTGAAATGTTTTACTTAAATAAAGATATATAATTCTGTTATTCCTTATATTGCATTAGTTAGGATTGTTTTTCACCCTGAATTTGTAATAACTCAAATTTATATAGTTCAAATATAAAAAATCATTAAGTAAATAATGTGAAGTTTTTGGAAATGTTTTAAAAGACATCACAAAAGTCACTCCTGATTTTTCACACTTGAAAAAAAATTAAAGCACAAACAATTTAAGTTTTGATTAAGAACTTGATTCAATAATAATAAAATTTTAAGATACAATTTTCCATAGTTTTACACAATCAATAACTGATAATAATTCAATCACATGATAAGATAACTTAATTTCAACTTTAATAAGATATTAGTAATTTAGATAAATATGCAAAGAGCAAAAATGATACATGTTGATTTGAAAATTGTTAAGATGTTTACGTCAATATCAATTATAAAACATAATATTCTTAATGATTAAAAAGAATATCAACACTGTATTTTTTATACGCACTATTATATATATTTAGATAAGAATTGAATAGCGAGTCCACAACCCTCCATTGTTGAGTTTGTCAGGTTATGTGAGTCCATGTTAGGTCATTGTGAGTTGCTTAAGTTAAGAGACAAGTTGAGTCCAGTCCAATTGAGTCGTCAGTCATTTGTTGTTCTTGTTGGGTCGAGTCTTCTTAAAAAAAATCGAGTAATTAGTGGTTGAAATTGCTAAACTAATTTTATTATTTGTAATGCTATATTGCATAAAATATCGGTTGTATAAAGTTAAAGAAACAGTTAAAACCGTAAAAGTATGGAATTAAAGACGTAAATGGTAAGTAAATAGATAATTACGAAGAAATGATATCAAACTCAAGCAATAGTAAACTTTCAATACCTTTCATGAAAGTGAAAATAGTGAGAAATATCAAATAAATATAATAAAATATCAAAATAATGTAAATACAATACCAGTAATAAATTAATTAATTAATTAAGGGTTAATATTTCAAAACATTCCCTTCATGTAGCCAATTTGTTTTGACTTTCCTTTTCAACAAATCAAACTTTTTAATCTTTTATAAATTTCAAACTAAACTTCTTTTCTTTTAATTTTAAATCTCTAAATCCTTGGAAAAAATTCAATTTTAATGTTTATTAAATTTGAAGATGCCAAATTTTAGTTTATTTCATAAATTGATTTATCCAATCCTTTATAACCATAAATTTAGACTCTTTTCTTTTAATTTATAAGTGACTTAGAATTCTCAAGTTCAAGTACTTAAATTTATAAAATGTCATAAATTAGCTATTTTCAACCTTCATCCTATTTACTTAATCTTTGTAAATTTTGAATTTAACTGCTTATTTAAAAACATTAGTTTTAAGCCCAATTTCATATCAAATATCAAGCATTTACAAATTTAAATTCCCTAACTAGATTTTCAACTCGAACTATTGATTTCTAAATTATAAATTTTGAAATTATTTTCTAATTAGTTTTGATATCCAAGAAAATCATATAAGAGATTTAAACCAAACCCTTTTATCCATAAATACCCTTAATTACTTTGTCCTTAACCTATTTAATCTCCTTTTCTCCTCTTAACCGTCATCCCCTTTTCTTTCCTTCATTTTTTTTTATTCCAACATCTCCTTCTCCTTCCTCTCTTCTTTTTCTTTCAAAATTCCCTCTAAATCTCAAGTCTAAACAATATTTTAGAAGAAAATGAAGTGGGAAACAATGTCAAAGATAGAAATCATGAACATGAAAGCCTCAAGATCTTAGGAAGGACATCCATAAAGAAAAACCAAGAAGTTTGAGTTATCAAAAAGAGATAAGTTGTTCTTTCCTTTGTTTTAATGGTTGTTTATGTTTGTATGTATTGATTTAATGATTGATACAAGTGGGTTGATGAAGAAAATGATGAATAATATATATAAGGTTTGATGGAATGGCATAATGGTGTTTGATGTTGTTGAATGAGTATAGAAGTATTACGAGTATGAAAACTAGCTTGTGTGATGTTTATATGATATTTTGATGGAAGTAAAATGTGTAAAAATTAGTAAAAATATGTTAAAGAAACAAAAGAAATTCATGATAGGGGAAAATAGGGGCTATACGGGTCGTGTAAGGGGACCCGTGACTAATCAAAAGCTTGGAATGAAACGTTTTAGTTGCACACGACCCCTATACGGGTCGTGTATATCTACCCGTGATTCCATTCATTCAAACTTAGATTTAGGTGATTCAAGAGGCCATAGAAAGCTTAAAAAGAGATCTATAATTTTCATGTTTTAAGTTTTGGGAAATTATAGAAGTATCAACGCCTAAATTTTGATTGTTTCCAGCTGCTATATATCCCAACAAAGTTAAAAACTTGTGTTTCCTAGTTAAGTGTATGTGGTTAGGTATAAAATGAATCTTTTTGAGCAAAAATGAGATAGATAAATGATAGTTAATATGTTATGTTAGTTAATTGATATAATTAAGCATGAGTTAAGTGCATTTATAGATTTAATAAATAATTGGATTAAATATAGAAGCTAGATTTAAAATGAGCTTAGTTAACAAACCTAAGTTCAACTTGACTAAATGGACTTAAATGAGTTAAAAATGAACTTAATTAATTAAGTATATTCAACTTAGCTAAGATTAAGCTATCCTAGGCTTAATGTGTATAAAACAAACTTAGTTAATAAAATCTGATTCTTTTTAGTTTAATAAATCATGATTAGTTGAAATGAACTAGCTTAAGTTAAAATCTTCTAAAATATGTAGTTTTGTCTTAACAGAATGAATGATTACAACTTAGTAACTAAACTAATCTTAATGTGGAATTTAGATGTAAAGTAAATTAATTAATGGACTTAAGGCTAAGTTAACTTAAAGGACAAGAAGAAGGTAAAATGAAATTAGTTTGAAATAAGAGATTTAAGTTGATGAAGGTCTTAATAGATACATGAGAAAGAATTAGAGAGATTAATGAATATAATTTAATATTTCGATTAAGTGATTAAGTTAAATCAATATAGACTTAATAACTAAATGGCCTAGAGGTGATCGTAGTATGTTGAACTTAATTTGATAAAGGAAGCTTGTTGTTTTAAATGCTTGATATATTGTCTTAAATGTTTGATTGCTTTGGATATTAGCATTTTTGGTATATGTATGTTTTGATGAACTTCTTGTAATAAATGACTATAATCAAAGAGGAAAGGAATACTTTGATGGACAATGGAGAACTATCTGTATCTTAGTAGGGCATCTTCGAGGCTATGGCGGGGGTTCATACTTAGTGTTTGATAAAAAAGGATCTTAAAATAAAATTAATTTCATGCATAGATGTTTGCTTTTGGTTTATTCTTTGATATAGCTCCTAGCCAACTTTCTATTTCTATTTGGATTTTATATATGATAGGAGTTGATGATGTTGATGATGATTTAATGATGATGATGAGGTTGATGATGGTTTGATGTGAATGAGGATGATGTTTTGGTTTTCCTAGAGGGATTTTTATGGCCTACCTTGGATGTCAGGTGGGTAACAATGACTTTATCACTTTGTCTGTGATTGTAATCTAGTTGTACCTATATCAAGATAAAACATACCTGGCTATGTGTGGGGATGGGGTAATTGTGTGATGTCTAATGATTGTATTGTTTGATAAAAATTAATAGTGAAAGTGATAACATATTGCTTGTAATAGGTGGATTGTTGTTATTGATGAGTATTTGTTAAACTATTGGTCACCTAATAAGAGGACTTAATACTATATGGTCATTTAATTAAAGGATAAATTACACCAGTAGGTCACAACGTTTAGAGGTAAGTTCATTCCGGGTCACAACGTTTAGAAAAGTTCATTTTGGATCACAATGTTTGGGGAATAAGTTCATTTTATGTCACAATATTTGAAAAAGTGATTCAATCTAGGTCATGGTAAACACATATCAATAGGAGAAGGATGACACGCATCAATAGGAGGTAACACGTGTCAATAGGAGAAGGTGACACGTGTCTATAGTGACCTGAATTGAATCACTTTTCCAAACATTGTAACCCGAAATAAACTTAGCCCTAAACGTTGTGACCCATTGGTGTAATTTATCCTTTAATTAAATGAACATGCCTTAGTAAAAAAAAAAAAAAAAAAAATAGATGAACATGCATTGCACGACAGCATATTTGCATTAGCATGATTTTCATGTCACGTGCTAACATGTCGATTATATGATAGTCCTAAGCAAAGTCAGTAAATATGTTTCTCTAATTGGATACCATAGGGTTATCAGCATCTTAAGAACTAAAAAGGCATCGAAGAACATCGCCTATGTGGGTATTGGCCATGGAATGTTAGTACTTAGGGAGGTTCTGTGGTTATAAGGTAAAGTGGAGTTTATGTGATAGTATATATATGTATATACAAAATGAGTTTTATGTTTTAGTATAAATGAGTTTCAAAATGATATCCTCCCTCCTTAGTTCTTTCTAAGGAGAAGTTAGAGGTTTGAACAAAGTGAACTTCAAAAGAAATCCTCCTATCCTTAATATTCTAAGGGAAAGTTTAAGGTTATGTTTCTATATAAATGAATTTCAAAATGAATAGCCAAAAGCTATAATCTATGAAAGTATGATGCTAAATGCATGAGCTGAGAAAGATATGAGTTGAATGCTCTAAATTGAGAAGCACCCCGTTCCTTAGTTCATAGTTATGTTGGGCATGAATAACTTGAGTTAGTCCTTCAACCCCCAAGAGAAGGCGTAAATCACCATTGGTTTGGATTCTGGTCATCTAAACTGTGCATATCATACGGTTAAGTGTGACATTGCATATGTTTGTTAATAAAAACTTGTTTGATATTTGTTTGTTGTGTGATTTGGTCATGTTATTCACTAAGCTATGGTTGAACTCATACCCCTATAGTTTTTGTGCAAAATTAGCTCAAGGTGGGACGGGCTAGGAGTATATGAAGAAAGAGTTCATCTTAGTGAAGATCTTGAAAATAAGAAGATCAACTTAGTATGTAATCTATAAGTTTAGAGTTTAAGTTTGAGATTTTAATGTATAAGATAAGTTTAGTTTGGCTTAGATGTATGTTGTTTAAAAAGTTTATAATATATAAGTATCTACTTTATTTTACTATTTGGTGGGGGATACCGATTCTCTGTGGTTCTTGTGGACTTTGAGAATCTATTTTTTCCTTGCTATAAAATTTTTTTTTATGAATTAAAACTTATTTAGTATATATATTAAGTAGAGTTTTATAAACTCTGAATTACAAAACAATTCTTATATCTTTGATGCATACTTGATATGAGAACTACAGGTTGATCCTTCTAGGCCCTCTTTTGGGGCGTAACAATGTTGTTATGTACTGGGCCACTGGCTTACTTGTTCCTCTTCAGGTAATGATGATGATGAGAATTATAATGACTTGGGTTATGGTACGAATTGGGAGGCTTTTCTTGATAAATAAGATTAATAGAATGCTGGACTCTCTATTCTAGTTTTCTTAGAAAAGACAAAAGCAAGACCTTGTTTTGAAATGTAATAGTATAGACTGCGGCTTACTCATAAGCTTATGTTTTGTTATATAAAGTACCTAAGTTTTCCTATCATGTATATTATAAATTTGGTTTTGGAATCCTTGAAGTTCCAAGGATAATGGCACTGTTTTAAATGTTTATATAAAGTCAACTACTCTTAAATAAGTAAGGTACGTAAAGTTTTATATGTTAACAGGTTGATCAAGCAATGAGCATAAACTCCTTCCTTTTAGATAACCTTATGTATAATATCTTCGTGTATTATACATGGTTGCGAACTTGACATGTAAAGTTTTGATAACGCACATGTCAGGTCCTTACTTATAATGATATATATATCAAAATTATAATAAAGCTTTATGGTAGCTACACCATAAATCTACTTTTAAGGGTACATGATGATGGTTATTGTGACATCCCATTAGGCTAATCAAGATAGTCCCATTGTACATTGTAAGTGAAAATGATAGTTAATGGCCTTTAACTATTATTAGCAAGTAGAATATACGAGGCTTATCTCATTAAACCAATCTAGTGACAATTGTCAAGTGATGGCTAGTACATAAATATACAATTAATATGAAGAAATATACCTTATTTATACCTTTATAGTAATATAATTTCAATTTCCTCACATAATCCTTAATCTTCTTGTCTTCTATTTTACTGAAACCAATTCTGATACTTCTTAAGAAATCTTATATCTCCGTAAAAAGACCTATAGGGGTATGAGCATATAACCACCGCTTGGTAAGTGGATATAAAAAGAGTAATTATAAACATTATAAGACAAATCACAATCATTATTATTGTTGAAGTGAATTTTGCTGTCAATAGGATGTCATCCACATGATGTTGATGAGTATATCATGAGATTAGACAAATTAACCCCACTCTAATCTAGGTTTCGAGGGATTTGGCACAAATACGTCTTTCATTAGATCCAAGAATGTGCAATGGATCACTATTCTTCCAAAAACCATCTCAGACTATTCATCGATAGCTCTTAACCTATATTGTGACTACCTCTCCTATCACTTAGTACGATATACGTTAAGAGAAGAAACATGCACTTGATTTCACACCTTAATGGTTGGTAACCGATGAAAATAAGGATGTGAGATGATATGTGTGACTGGTTATTACTTTGAGTATATTTTAAATAATATGTTCTTACTTAGTCGATCAAGCAAATAGTTAACACCAATACAATAAGGTAAATAAACATTCAACTCCAAAGTAAGACTATCAACCATATGCATTTTAAAACTAACTTACAAGCACAAATAATTATAATGTAAATAATATCCCCTTTTATAATTATCATATCAACGAGACACCTGCCGAAATTGTAATTTATCACCTTTTCCCATGATTACCTAATAATATCAAATAAGGTAGTTTCATATATAGGTTGGTTTATTTTCATTTTTTTTGTCCTTTTTCTTGATGTATTTAGCAAGGACATAATCCTTCATTTAGCTTAGGCTAGGCTTAAAATAGATTATAATTTAAGTAGTAATTTTAGGCTTTTATATAGTGTGTTTTAAGTCAAATATAATTTTAAGTACTGATTATAGTTTTATATTAGCTATTATAGAATAATTAACTTGTAATTAAGAGTTTATTACTGGAAAAATAGCAAGATAAGTTACAAAATAGTAAGGTTGATACCTAAACCTTTTTAAACTATATTAGTAATCTTGATAAAGAGTTTGAAGTAAAATAAAGGACATTAGCTATTTTATATTATTTTGACTTTACAATAATTATTTTACTTAATTCTAGAATCTTAGAAAATTTATTACAAATGGTGAACATGTGATGGAAATTTTAGGAAAAATTATGGGATATTGATAAAATTATCTAGAATTTCTTGTTCTCATAATATTCGTAAAAATTACCAAAGATGAAAAGTAAGTAAATATATATTAACTACATCGTATGATCTTAAATACAAACTCCTTTGAGGCTATTGTAGGTCTAGTTATTGAGTATAAATGTCCCTATAATATGTAATATAGGAATTGTAGTTGAAAGAATAAGTATAATTAATGTTAAATATAAGTCTTATAATGGTTATTTAAGGTAATTAGCTTATAGTAAATGAAGCATTTATAGGAAAAATACTAATCTATGTTATTGATTGATAAAGTCAATATCTAAACTTTAGATTAAATATTTAGAATATGATTAAAAATTATCATGCTTAAAGGAGCCTTTTAACTATATAAATCACATCAATTACTACTTTATTAAACTGGTAGAATATCGGATTAATTTTTTAAAAATAGTAAATGGCTAAGAAAAATTCTAAAATTTTTAGATAGGTGCATAATATTATTTAGAGTTCACAAACAAAAGGGTTTTGCGAAAGAAGTTGAAATGACTTCGTAAAAATTCTTACAATTTTCGTTTAATTGTTGCCAGAACCACTAGCTCCAGCTACCCTTGTGCTCCACCACCTTTTTAGAAGTAAAGAGGGGAATTTTTAGTGCCAAATGTAAAGTTTAGTGATTTTAGGATCTTGAAGTGAGCTGTGTGAATTTATTAAGTGAAAGAGCGGTATTTATAGGGGTTTAGGTGTTTAAATTAATGCCACTTGTCAATTTTATTGTATAATTTTTTTTTGTGGTTCCTCTCACTTTGGGACATGTCCTGGACAAGTTTTCTAATGTTTGAATAAGTGTAGTATTTTTAATAATTTTGACAATACAAATTTGAAATATTTTTTTAATATTTCAAATTCCTAGATATTTTATTATTCTAATTTTCCCAATTTTAGATAAATAATAGTGATATGTTAAGGCATGTTTGTGCCTTTTGTATTTTATTTTATCTTTATCTGGTACTCCAATACTATTTTTATAGGATATCTCAATTCATAAGGGCATATATATATATATATATATTTAATATTACTAATTTCAATACTACCCTTTATTTGATAACAAGGCCTTTATATTTATTTATTATTTTAGTCATGATTTTATTTTACCCTTTAGAAATTTAATTATGTACATGTAAGAGGCAAAATAGTCCTTTTACACCAATGTTCATATATATATATATATAATATTTATTATACCTAACCAAAGCCTAAGTAAAGTGAATATTTTATATTATTTACTAATTCTTATGTCACCTAATAATTGATTGACAACTTCTAATTTTAACTCAAAATCGATATTTAAAAGTATTCATCGTAAACTTAACAAATTAATTTCTTTAGTTTGATCTAGTTGCTCGGTTTTTTCTTAGTATCAATAGTACTAGCTTATGGTTTTGTGATTTTATTACTAGTTACAATGATTCTTTTCACAATTTAGATTTGTCACTTAATTGTTTGTATAACTATTAATTTAGGATGAATGTTAATCTGACCCCTTATCGCTGTTTTAGTTATTCTTCCTAAATTTAAGGGTGGTGCAGGTTCGATACCCAATAAATATTACAACTAGTTTTACTATCCCTTTTTAGTCTAGTGTTAGTGTCAATTTGGCACAAAATCGCAAGTCAGGGTCATACAATTATATATAATATCAAATGAGATATGGCACGTTTGATATTTTTTTTAAAAAAATTATAGTATTAAATAGATTTAATATATAAAATTTATAACTAGAATTCTTAATTGATCGCATTTCTTAAGTATGATGCAAGGTCTACTGATAAATATTTTGAATTAATATGTATAAGAAGTAAAAACTAATGTCATGTCTCCTTATTTTATTGCAAAATTTACTTCAAAATCACTTGCTGGAGCAGTGGGGAATTGTTGTTATAATTATTGTGAATATCCTGATTTGACCTTTTATTCATAATGGGGAGTTTACGATGAAATTGGCTTATCATGATTAGTAAATTATGGAAATCAGTTTGGAATCTTAAGACATTACTCTAGATTTTTCCCTTACTTAAAAATCTATCTCAACTCTATGTTGTAGATTGCTTTCCCTAAACCTATGTGTCCCTTCTGCAACAAGTATAAGTCAATAGAACTTCTCCTAATATGTGTCCTTAGAGGACTTATGTGCAATTTGGGGTGTTGGCCTAGTTGGTTGAGAGAAAGAAGATAAGATTATTGAATGAATGGTGGGAAGAGTGTGTGAAAGGCTTTGGTTTGAAGGACAAGGATTTTCAGGCTGTCATTTTATGACAATTATGGAAGGAACATTGTGATGCCTTTTATAATCATTGAAACCCTAATCCTTTGTTAATGATTAGAAAGTTCCAAGCTTACTTTAATGAAAGAGAAATTTGGGTAAAAGTAACAATAGAGGTAATAAGGGTAACCATGTGAAGGAGGGGTTGGTAAATGGGTTTGGTAAGAAAGGAAAAGGAAAGTTATAGATGTGTGAATGTAGAGATGAGAAGGCAAGGAGCATAGGAAAAAGTAATCATGTATCTTTCTACAACAAATATCAGTTATCAAGGTCATCATTTAGGATTCATGAGATAATAGAGGGATATGTTGTCAAAGTGGGAGCTATTTATGACCTATTATTAATCATTGATCTTCTCTTTACCCATTAGAGTAAGGCGTATTGATGATTTAAGATTATGAATGGGAGGTGATATGGTTTAAATTAATTATGATGGGTCTTAGCCTGGATCAAATGTAGTAGCTAGTATTATAGTAGTATCCCGAGATACAGATGGATGTGTGGGTGCCTATTTCACCCAGTCTAACAGCTATGGAATGTCAATATTTACTTTTACCATTATATGGCAAAAAGGATGAACTAAAAGCACTTTTTCATATTGCTTGGTTTATTGCTACTAGTTAAAGCTTTATGTGGATTAGGACCAAGTCTACATTAGACCTCTTCATCCTATTATGAAGAGATATTGGGCATTTTGAATTTTTTTTTAGTAGTGTTCATTGATAGGTTTGACAATAAAATTGCTGATTGGGTAACTTATAGTGTAAGGAATAGGTTGCACGATAGCTTGTTATGACTAAGGGTTGAACCCCACATCCTCCCCCAAGAAGCTATTATCTTCAAGTTTATGTAATATTGTGGTTAGATCCTTTTGTAACTCCTTCGATGTTAGATGAGTTTATGCTAAAATTACAATTTGCTAAAAAAAATTATGTGTTGTAGTAACAAAACAATATATAGCTTTCTTTGAATTTACATAAAGAAAGCATCGCATAACAAAAGCATCTTTGTCTATGCTCTATTTAGCAAATACTCAGTGTGAATTTGGTTAGTCAATAGAAAAATCAAAATATATAAGGGACTGCTTGTAACCTCCGTTACGATCTCACATCGGTTCATCAAGTAATTGGAGAATGGTACTTAAGTTTGAGGGCGTCTTCCGCCTGAAAGGTTAGTCTTTTGGGTTGCGCTCTCCCTTTGGACTTAGATACCTAACATTTGGTACTTTTGTTGAGATTTTTGGAGCCAGGGGAAGGGCCGACCAAGGAAGGGACGACTTGGGAAAGGGCTATTCAGTAGAGAAAGTTAGGGTGAAAGCCGTCCAGAATAGGCTACCTAGAGTAGCCCATCGAAGGCGTCAGTTTTTTAAGGAGTGGGCAATGTTACTATCCCACATCAATTTCACAAGAAATTGTGGAATGATACTTAAGTTTAGAGGGCTCTCTCACCTAATAGGCTAGTCTTTTGGTTGAACTCGCTCTTCGCGCTTTGTACCTAATAATCTCTTTATCTTTCTTGTAAAAATAAAATCTGGTAGGAATAATTTGATGACTATTTTGATCTGAACAAGAAAATATATAGACTAAATTCCAATGTCCTTTTATTATTACTCTTGGTAAGACAATATGAATGGGAAAAAAAAAAAGAAAAATAAAGAAACTCATATACTAGTTGAATTGATGGTGGTGCTTAGCAATTTTATCACGAATGGTTGAAAAAAAGCATCCATCTACATTTTTGGTTCCTCATACTCAATCAAAGTGACATGTGGGTTTTAATGAAACTTTTCTCAACAAATGTCCAAAGTGACATAAAAACTTCAAGCCAATTGTAGATGCTACTAGAAATTTGATGTGATTGTGGTGCAAAGCAAAAATAAGAAAAAAAAAAAAGGACTAAAAACATGAGGGTAGCATATGTCATAAAGAATATTTGTCACACTTGGTAGGATGGAATCATTTGGATTGGAATGAGATGAAATGGGAGACGAAATGATAACTCATTCCTTTATTTGGATACATCATAGAATGTAATAGAATTAATATGGTATTTGTCAAAAATATCATCAGTTTTTAATGTGAATAATAAATGTATGAGATGATAGAAAGATAATTATTATAGTAATATTTTTTAGGAAGGAATAGAATTGCGATTTTATCTTTTCAAGGGCGAAATCGAAAATAAAATCGCGATTCCATTCCAGATTCATTCTCACATACCAACGTGGCTTTCCAAAAATACATATCACTAAGCTTGGAAACTCAATAACATTTTTTTTTAAGTTTTTAAAAATACATAAGGATAAAGATGATAAGGTGCTTATAAAAGATAGTTTTGACACATTTGAGAGGAAGAACGAGTTTGTATTCATGACTCTTCTAGAAGATTATGGTCTTTCAAATCTTTCTCTTTTTTTAATAATTAGATTTGTTTGGATAGTTAAAAACTAATCTAAATGATCTATTATGAAGATTCTACCTTCAATGCATGCTTGAAATAACACGTCACCTTGGGAAAATAAAGGTCGTGGCTTGTGAACAAACACAAAGTCTTGCAGGATTTTATCTCATCCAGATCTGATAGCACTTTGTTTAGGAAAACAGGCTACATTACTTCCTTTTCAACTCTCTACAAGACTCCATTTGAATCTCATGCATAGGAGAGCCCGACAACGTCCAATTTTCACAAGATCGGAAAAACAAGGGAATTGCTACTTCATCCGGATCTCATAGAAGAAATTCAGCCAAGGTGGTTATCTGCATTTGAACCTCAATAAGAAATTCAAACCACCTTTTATCTACTTTGCTCCCGGCTTAAATGTTAGCTTTGGTACCACTTTTAACCAAACATTAAACTCCTAAGTAGTCAAATGTCGGAAACGTCCAATTGGCAATTATTCAATATATACAACCTCAAAATTATTGGTTAGATGTGGATAAACGATCAAACTTTCAAAGCATATATCATCTTCCTATATGTACCTTATAAAACAATTACTAATACTTGGAATTATTGTTATTTATAGTACTTTTGGTATCTCGGTAACCATTTTGGCCTACCATTCAATGTGCACATTTTATATGAATTCACAATTCATAATTTGCATGAATTGCCACTTTGTTTCACTAAATGAAATTGAAAGGGGAATGTAATTCCAATTCAAAGGGAATGTAATAGGATTGCAGTGGTTATTATAATGTTCACTTGGTGTAAAAAGTAAAACAAGTAATTATTGAAGTAAAAGGTAAAATATCTATAATGTGTAGGTATTATTTTCAAAACAAGGGTATATATAACAAAATTGAAAAATAGACTATTGAATGACAATTTATAGAGTGGAGACATAAATTATATTAATCATTTTATATAATGACAATTCATTACGAATTTTCATTCCTTTCAAGTGAATATCATAATATCAACTTTACGTCGAACGAGAAAAAAATGAATAGCTATTTATATCAAGTAAATGGATTGTAATAGTTTGGTGGTTGTACTTAGCAAAATCCAGTCAAAATTTTAATGCATTTCAATAGCTATTTATATCAAGCAATTGTCATTTTATGACAATTATGGAAGGAACATTGTGATGCCTTTTATAATCATTGAAACCCTAGTCCTTTGTTAATGATTAGAAAGTTCCAAGCTTACTTTAATGAAAGAGAAATTTGGGTCAAAGTACCAATAGAGGTAATAGGGGTGACCATGTGAAGGACAGGCTGGTGAATAGGTTTGATAAGAAAGGAAAAGGAAGGTTATAGATGTGTGAATGTAGAGATGAGAAAGAAGGAGCATAGGAAAAAGTAACCATGTATCTTTCGGCAACAAATATAAGTTGTCGAGGTCGTCCTTTGGGATTCAGTGAGATAATCGAGGGATATGTTGTCAAAGTGGGAGCTATTTACGACCTCCTATTAATCATTGATCTTCTCTTTACCCATTGGAGTAAGGCATATTGATTATTTAAGATTATGAATGGGGAGGCGATATGGTTTAAATTAATTGTGATGGGTCTTGACTTGGGTCAAATGTAGTAGCTAGCATTGTAGTAGTAGCCTAAGGTAGAGATGGATGTGTAGGAGGCTATTTCACCTAATCATTTAGCTATTGAATGTCAATATTTACTTTTAGCCTTATATGGCAAAAAGGATGAACCGGAAGCGCTTTTGCATATTGATTGGTTGACTGCTACTGGTTAAAGCATTATGTGGATTAAGCCATGTCTACATTAGATCTTCACGTCCTATTATGAAGAGATATTGGTCATTTTGAACTTTTTTAGTAGTGTTCATCGATAGGTTTGACAATAGAATTGCTAATTAGGTAACTTATAGTGTAAGAAATAGGTTATGCAATAGCCTATTATGGCTAATGGTTGAACCCTGCTGTAAACCCCCAAAATTTTTCATAATTCATAGAAAATAATTCTAAAAGTTTAGAATTTAAATCCCAAAAATCGACTCACGTTAAAACCAAATTCTAAATCAAGACAAGCGTCAGAAACGAAACCCTAAAAATCGAACCAAGTTAAAACTTAATTCCAAATGAGAACAAAAACGAGTTTTCTCAATCTTGAGAAAACAAGAACCCTTGAAACGAAATATAAAGTCTAACTACCGGTTTAATCAACGTCCGTACATCAATTAAATTACCTAACCGTCTTCTAACACATAAATCAAGACAATATATCCAAATAACGATCAACAGCAAAATCTTAAAACTTTCGATAAATTTCAGAAATCACAAATTTCAAATTCTCACCAAAAGTCAAACTGAGTCAACTCATAACCCTAGACTCGGTTAAACGATTCCGAGAACTAAAAACTATCAAATAATCACAAATAAAATAAAATATAAATTTTCGAGCTAAAAATTCTAAACGATCAAGACTCGAAAATTATGCGATCTTACGAATATCTCGACGAAAACAGAAATCAAAACGGAACCCTAAAAGTCAACAAGCCTATAACGAACCCTAGTGTTTAAGATCCGGCAATCCCGCGTTCCCAAACCCTAGAAAACGAAATTAAGTTAATGACCTAGAATAGTTCGTAATAATAGCGTAACATAAAAATATCAGATTCGCGAATTTCGAGTGACCTTCGGATCCAAACGGGATCGGTTCTCGAAAAGCGTGTCCCGGAGCTCGGAATATTAAAAATATTCCGTTTATACCAATAGACTCGTAAAAATATAAAGATTCCCGAAATATCAGTTTTAGAATTTTTCGGTAGCTAAAAATTACAGATATCGCATTATTACGCGTATTTTTATTACTACCGGTACTTTAATTGTCTAGTCTACTATTCATAGTACTTTTCTACTATTCATTACTATTCACTCTCTACTTTATATCTAATCACACTTACAAATGACACAATTCACACTATTCACATTTTCTTTTCCATAAAAATCTACTCATACCTTTCTTACAAAATATCACTTCTCTTACACAAAAATTAATCACAATTGTACTTTTCTCTCTCCCCCTTCATGTTGCCATCCAATCACTCTCTCTCTTCCCTCTCTTTTTATTTTCTTTTTCAATTATTTAAATCACTCTTAATTCCTCTCCTCTTTTCCTATAAATATCACCTCTCCCCTTCTCATTTCTTCACACCTTTCAAGTAGAGAATTTATGCAAAATTCTCTCCAAAACACTCCTCTCCATATTCTTACAAGAACTCTCTTCTTGTAAGAAGAAACTCTCTTCTTCTACCAAAATAATTTCTTTTCAAGCCTCATTTACCACTACCAAAAGCCTTCAAGAAAGCAATCCTTCTTTTCTTCTTACCCATTTAGGTAATGAAGAACTCATATCTATTCTTTTTATGTCAAGTAACCTTATATGGTTTTGATGTTGTTTCTTAGGTTGAAAAACTAAAGAAAACCACATTAAGATCATGTTTGGTTCTTGTTCATGGAACTACTTTCATATATATATATATATATATATACTTTGTCATTTATTACTTGTATATTTTGATCTTGCTTATATATAAATATACATATGTATATTATATTTATTTAGAGCATATAAGCTCATTTGTTATTTATTTACTTTCAAGTTATGCAATTTATTTATGCATTATTAAGACTAGTCTTTCTAGTCTTAGACTTGTCCATATCAAGTCAAAACAATCTTTTATTTATTTCTTTAATCTTTCGGGACTAGTCCATTCTTAGTCCCGGGATGCCTTGATAAAGCTAAGGCTCCAATACTTGATCGGGATTCCTTGATGAAGCTAAGGTTCCCAATGCTTGATATTTTATTTTCTTGCTCATTAATATTTTTAGTTTTTTCTTATGTTCTTATTATTTTATATGCTCATGATACTTGCATTTACGTAATGTTAATGTCTCAATTAATCAAAAATAGAATTTTGTTTTAAATGAACTCAAAGCTAAGTTTTCAATCATATGATTTATCACAAAATCATGAAGTTATTATCAACAACATAGAAATGGAGTTTTCTCAACGTTTTCATAATAACAAAGATAGATTTTCAAGAATCATAAGAAATAAATATTTTCTTTGTATATTATGTTAACCTAAGCTTTTAGTAATATAATTTTATATTAAAAGTCTTTACAAAAAGCTCAAGATTTAAACTCTTTTAAACTTCGAAATAAAACTAAGAAAACAAACTACTTTTCAAAGTTAAGATAAATTCATAAGGTGAACCCACTTAGGAAAAATAATGATTTTCAAATTTCTAAAAAGAAGGAACTCATTTTCAAAAGAATATAAATAGATTAACAATAATGGATTTTATCAATAAAAGATGATTCTTTTCAAAAGAGATGAAAGAACAAGTTTTGGAAAGTAAAGCTTATATTTTAGAAAGGAATATAAGAAAACAAGACTCATTTTCTAAGACATCTTAAATAAACAAATTATGAAAAGGTTTTCGACAACTTAATATAGTTTTGATAAATTAACTTTTATCACTAGAAATGAAATTTATAAAAGACTAGGGTTAAAGGAAAATTTGCTTGTTTTGGAAAAAGGAATGAAGAAAATAAAATAAGATTATACTCATTTATAACAACCTAAAAAAATATAAAGTTTCTTTAAATACTTGAAAAGGAAGTTTTCAAAGCTAAAGTTTAAATGAATAGTTTTATGAAATAAATTGTTGAGACACTACCATTAGGATTTTTGCATATAAAGTGAGCTTGCCTATATATTCAAAGTGTTTATCAAATATATAATTATATACATATATTGTTACAAAAGGATTTTCTTTAAAATGGAGTTGAGTTAGAAAATGGATTTTTGCAAAAGTTTAGAAAATTCGTTTTAAATCTGTACCTAACGTTTTCGGAACCCAAATGACCTTTTATGACCAAGATAAGTTTAGAAATGGATAGAACTTTTCGAATAGGTAGAAAACGGTATATCATATGCGAAATTCCGAGTTAAAATGAGCAAGTTATGGCCATTTTAAGTTGGAATTTCTTCTTATACGATTTTACCGCGATTTTAAGAAAAGTTTAGAATCTCCAAGAATAGAAATTCATGAAAGACTTATCCCGGGTATTTCTTTTGTCTAGGTGACGAAGGATACGAGAATACCCTACCCGAGGATTTCTACGACTAAGAAGATAGCGAAATGGACGAGTGAGTTATTCCTTCTAATTTCGTTACCTTGCTTGTGCTTGTAATGTAGTAGCATTAGTATACTAAGAAAAGATAAAAACGAATATATTTGGGGATTTCGGGATTATGCGTATTATATGATTCTATGTTTATGCGTGAATTGAGAATTAAGAATATCGCAACTTCGATCTGCTTGTTTAAATAATTTTGTTTACTTACTTGTATGATTGTTTATTGTTGCTAAATTGATTGATCGCCCCTAATAAACCTTAATAAGGTTTGACCTAAGAACAATAAAACGTTCACGCATAGCATCCATCGAGTCACATCTATTTCGGAAGGCTGCTACTCCTACGCGTAGAGTTGGATTGGCTGTGATCGTGCGGTGCCACGGGCCATGTTCCTTCCTGGAGAATCCAAATCGCTCGGGGAAAGCGACTCTAGGTTCGGAGCCGAGCCAACCGAACGCTGTGGGTGAGGACCTGGGGACTAGCAGTAGAAGGTCGAGGACCTTCAACCCCGATTCCCTAACCTTTGATACGGAGGGGTAAATCCGTTCTATATATGGTTTCCGGATGACTATATATATTCGCGTAATCATGTGATTGTTGCATTGTATGCATAGCATATGTGTGATTAAATAAATAAACTTGTTTGAAAATATGGTGCGAATGAAAAGGAATATCTCACTAAGCTAGTTGTAGCTTATACCCCTATAGATTTGTTGAAACAGGTATACGTGGCTTAAATTGAGGATCATGACATTAAGGAAGTCATGGATGGATGTTAAGCTTAAGGAATGGATCATAATGAAGTAATGTTGTAAGGTTCTTTATATGATGACCTATATGATAGTATGTATATTTATTTGAAGTAGGTATGCCTCTAAGAATTGAATGTATATATGTTTTATATTAAGTATTCTCTTTGCCTTGTTACTTATTTATTATCAATATAAATTGCGCTACTCCGATGTGTCCCTTGGTTGTGATGTACGCCTTGTACATATGGAAGCCTTTGCGTGACTAAGGTAGTCATTCCTAGGCTTTAGTATTGTGTACGGCGGACTGCCACGTTTAGGGTACCCCTCGGGGCGTGACACCTGCATCCTTCCTCAATAAGCTATTATCTTCAAGTTTATGTAATATTGTGGTTACATCCTTTTGTAACTCCTTCAATGTTGGATGAGTTTCTACTAAAATTATGATTTGCTAAAAATCATTATGTATTGTAGTAACAAAACAATATATAGCTTTCTTTGAATTTACATAAAGAGAGCATCACATAATAAAAGCATCTTTGTCTATGCCCTATTTAGCAAATAATCAGTGTGAATTTGGCTAGTCAATAAAAAAATCAGAATATATATGGGATTGTTTGTAACCCTTTGTTATGATTCCAAATCGGTTCATCAAGTAATTGGGGAATGATACTTAAGTTTGAGGGGATCTCCCACCTGATAGGCTAGTCTTTTAGGTTGGGCTCTCTCTTTGGGCTTAGGTACCTAACCTTTTGGGCTCTTATTGAGAGTATCGGTGCCAGCGAAAGGGACAATCTAGGAAGGGATGACCTACAAAAGGGATATCCAGTAGAAAAAGCTAGAGTGAAAGCCGTCTAGAGTGGGCTACTTGGAGTGGCCTGTTGAGAGCATCAATTTGTCAAGGAGTGGGCAATATTACTATCTCACGTCGATTCCACAAAAAATTATGGAATGGTATTTAAGCTTGAAGGGTTCTCCCACCTAATAGCAAGCTAGTCTTTTGGGTTGGACTCTCTCTTTGGGTTTGGTACCTAACACCCTCTTTATCTTTCTTGTAAAAATAAAATTTGGTAGGAATAATATGATAACTATATTAATCTGAACAAGAAAATATATAGACTAAATTCCGATGTCCTTTTATTATTACTCTCGGTAAGACAATATGAAGGGGGAAAAAAGAAAAAGAAAGAAACTCATATACTGGATGAATTGACGGTAGTGCTTAGCAATTTTATCACGAATGGTTGAAAAAAAGAATCCAACTACGTTTTTGGTTGCTCACACTCAATCAAAGTGACATGTGAGTTTTAATGAAACTTTTCTTAACAAATGTCCAAAGCAACATAAAAACTTCGAGCAAATTGTAGATGCTACTAGAAATTTGATGTGATTGGTGGTGCAAAGCAGGAAAAAAAAAAAAAGGACTAAAAACACTAGGGTAGCATATTTCATAAAGAATATTTGTCACATTTGATACTGTGGAATCATTTGGATTAGAATTAAATAAAATGGGAGATGGAATGATAAATATATTCCTTTATCTAGATACATCATGGAATGGAGTGAAATTAATATAGTATTTATAAAAAATATTATTAGTTTTTAATGTGAATAATAAATGTGCGAGAGGATAAAAATATAATTATTATAGTAATATCTTTTAGGAAAGAATAGAATTGCGATTTTATCTTTTTAAGGACGAAATCAAAAATCACGATTTCATTCATTCTCATGTATCAAAGGTGGCTTTCTAAAGATACATATCACAAAGCTTGGAAACTCAATAACATTTTTTTAAAGGTTTTAAAAATACATAAGGATAAAGATGATAACGTGCTTATAAAAGATAGTCTGACACTTTTGAGAGGAAGAACGAGTTTGTTTCTAAAAAATTTCGTTGCCGATTATTGCACAAATGCACACAAATGGGTTATGTGTGTGTATATATATATATCAATTTTCAATGAAAACCAAGATACATGACTCTTCTAGAAGATTATGGTCTTTCAATTCTTTTTCCTTTTTTTTTTCATAATTAGATTTGTTTGGATAGTTAAAAACTAATCTAAATGATCTATTATGAAGATTCTACCTTCAATTCTTGAAATATCACTTCACCTTGGGAAAATAAAGGTCGTAGCTTGTGAACAAACACAAAGTCTTGCAGGATTTGACCTCATCCAGATCTGATACCACTTTGTTTAGGAAAACAGGCTACATTACTTCCTTTTCAACTCTCTACAAGACTCCATTTGAATTTCATGCATAGGAGAGCCGGACAATGTCCATTTTTCACACGATCGGAAAAACAAGGGAATTGCTACTTCATCCGGATCTCATGGAAGAAATTCAACCAAGGTGGTTATCTGCATTTGAACCTCAATAAGAAATTTAAACCATCTTTTATCTACTTTGCTCCCGGCTTAAATGTTAGCTTTGGTACCAACTTTAACCAAACATTAAAATCCTAAGTAGTCAAATGTCGGAAACGTCCAATTGGCAATTATTCAATATATACAACCTCAAAATTATTGGTTAGATGTGGATAAACCATCAAACTTTCAAAGCATATATCATCTTTCTATATGTACCTTCAAAAACAATTACTAATACTTGGAATTATTGCTATTTATAGTACTTTTGGTGACCCGGTAACCATTTTAGCCTACCATTCAATGTGCGCATTTTATATGAATTGATAATTCATAATTTGCATAAATGGCCCGTTTGTTTCATTGAATGAAATTAAAAAGGGAATGTAATTCCAATTCAAAGGGAATGTAATAGGGTTGTAATGATTATTACAATATTTACTTGGTGTAAGAAATAAAACAAGTAATTATTAAAGTAAAAAGTAAAATATCTATAATGTGTAGGTATTATTTTCAAAATAAGGGTATACATAACAAAATTGAAAAATAAATTATTGAATGGCAATTCATAGACAATTCGTAGATAATTCATAGAATAGAGACATAAATTGCTATTTATCATTTTATATAATAACAATTCATTATGAATTTCCATTCTTTCGAAGTGAACATCATAATATCAATTTTACGCCAAACGAAAAAAGAATGAATAAATATTCATATCAAGTGAATCGATTGTAATAGTTTGATGGTTGTATTCAACAAAATCCAGTCAAAATTTTAATGCAGTTCAATGCCCAAAAAACAAAACAAAGGTAAAAATAATAATCAATATCTGGACAAAGAAAAGGGAGAACTATTGACAAAGTCTAAACTGAAAATAAGAAAAAAGTTTTGTAATAAACTGTGAAAGTCAATAAATTTCTTCTAGCTAAGACTTTGATTTTCATGTTTTTTTTTTTTTTTTTTTTTTTGTCTTATGGTATTTACAAAGCTTTTTTCCATCAAATCTTTGGTTGGTAACCTCAATATCGATGCATATATATCAATCATTCTGATTTTGGAGGAGGTTGTCGCACCAGACATGCAACAACCTGTGCCCACTGCCTCAATTTTGTCTTGACAGTCTTCGGGTCATCACCTATTAAAACGACAAACAAAATCAAACTTTAATCAAAGTCAATTATGAAACTGATTAAACCCACAATTAATCATGAAATTTTGAAAACCGGGTTTTGACCAATCGATTATTTAAATTCAATTATACAAATTTATTCAGGGAGGGACGAAGAATCATCAGGTGGTATCTAAGATTTAGCCCTGAGATTAATCCACCTCCCTCGAATTAATTCACCTAGGCACACATCTTCCGGCCAGGATTAAGAATTCAATCTATGGCCAATTTGGGGCTTCTGGGGTTGAAACAAATTAAGAGTAAGAAAGGGTATGGTGAATATTAATCATAAAGACACCCACAAAGTCAACAAGCTTTCTTACATGCAACTCATCATATAGTTTTTCGTAAGAACAATAATGACAATCTCAAACAAGCAAAGTAATCTCCTCCTTTAAAACAATAAATAATTAAACAATTGAAACGCCTTTCTTTATCACTTTTGATGATGAAAAATCAACCAATAAACCTGCCAATCACGATTATAACATGGACAAAACATGAATATCTACAAAATATGCACGTAGATAAACATAAACCTAGACTATGTTTTGTTTTCCTAGGTTTGAGATTGAAGTACTTACTTGGATCATATATGGGGCTAGCGCTTCCATCATGATTATTATCACCATCGGAAGCTAACGACAAGGAGGACGACACCGAGGACGACCTCGACAAACTATTACGATACTGCTTGTTGATAGCCTGATAAAACCCTAACGCTGGAATCGTATTGGATAACTTTGGATCAATGTCGGGAGAATCAAATCCAAAACCAAGCTCAAAACAAGCCTTCAATTCCTCCAAATCTTCATCACTCACGCTACTGCTCTTGGACCGACCTAGACGCCGATAATTTCCTTTCCTTCTCTCCCACGCCTCCTCCCGCAACACATCGGTGACCACGAGTGTTGCTTATGTAGCGGCCGTAATCGCGGCTGTGGTTGTCGTTGTGGTTGTGGTGGCGGTGGCGGTGGCGGTGCAGTGGGGGTGGTGGCGGTATTTGTGGTGATTGCGGAATTTTAGATTTCGACATGGTGGCTATGGCAAGGATGAGTAATCAGTGATATGTATAAATCTTAAGCTTTTTGAACTTGGTAACCTAAGAAGAACTATAGGGTTTAATTTTTAAAATATTGTAGGGTATATATAAAGGGTGACAATTAAATCAGATGCTACTTTTTGAGTTGTATGAGAATGATTTAAGTTGCTGGAATTCCGGGCATAAGCAATTATTAGGACTCCTTTTAGTGTGTATATATATATATATATTTATCTATATAAATATATATATATATATATATATAATGACAACCTGGTTTTTTCGAATTTGTGTTGTATTTGTTATAACTTATACACATTATTTGACCAAAACGTTTAGGAATAGTAGAGATTTTCACAAGTTTCCTTATCAAAAAGGATACACTTGCATCTTTTGAAGATACGTTTTCGTTCTACTACAGCCTATATTGCAAGGTTTTTTATTTTATTTTATTTTATTTTTCTATTTTTTATATATATAATATTTTCCAATTTGTTTATAACGTATGGATGATTATGGAAAAAATGAATTATGGAAAGAATATCTTTAAAGCACTTTTCACAAAATTGATATGTTTTCTTTGAAAAAGGATAAGTCCAGTTTGTGTTGACAAGTAGCTACCCTTCTAATGCAAAAAGTCATTGAAGACTTTTTTTCCACTTCCTTTGATCTTGTTATATAATTTTATTTATATTCATCTTATATAGTTAATATATAATGAGTTTTCACAAAGTTATAGTTATTTACCTTTGATTTTATTAATTTTTTATAAAAAATATCAAATAAAGTTCTTTTTCTAATAAATAATAATATCATTCTTAACTATATTTCCTTAAAAATACATGAATTTATTCTTGTGAACTTTCATCATTGAATCACCACCCTTTTTTTTTGCCACTAATCACCACTTTATCCATGATTACATTATAATTAAAACAAAATATCTAAAATATCGGGTTTGTAACCAAATCACGGATACAAATTAGATACTTTTTAGATATTAGATTTCAAATAAATAAGAATAATAAGAAATACAAATAAAAATAAATATAAAAATAAACAATTAAAAAAGATATCATTAATACTTCTGTATCTATTTACACTCGGTAAAATGAAGTTTGGACATTTTCATGTATATTTTTTCAGAAAGATAGGTGTACCTCTCTTAGATTTTATTTTAATTTTTTTTCTGTATATAATATTTACTAGTTTTGTCTATAATGTAAGGATGATTATGACAAAGGAAAATTTTTAAATATTAATTATATAAGAAATATTTTTAAAACACTATTCACAAAATTGATATACTTTCATTAAAAAAAAAGTGCAGTTATGTTAATAAATAGTTACCCTTCTTCTGCAAAAGTCCTCAAAGACTTTTTTCCCCATTTTCTTTGAACTTCTTGACAAAAATTTAAATTATGTATTTGTTGAAATAAGATATCAAAAAATGAAATTATAGGTATATTTATATCTTATATAACTAATACCAAAGATGTTTTCTTAAAGTTAAATTTATTTACATTTTACTTTATTAAGTTTTATACAAAAATCAAATAAAGTTTCCTTTTTTCTAGGAAACAAAATATATGTTTCTGAAATATTTTTCCTCAAAAGTATATAAATTGATCCTTCCAATCATTATCTTAACCATACCCAAATACGAAATTGGAAGCTGGATATAAACTGGATAATTTTTAAAATATTAGGTTTTAAATAAATACAATATATACAATAGATACAAATAATATATACATAAAAATAAAATAATAAAAAAGATTTGTTAATTCCCTCTTTGTTTTTCTCCCCAAAAAGCGTCTCTTATGTTGGCTCTCAATAAAATGCAGCCTTATACATTTTCATGTATACTTTTAACTAAAGATCGGTGCACCTTGATGATTTAAAATTAAAAAAAAAAAAACACTTTTTTGACTAATTTGTCAACTAAACTCTAAAGGTTTATGGCAGTAGTCTTATTACCTATCAGCAATAATTGATACCGGCCTTTCAAATGGGATAGGTTGACTTCAAATTCTCCTTTTCATTGATCATTAGATCAAAATCAATATTATGCATAATTAGGTTTGAGTGTGGACTTGCAATGTAACACTTGCGAAATAAGTCATGGTCAAGAGCACCAAAGGTTATTCAATAGGACAACTCTAATGCTCTAAGTCAGTGTTTAGCCAATATAAGAGATAAATAATAATAGTGTAAGGAAATGACCAAATTGGTATACTTCTTTCTTGGAGCTTGCAAAGAAAGTATTTGTAGGAGAAAGACTCTTTATAGTTATTGTTATCATGGAATGGTTGGGAGTTAGAAGTGATTGCTAGAAACGTGAGCGTTGAGCATGAAGGCACGTGCGTTTAGGATGAGGATGGAATAAGTAATGGAACATGTACTGAGTAAACCGTGTCGACAATACCAAGTGCCTAGTTCACAGGATCTGCTTATGGAGTCAAAAGGATGCTCTAGCCTCCAAGAGCTTATGATAGGTCAGGTAAGGTCAAACATAGGTCCAATAAGTCGGCCCAAGCTTTAAATAGATTGAAGTGGACTTAAGAGTTGATGTCGCAAAATCGACCATTAACACTATTGCAATATTAATCTTAAAAAAAAAAAGTTGTATTTATTTAATTTTTTTAATGATGAGGCATGCCAAGTGTCTTATCCATTGAAAGTCCCATCCGCCAAATTTGATAAGTTTAGAGGTAAATCTTATGTGACAGTTATGAGGTTTAAAACAAAAAACTTATAAATGGCCTAAAAAAATAAATAAACAAACTAATAAGAAGGTAGCAAAAGCCTTTAATACAGGATAAAACCATTTACGTCCATTGGATGCTTATATAATTCAACTGACTCATTGTGGTCATGTTCGTAATGCCTCAATTGGAGAAAACTCTTGCTCCTTAAAAGCAATAAATGGCTTAAGTCCGGCTCGACCTATTCTTTTGGCCCGTGGCCAAGTGAAACAAATTTCATTTGTGTGTCACAAGCAATGTGAAAGTAAATCAACGCACTGAATAGCCATTTTTTCCTGGAGACGTTTAGAAGGATCTATACAAAAAGGCTGACAATTAGGTACTTAAGATTTGACCAAGGTATGCTTACACATGAAAGATGTGAATTAGTAATTAGGCAACTTAAAATGGGAAATCCAATAAATAATATAACGTTAAAAATGTGATTTAAAAATAAACATATATTTTGTTTAATTAATATGAGTACAACAACATCCTATCCACAACTTACGAAATCATCTCTACAAAATAATAATAATAAAAAAGAGAGATTTAAAAGACATGATTCAAAACAGCATGTCTCTTTTACAATCAAGGATTAAAAAAACTCTTTAACAAAATAGATTCTACAAATAAAATGAAATTTAGTACCATAGCCAATAAAGTCTAACAAAGAGATGAAAAAAAACAAAATGAAAATTAAAAGTCCACTTATTCCAAGAACTATTAACACACTATTATTGAACAAATCGATAGAATTTTAATCTAATTAAATTTGTAGGTATGAGCTTATAAAGATGGAAAGGTAATATCGATGGATTGATGATGATGGAAACAATATAAAAAAACGTAGACTTGATATTAATAATGTTAATATTATTAATGGTTTATGAGTTCAGGATGATAAATGAGATTAATGTGATGTTACTTTTTTCTATAAGCCAAGCCAAATTTCAGTTATGAGTATTGCAAGACAACTAATCTTTTCCCTTTAGCAGTAAGGAGTATCACTAGTGTTTCTTCTTCCCAATTGATTCCATTGTCGGTTGAATTCCTTATTCAGGTTTTCTTTCTTTCTTTATTTCTTTCTTATTTATTTTTTGTCTTTCTTTCCTGCATTGTTATTTAAGTTGCCAAATTTCTTTCTATTAAAATTGACCAATTATTGAACTTATCTATAGGGCTAAGTGATGCAGACATTAACCTAACGTCAGCACTCTAACACTCAAGTCAGAATAGAAAACTAAGCTAACAGAGAATACAGCACAAACCATTCAAGGATAAGAAAGAATCAAATCACCTTAGCACCCATATCAAAGAAAAGTCATGGTTAAAGACTCATAAAGTGTGAAAGAGTAAATATGTAGAAGGAAACTTCTCTTCTAGTCTCTCTAAAGTAGAGAGAAAAAGCCTCCCTTCCATCATCAAGATCACGGGCTTTTATCTTGTCAAATTTGTCTATTCCAACATGCTTACTTATCTTAGGGAGATGTCCACTGCCTTACTCTCTTCTTAAGCTGGTCATGTGTGTCACTTGTCTAAAATAAACAATTGCACAGGCACATCCCTTGGGCTTCTCTCTATCACGGGCCCCATTATGGGTTTGAAGTGGGGTCAAATTTGAGCCTTAGAGTCCAGTCCAAAAATTATTACATCTATCATAAAGGTACCACTTATACTCAACTTAATAAGATAGTTTCTAGATGAGTATCGATCGACCATAAAGTAGGCTTCGGATATGATTTTTAGAACCAGCTGTCACAAAATTTGGTATGAGTACAAGGACTTAATAACAGGTATTCACTATGAAATTTGTACTTTAATGTATAGAAGGTATAGTCTAATAAACCTATCCCATAATAAATTATCCTAAATATCAAAAATAAAAAATGAATACTAATTTATATTTCTCGACTAATTAATGTTTTAGAGAAAAAAAAAAAAGAGAAAAGAAAAGAGTCTAAATCCATGACATAAAAATCCTACACAACCAAAACTAAAGTTGCCTCTCCTATTTTCATTCTCATTAGTCTCCTTTTTCCCCTAGCCAATAGGGTTTCACAGGTTCTTTTTTATGATACATAAACTTGGAATAAAGAAGATGGTAAAAACTACTTTTTTAAATATAACACATCTTGCTATAGGCTCTTCAAATGTTTTGTTTTGCTGGAAGTTCTATACTTTTGCATATTAAAAACTTGTAATATAACGTATACATACACACGCACACATGTATAATTTTTCTAATATCATAAAAACATGAAATTTATGGAAAGATAGGAATCACCTATAGTTTTGCAATGTATCATGTGCATTGTAGACGTTATGAGTATAGACTCTAAAATAGTTCTAAAGGACTACAAGGTGAGAGCTTCAAAATGTAGGAATAAAACCTTACAGGGTAGATCATTGAGAAAAGCCTCATGCCTTATTTACCTGTATTCACTCATGCTCAATTGATATTTTTACAAAATGTTAAAGAATAATATTAAAAATACCACCTAAGATTTGGAGGTTTTTACCAATTATACCCTTAAAGCTTATAAATGTCATATCTAATTGAAATTTGAACCAAGGACAAGCCCGTGCCCAAAAAATTAAATAATAATAAATAATTGTTCAAAAAATATTATAAAGATTATATCTCGGTATGTGGATATAATTAAGTGAATAAGTATATGTTGTGTGAGTTAAGATGTTAGTTCCATTTTCCGTATTGATGATTACACTTTTACTTGTCTCTTGGTTAATCACTTTTATTTTATTTTGTTTTGTTCCCTTTTTTTATATAATAAATATTAAAATTAAAGTTCATTTCTTAAATATAGTGAACAAAATAAATTCTGTTGTATATTATTTATAAAATAATAGCTATACCATAAAGAATAATTAGATTTACCATAAGTGGTTCGATCTTCCCATATAAAGTATTGATAAATATAAATCATTTTACTTAATTTACTAATATATTATTTTTATTTCACAAGTTAATATTATGGATATATATATACATTTGAAAATTGATTATAATTACTTATATTATTGTTTTGTACATTACAAATGAATTAGTTCTGTAAAGCTACTGCAAATAAAAGGGTAGATTGCTAGCAGACACCCTTTTTTTTTTATGTGCACTTAACTTCTCATATTTGAATGAGATATTAAATTCCATATCGTAAAATAAATAACTTGCTTTTTCTTTTACTCCCTTTATGACCATTTATCCTTAAAAAGCAATTGAAAATATGCTTTTTAGTATTTGCAATTATTGTTTCCAAGGTAAAATAATTAAAGTTGGTCTAAAAGCATAAATTTTTAAAATTTAGTGGGTTTTAAGTGCTTAATTTTGTACACGTTAAACTTATGGAATATTTATCTTTATATCATATTATTCTTTTTATTCTATTTGTCACTTTTGTATAACTATTGTAATGCAAAAATAAATAAATCATAGCGAAGAGCAAAAATTATCATATGTTGATAAATAAGAGGGTTTTATGGTCCATCATAATATCAATAATAATGATGAACCTTAAACATCTGTCTTTTTCTAAGCAGTTTTACAAAAGACAAACCTTAAAACCTCTCTCAAGTTTGTATCTCGCCACAGGAAGATCAAAGGTAAAATATCTAGGGATTCAATCTTTGGAGAGAATTGGGAAACTTAAATTCCATCTTTGGTGATTTTGGTGTTTTTGCGATCAAAGGAGGAAGAAATGTATCTCTCTCTTTCTGAATAGTTTCACAAGGAATCAAACCCTAGGACTCTCTCTCTCTCTCTCTCTAAAGCTTGTATCCTGTTCCAAGGAAACACATAGGCAAATAAATAGGTAAGTTTTCCCTTTTCCAATCCTTTGGGTCTAAAAGAATGGTCTTTTTTGAGTTTTTCTTTTTTGGTGTTGAAGGGATTAAATCATTGGAGGAGTTTTGGAAAACCCTAAGTTGTCTTGTTGGTGATTATGGTTGTTGATTTGAAAGGAACAAGGAATTGCATAGGCCAAGTAAAAGGTTTTTGTGTTATTGGTTTGGAATTGGAAAAACCCTAAATCAACTTGGTGATTGCATTGTTGATTTCAAAAGACAAGGGAAAATTCAGGTATCATACTTATACAAAGCTTTATTTGTAAAAGATGTTTTTTTCTTTCATAGCCTATCATGCATCCTATCACCGTGTGACCAACAGGGGATTCTAAGCTTTCTTCTTTTCTCATTTTTGACCTTTTTAAACACCTAAATTCAAGCTGCAACTTAACATGGTAATTTGATACCAACATGTGGAATCTGTAGCAAATTACTAATGAAACTTGTAGCAAGACTTGTGATATAAAAATATTCAAATTTATACAATATTAAACTCGACTTGTGGAACCTTTAAATTTTATGAAGAAGGAGATAATGTAAACTATAAGAGAGAGGCATTTTAGTAGAAATTAACACTTATTATTTACGAAACAGCGAAGAATAAGGAGAAAAGAATGAAAAACATAACTGAGAACAAGAGTAAGGGGAAAGGAATGAAAATATAACTGGGAGAAAAATAGAAAAGAAAAGGAATGTGATGGGCCACTTAAATTTAAGTGTTAAGGTTCTTGACTTATAAATTTTTTATACTTTCTTTATTCGGAGTAAAATATAATTATTATTATTATTATTATATTATTATTAAATAACTTTTTATAGGATGGTATCAAATATCTAGAGCCATGTATTGTGAACATATATAGAGCACATGTTCCAAATTAATTTGCAAGAACAAGTTACAAAAAATTTGTACTCAAAACCTACTTGTGACCCTTAAACCCATCTTGAATTTACTGGTTTTTTTTTTTTTTTTTTGGCCTCAACTTACTTGTATGAGTAGTACTCTATACAATAAAGTTATTCGTTCATCTCTATGTCAAAAGAAAAAAACATTTGTCATAATTTGTAAAAGTGCTAAAATATGTGTCATATTTATTAATTTTTTATAATTTTTATAATTTTCCTTATATTACTAGTTAAATTTATCTAATAATATAATTTTATTAAATTATATTTGTGATATAATCATAAGACAACAAGTCTCTATGAGTAACAATTACAAATGTGATAAGTTCATATGTGGTATCAATGCCAAGTGATTAAAGAAATCAATGTTTCACAAAGCATATCAAATGAATTATCAATGTTCGCAAATTCTATGGTCCCATTATTAATTTAATGGGACCGGTCTGTCATTATCCAACGGCTCACACAATCTCTAACCGTGATCCAACACTAAAATATAATATTCCAATTGCAATTTATTTTAACGGTTAATAGTTGAATGGACGGGGGTCTGGTCCAATGGGACAACAGAAGCTTCCATCAACATTTTGCAAAGTTCATTTAAGGTATCAATGTTCAAATTAATTTTCAATTAAGGTTCCTTAATTTTTATAAATGGTCAATAATTAATAATTTATTTTACTCACTTTGTAAAATATTTATTCCTGTCTTGTTTCAACTACTTGAATTTTTTATAACTTAAATAAAATCTATCCCTATATGTTGGTACATTTCGATATAATTTATTTCTTACATATATACAGTGAAAAAAATGAATTCTATTGAAAAACATGAGTGAGGAGTTGCAACTTGCAAAATGGCCAAAGCATAAGTAATGTTTTGCTAATTTATCCAAATTAAACTACACATATTATCTATACTACACATCTTATGTTTATCGAATTATTACAAAATGTCTTAAAACTTGTGATATACTAGATACAAGTATTTAGCAAGCCTCAAGGTAGGTGGGAGATTAATAATGATTGACAACTTCTAATTTTAACTCAAAATCGATATTTAAAAGTATTCATCGTAAACCTAACAAATATAATTTCTTTAGTTTGATCTAGTTGCTCGATTTTTTCTTAGTATCAATAGTACTAGCTTATGGTTTTGTGATTTTATTACTAGTCACAATGATTCTTTTCAAAGTTTAGATTTGTCACTTAATTGTTTGTATAACTATTGATTAGGATGAATGTTAATCTGACCCCTTATCGTTGTTTTAGTTATTCTTCCTAAATTTAAGGATGGTGCAGGTTCAATACCCAATAAATATTACAACTAGTCTTACTATCCTTTTTTAGTCTAGTGTTAGTGTCAATTTGGCACAAAATCGCAAGTCAGGGTCATACAATTATATATAATATCAAATGAGATACGACACGTTTGATATTTTTTTTAGAAAAAACTATAGTATTAAATAGATTTAATATATAAAATTTATAACTAGAATTCTTAATTGATTGCATTTCTTAAGTATGATGCAAGGTCTATTGATAAATATTTTGAATTAATATGTATAAGAAGTAAAAACTAATGTCATGTCTCCTTATTTTATTGCAAAATTTACTTCAAGTCACTTGCTGGAGCAGTGGGGAATTGTTGTTATAATTATTGTGAATATCCTGATTTGACCTTTTATCATAATGGGGAGTTTACGATGAAATTGGCTTATCATGATTAGTAATTATGAAATCAGTTTGGAATCTTAAGACATTACTCCAAATTTTTCCATTACTTAAAGCTCTATCTCAACTCTATATTGTAGATTGCTTTCCCTAAACCTATGTGTCCCTTCTGCAACAAGTATAAGTCAATAGAACTTCTCCATAATAGTGTCCTTAGAAGACTTATGTGCAATTTGGGGTTGGCCTAGTTGGTTGAGAGAAAGAAGATATATTTTGAATGAATGGTGGGAAGAGTGTGTGAAAGGCTTTGGTTTGAAGGACAAGGATTTTCAGGCTGTCATTTTATGACAATTATGGAAGGAACATTGTGATGCCTTTATAATCATTGAAACCCTAAATCCTTTGTTAATGATTAGAAAGTTCAAGCTTACTTAATGAAATGAGAAATTTGGGTAAAAGTAACAATAGAGGTAATAAGGGTAACCATGTGAAGGAGGGGTGGTATAGGTTTGGTAAGAAAGGAAAAGGAAAGTTATAGATGTGTGAATGTAGAGATGAGAAGGCAAGGAGCATAGGAAAAAGTAATCATCCTTTCTACAACAAATATCAGTTGTCGAGGTCATCCTTTAGGATTCATGAGATAATAGAGGGATATGTTGTCAAAGTGGGAGCTATTTACGACCTCCTATTAATCATTGATCTTGTCTTTACCCATTGGAGTAAGGCATATTGATTATTTAAGATTATGAATGGGAGGTGATATGGTTTAAATTAATTGTGATGGGTCTCAGCCTGGATCAAATGTAGTAGCTAGTATTATAGTAGTATCCCGAGGTAGAGATGGATGTATGGGTGCCTATTTCCCCAGTCGAACAGCTATGGAATGTCAATATTTACTTTTACCATTATATGGCAAAAAATATGAACTAAAAGCACTTTTGCATATTGCTTGGTTGATTGCTACTAGTTAAAGCTTTATGTGGATTAGGACCAGGTCTACATTAGACCTCTTCATCTTATTATGAAGAGATATTGGGCATTTTGAATTTTTTTATAGTAGTGTTCATTGATAGGTTTGACAATAAAATTGCTGATTGGGTAACTTATAGTGTAAGGAATAGGTTGCACGATAGTCTGTTATGACTAAGGTTGAACCCCGCATCCTCTCCAAGAAGCTATTATCTTCAAGTTTATGTAATATTGTGGTTAGATCCTTTTGTAACTCCTTCGATGTTAGATGAGTTTTTGCTAAAATTAAAATTTGCTAAAAAAAATTATGTGTTGTAGTAACAAAACAATATATAGCTTTCTTTGAATTTACATAAAGAAAGCATCGCATAATAAAAGCACCTTTGTCTATGCTCTATTTAGCAAATACTCAGTGTGAATTTGGCTAGTTAATTGAAAAATCAAAATATATAAGGGACTGCTTGTAACCTCCGTTACGATCTTACATCGGTTCATCAAGCAATTGGAGAATGGTACTTAAGTTTCAGGGGATCTTCCACCTGAAAAGTTAGTCTTTTGGGTTGGGCTCTTCCTTTGGACTTAGGTACCTAACATTTGGTGCTTTTGTTGAGATTTTTGGTGCCAGTGGAAGGGCCGACCAAGGAAGGGACGACCTGGGAAAGGGCTATTTAGTAGAGAAACTTAAGGTGAAAGCCGTCCAGAGTAGGCTACCTAGAGTAGCCCACCGAAGGCGTCAGTTTCTTAAGGAGTGGGCAATGTTACTATCGCACATCAATTTCACAAGAAATTGTGGAATGATACTTAAGTTTAGAGGGCTCTCTCACCTAATAGGCTAGTTTTTTGAGTTGAACTCGCTCTTCGCGCTTTGTACCTAATACTCTCTTTATCTTTCTTGTAAAAATAAAATCTGGTAGGAATAATTTGATAACTATTTTGATCTGAGCAAGAAAATATATAGACTAAATTCCAATGTCCTTTTATTATTACTCTCGGTAAGACAATATGAATAGGAAAAAAAAAAAAAAAGAAAGAAACTCATATACTGGTTGAATTGATGGTGGTGCTTAGCAATTTTATCACGAATGGTGAAAAAAAGCATCCACCTACATTTTTGGTTCCTCATACTCAATCAAAGTGACATGTGGGTTTTAGTGAAACTTTTCTCAACAAATGTCCAAAGTAACATAAAAACTTCAAGCCGGTGGTAGGTGCTACTAGAAATTTGATGTGATTGTGGTGCAAAGCAAAATAAGAAAAAAAAAAGGACTAAAAACATGAGGTAGCATATGTCATAAAGATATTTGTCACATTGTAGGATGGAATCACTTGGATTGGAATGAAATGACATGGGAGACAAAATGATAAATCCATTCCTTTATTTGGATACATCATAGAATGGAATCGAGTTAATATGGTATTTGTCAAAAATATCATCAGTTTTTAATGTGAATAATAAATGTATGAGATGATAGAAAGATAATTATTATATAATTTTTTAGGAAGGAATAGAATTGCGATTTATCTTTTCAAGGGCGAAATCGAAAATAAAATCGCGATTCCATTCCAGATTCATTCTCACATACCAAACGTGGCTTTCCAAAAATACATATCACTAAGCTTGAAACTCAATAACATTTTTTTTAAGTTTTTAAAATACATAAGGATAAAGATGATAAGGTGCTTATAAAAGATAGTTTTGACACATTTGAGGGAAGAACGAGTTTTATTCATGACTCTTCTAGAAGATTATGGTCTTTCCAATCTTTCTCTTTTTTTAATAATTAGATTGGTTTGGATAGTTAAAAAACTAATCTAAATGATCTATTATGAAGATTCTACCTTCAATGCATGCTTGAAATAACACGTCACCTTGGAAAATAAAGGTCGTGGCTTGTGAACAAACACAAAGTCTTGCAGGATTTGATCTCATCCAGATCTATACCACTTTGTTTAGGAAAACAGGCTACATTACTTCCTTTTCAACTCTCTACAAGACTCCATTTGAATCTCATGCATAGGAGAGCGGACAACGCCCAATTTTCACAAGATCGAAAACAAGGGAATTGCTACTTCATCCGGATCTCATAGAAAAAAAATCAGCCAAGGTAGTTATCTGCATTTGAACCTCAATAAGAAATTCAAACCACCTTTTGTCTACTTTGCTCCCGGCTTAAATGTTAGCTTTGGTACCACTTTTAACCAAACATTAAACTCCTAAGTAGTCAAATGTCGGAAACGTCCAATTGGCAATATATTCAATATATACAACCTCATATTATTGGTTAGATGTGGATAAACTATCAAACTTTCAAAGCTATATCATCTTCCTATATGTACCTTAAAAAACAATTACTAATACTTGGAATTATTGTTATTTATAGTAATTTTGGTATCCGGTAACCATTTTGGCTTACCATTCAATGTGCACATTTTATATGAATTCACAATTCAAATTTGCATGAATCGCCACTTTGTTTCACTGAATGAAATTAAAGGGAATGTAATTCCAATTCAAAGGATGTAATAGGATTGCAGTGGTTATTATAATGTTCACATTGATGTAAAAGTAAAAACAAGTAATTATTAAAGTAAAAGGTAAAATATCTATAATGTGTAGGTATATTTTCAAAACAAGGCATATATAACAAATTTGAAAAATAGACTATGAATGACAATTCATAGAGTGGAGACATAAATTGCTATTAATCATTTTATATAATGACAATTCATTATGAATTTTCATTCCTTTCATGTGAATATCATAATATCAACTTTACGTCGAACGAGAAAAAAATTAATAGCTATTTATGTCAAGTAAATGGATTGTAAGTTTGGTGGTTGTATTCAGCAAAATCCCAGTCAAAATTTAATGCATTTCAATAGCTATTTATATCTAGTAATTGCCATTTTATGGCAATTATGGAAGGAACATTGTGATGCCTTTTGTAATCATGAAACCCTAATCCTTTGTTAATGATTAGAATTCCAAGCTTACTTTAATGAAAGAGAAATTTGGTGTGAAGTACCAATAGAGGTAATAGGGGTGACCATGTGATGGACGAGCTGGTGGATAGGTTTGATAAGAAAGGAAAAGGAAGGTTATAGATGTGTGAATGTAGAGATGAGAAAGAAGGAGCATAGGAAAAAGTAATCATGTATCTTTCTGCAACAAATATAAGTTGTCAAGGTCGTCCTTTGGGATTCAGTGAGATAATCGAGGGATATGTTGTCAAAGTGGGAGCTATTTACGACCTCCTATTAATCATTGATCTTCTCTTTACCATTGGAGTAAGGATATTGATTATTTAAGATTATGAATGGGGAGGCGATATGGTTTAAATTAATGTGATGGGTCTTGACTTGGGTCAAATGTAGTAGCTAGTATTGTAGTAGTAGCCTGAGGTAGAGATGGATGTGTTGGAGGCTATTTCACCTAGTCGTATAGCTATTGAATGTCAATATTTACTTTTAGCCTTATATGGAAAAAAGGATGAACCGGAAGCGCTTCTGCATATTGATTGGTTGACTACTACTGGTTAAAGCATTATGTGGATTAGGACTATGTCTACATTAGATCTCACGTCCTATTATGAAGAGATATTGGGCATTTTGAACTTTTTTAGTAGTGTTCTGATAGGTTGACAATAGAATTGTTGATTAGGTAACTTATAATGTAAGGAATAGGTTGTGCAATAGCTATGGCTAATGGTTGAACCCTGCATCCTTCCTCAAGAAGCTATTATCTTCTTTTATGTTATTGTGGTTAGATCCTTTTGTAACTCCTTCAATGTTGGATGAGTTTCTACTAAAATTATGATTTGCTAAAAAACGTTATGTATTGTAGGAACAAAAAAAATATATGCTTTCTTTGAATTTACATAAAGAGAGCATCACATAATAAAAGCATCTTTGTCTATGCCCTATTTAGCAAATAATCAGTGTGAATTTGGCTAGTCAATAAAAAATCATAATATATAAAGGATTGTTTGTAACCCTTTGCTATGATTCCAAATTGGTTCATCAAGTAATTGGGGAATGATACAAAGTTTGAGGGGATCTCCCACTGATAGGCTAGTCTTTTGGGTTGGGCTCTCCTTTGGGCTTAGGTACCTAACCTTTTGGGCTCTTGTTGAGAGTATCGGTGCCAGCAAAAGAGGCAATCTAGGAAGGGATGGCCTACAAAAGGGATATCCAGTAGAAAAAGCTAGAGTGAAAGCCGTCTAGAGTGGGCTACTTGGAGTGGCCTGTTGAGAGCATCAATTTTTCAAGGAGTGGGCAATGTTACTATCTCACATCGATTCCACAAGAAATTATGGAATGATATTTAAGCTTGAAGGGTTCTCCCACCTAATAGCAAGCTAGTCTTTTGGGTTGGACTCTCTCTTTGGGTTTGGTACCTAACACCCCTTTTATTTCTTGTAAAATAAAATTTGTTAGGAATAGTATGATAACTATTTTAATCTAAACAAGAAAATATATAGACTAAATTCCGATGTCCTTTTATTTTACTCTCGGTAAGACAATATGAAGGGGGAAAAAAGAAAAGAAAGAAACTCATATACTGATGAATTGACGGTGGTGCTTAGCAATTTTATCACGAATGGTTGAAAAAAAGAATCCAACTACGTTTTTGGTTGCTCACACTCAATCAAAGTGACATGTGAGTTTTAATGAAACTTTTCTTAACAAATGTCCAAAGCAACATAAAAACTTTGAGCAAATTGTAGATACTACTAGAAATTTGACGTGATTGGTGGTGCAAAGCAGGAAAAAAAAAAGGGAGTAAAAACACGAGGGTAGCATATTTCATAAAGAATATTTGTCGCATTTGATACTGTGGAATCATTTGGATTAGAATTAAATGAAATGGGAGGTGGAATGATAAATATATTCTTTATTTGGATATCATGGAAGGAGTGAAATTAATATAGTATTTATAAAAAAAATATCATTAGTTTTAATGTGAATAATAAATGTGCGAGAGGATAAAAATATAATTATTATAGTAATATTTTTTAGGAAAGAATTGAATTGCGATTTTATCTTTTTAGGGACGAAATCGAAAATCACGATTTCATTCATTCTCATGTATCAAACGTGGCTTTCTAAAGATAGATATCACAAAGCTTGGAAACTTAATAACATTTTTTTAAAGGTTTTAAAAATACATAAGGATAAAGACGATAACGTGCTTATAAAAGATAGTGTGACACATTTGAGAGGAAGAACGAGTTTGTTTCTAGAAAATTTCGTTGCCCATATTGCACAAATGCACACAAATGAGTTATGCATGTGTGTGTGTATATATATCAATTTTCAATGAAAACCAAGATACATGACTCTTCTAGAAGATTATGGTCTTTCAATTCTTTTTTCCTTTTTTTTTATAATTAAATTTGTTTGGATAGATAAAAACTAATCTAAATGATCTATTATAAGATTCTACCTTCAATTCTTGAAATATCACTTCACCTTGGGAAAATAAAGGTCGTAGCTTGTGAACAAACACAAAGTCTTGCAGGATTTGACCTCATCCAGATCTGATACCACTTTGTTTAGTAAAACAGGCTACATTACTTCCTTTTCAACTCTCTACAAACTCCATTTGAATTTCATGCATAGGAGAGCCGGACAATGTCCATTTTTCACACGATCGGAAAAACAAGGGAATTGCTACTTCATCCGGATCTCATAGAAAAATTCAACCAAGGTGGTTATCTGCATTTGAACCTCAATAAAAATTCAAAACCATCTTTTATCTACTTTGCTCCCGGCTTAAATGTTAGCTTTGGTACCACTTTTAACCAAACATTAAAATCCTAAGTGTCAAATGTCGGAAACGTCCAATTGGCAATTATTCAATATATACAACCTCAAAATTATTGGTTAGATGTGGATAAACATCAAACTTTCAAAGCATATATCATCTTTCCATATGTACCTTCAAAAACAATTACTAATACTTAGAATTATTGCTATTTATAGTACTTTTGGTGACCCGGTAACCATTTTAGCCTAGCATTCAATGTGTGCATTTTATATGAATTGACAATTCATAATTTGCATAAATGGCCCGTTTGTTTCATTGAATGAAATTAAAAAGAGAATGTAATTCCAATTCAAAATGAATGTAATAGGGTTGTAATGATTATTATAATATTTACTTAGTATAAGAAATAAAACAAGTAATTATTAAAGTAAAAAGTAAAATATCTATAATACGTAGGTATTATTTTCAAACAAGGGTATACATAACAAAATTGAAAAATAAATTATTGAATGGCAATTCATAGACAATTCGTAGATAATTCATAGAGTGGAGACATAAATTGCTATTCATCATTTTATATAATAACAATTCATTATGAATTTCCATTCTTTCTAAGTAACATCATAATATCAATTTTACGCCAAACAAAAAAGAATGAATAACTATTCATATCAAGTGAATCGATTGTAATAGTTTGATGGTTGTATTCAACAAATCCAGTCAAAATTTTAATGCAGTTCAATGCCCAAAAAACAAAACAAAGGTAAAAATAATAATCAATATCTGGACAAAGAAAAGGAGAACTATTGACAAAGTCTAAACTGAAAATAAGAAAAAAGTTTTGTAATAAACTGTGAAAGTCAATAAATTTCTTCTAGCTAAAGCTTCTGATTTTCATGTTTTTTTTTTTTTTTTTTTTTTTTTTGTCTTATGGTATTTACAAAGCTTTTTTTTCCATCAAATCTTTGGTTGGTAACCTCAATATCGATGCATATATCAATCATTCATTTTGGAGGAGGTTGTCGCACCAGACATGCAACAACCTGTGCCCACTGCCCAATTTTGTCTTGACAGTCTTCGGGTCATCACCTATTAAAACGAGAAACAAAATCAAACTTTAACCAAAGTCAATTATGAAACTGATTAAACCACAATTAATCATGAAATTTTGAAAACCGGGGTTTTGACCAATCGATTATTTAAATTCAATTATACAAATTTATTCAGTTGGAGGGACGAAGAATCATCAGTGGTATCTAAGATTTAGCCCTGAGATTAATCCACCTCCTCGAATTAATTCACCTAGGCACACATCTTCCGGCCACGATTAAGAATTCAATCTATGCCCAATTTGGCCCTTCTGGGGTTGAAACAAATTAAGAGTGAGAAAGGTATGGTGAATATTAATCATAAAGATACCCACAAGTCAACAAGCTTTCTTATATGCAACTCATCATATAGTTTTTCGTAAGAACAACAATGACAATCTCAAACAAGCAAAGTAATCTGCTCCTTTGAAACGATAAATAATTAAACAATTGAAACGCCTTTCTTTATCACTTTTAAAGATAAAAAATCAACCGATAAACATGCCAATCACGATTATAACATGGAATCTACAAAATATGCACGTAGATAAACATAAACCTAGACTATGTTTTGTTTTCCTAGGCTTGAGATAGAAGTACTTACTTGGATCATATACGGGGCTAGCACTTCCATCATGATTATTATCTCCATCGGATGCTAACGACAAGAGACGACACCGAGGATGACCTCGACAAACTATCACGATACTGCTTGTTGATAGCCTGATAAAACCCTAACGCTGGAATCGTATTGGATAACTTCGGATCAATGTCGGGAGAATCAAATCCAAAACCAAGCTCAAAACAAGCCTTCAATTCCTCCAAATCTCATCACTCACACTACTGCTCTTGGTCCGGCCCAGACGCCGATAATTTCCTTTCCTTCTCTCCCACGCCTCCTCCCGCAACACATCGGGTGACCACGGTTGTTGCTTATGTAGCGGCAGTAATCGCGGCTGTGGTTGTCGTTGTGGTTGTGTGGCGGTGGCGTGCGGTGCAGTGGGGTGGTGGCGTATTTGTGGTGATTGCGGAATTTTAGATTTCGACATGGTGCCTATGGCAAGGGATGAGTAATCAGTGATATGTATAAATCTTAAGCCTTTTGAACTGTAACCTAAGAAGAACTATAGGGTTTAATTTTTAAAAAATTGGAGGGTATATATACAGGGTGACAATTAAATCAGATGCCACTTTTTGAGTTGTATGAGAATGATTTAAGTTGCTGGAATTCCGGGGCATAAGCAATTATTAGGACTCCTTTTAGTGTGTGTATATATATACATTTATCTATATAAATATATATATAAGTATGATATTGACACTTAGTTAGTATAATGACAACCTGGTTTTTTCGAATTTGTGTTGTATTTGTTATAACTTATACACATTATTTGACCAAAACGTTTAGGAATAGTAGAGATTTTCGCAAGTTTCCTTATCAAAAAGGATACACTTGCATCTTTTGAAGATACGTTTTTGTTCTACTACAGCCTATATTGCAAGGTTTTTTATTTTATTTTTGTATTTTTTATATATATAATATTTTCCAATTTGTTTATAACGTATGGATGATTATGGAAAAAATGAATTGTGGAAAGAATATCTTTAAAGCACTTTTCAAAAATTGATATGTTTTCTTTGAAAAAGGATAAGTCCAGTTTGTGTTGACAAGTAGCTACCCTTCTAATGCAAAAAGTCATTGAAGACTTTTTTTCCACTTCCTTTGATCTTGTTATATAATTTTATTTATATTCATCTTATATAGTTAATATATAATGAGTTTTCACAAAGTTATAGTTATTTACCTTTGATTTTATTAATTTTTATAGAAAAAATCAAATAAAGTTCTTTTTCTAATAAATAATATATATCATTCTTAACTATATTTCCTTAAAAATACATGAATTTATTCTTGTGAACTTTCATCATTGAATCACCGCCTTTTTTTTTTTTGCCACTAATCACCACCTTTATCCATGATTACATTATAATTAAAACAAAATATCTAAAATATCGGGTTTGTAACCAAATACGGGATACAAATTAGATACTTTTTAGATATTAGATTTCAAATGAATAAGATATATAAGAAAGATACAAATAAAAATAAATATAAAAATAAACAATTCAAAAAGATATCATTAATACTTCTGTATCTATTTACACTCGGTAAAATGAAGTTTGGACATTTTCATGTATATTTTTCAGAAAGATAGGTGTACCTCTCTTAGATTTTATTCTAATTTATTTTTTTTTATATAATATTTACTAGTTTTGTCTATAATGTAAGGATGATTATGACAAAGGAAAATTTTTACATTTAATTATATAAAAATATTTTTAAAAACACTATTCACAAAATTGATATACTTTCATTAAAAAAGAAAGTGCAGTTATGTTAATAAATAGTTACCCTTCTTCTGCAAAAAGTCCTCAAAGACTTTTTTCCCACATTTTCTTTGAACTTCTTGACAAAAAATTTAAATTATGTATTTGTTGAAATAAGATATCAAAAATATGAATTATAGGTATATTTATATTTATCTTATATAACTAATACCAAAGATGTTTTCTTAAAGTTAATTATTTATTTACTTTATTAAGTTTTATACAAAAATCAAATAAGTTTCCTTTTTTCTAGGAAACAAAATATATGTTTCTGAAATATTTTTCCTCAAAAGTATATAAATTGATCCTTCCAATCATTATCTTAACCATACCCAAATACGAAATTGGAACTGGATATAAACTGGATAATTTTTAAAATATTAGATTTTAAATAAATACAATATATATACAATAGATACAAATAATATATACATAAAAATAAAATAATAAAAAGATTTGTTAATTCCTCTCTTATGTTTTTCTCCCCAAAAAGCGTCTCTATGTTGGCTCTCAATAAAATGCAGCCTTATACATTTTCATGTATACTTTTAACTAAAGATCGGTGCACCTTGATGATTTAAAATTAAAAAAAAAAAACACTTTTTGACTAATTTGTCAACTAAACTCTAAAGGTTTATGGCCGTAGTCTATTACCTTAGCAATAATTGATAGGCCTTTCAAATGGGATAGGTTGAATTCAAATTCTCCTTTTCATTGATCATTAGATCAAAATCAATATTATGCATAATTAGTTTGAGTGTGGACTTATAATGTAACACTTGCGAAATAAGTCATGGTCAAGGAGCACCAAAGGTTATTCAATAGGCAACTCTAATGCTCTAAGTCAGTGTTTAGCCAATATAAGAGATAAATAATAATAGTATAAGGAAATGACCAAATTGGATACTTTTTCTTGGAGCTTGCAAAAAAGTATTTGTAGGAGAAAGACTCTTTATAGTTATTGTTATCATGGAATATTTGGAGTTAGAAGTGATGCTAGAAACGTGAGCGTTGAGCATGAAGGCAGTGTGTTTAGGATGAGGATGGAATAAGTAATGGAACATGTACTGAGTAAACCGTGTCGACAATACCAAGTGCCTAGTTCACAGGATCTGCTTATGGAGTCAAAAGGATGCTCTAGCCTCCAAGAGCTTATGATAGGTCAGGTAAGGTCAAACATAGGTCCAATAAGTCGGCCCAAGCTTTAAATAGATTGAAGTGGACTTAGAGTTGATGTCGCAAAATCGACCATTAACAATTGCAATATTAATCTTAAAAAAAAAGTTGTATTTATTTAATTTTTTTAATGATGAGGCATGCCAAGTGTCTTATCCATTGAAAGTCCCATCTGTCAGATTTGATAAGGTTTAGAGGTAAATCTTATATGACAGTTATGAGGGTTAAAATAAAAATCTTATAAATGGCCAAAAAAAATAAATAAATAAACTAATAAGAAGGTAGCAAAAGCCTTTAATACAGGATAAAGCCATTTACCTCCATTGGATGCTTGTATGATTGAACTGACTCATTGTGGTCATGTTGGTAATACCTCAATTGGAGAAAACTCTTGCTCCTTAAAAGCAATAGATGGCTTAGATCCCGGCTCAAATTATTCTTTTGGCCTGTGGCCAAGTGAAACAAATGTCATTTGTGTGTCACGAGCAATGTGAAAGTAAATCGACGAACTGAATAGCCATTTTTTTGGAGACGTTTAGAAGGATCTATACAAAAAGGCTGACAATTAGGTACTTAAGATTTGACCAAAGGTATGCTTACACATGAAAGATGTGAATTAGTAATTAGGCAACTTAAAATGGGAAATCCAATAAATAATATAACGTTAAAAATGTGATTTAAAAAAAACATATATTTTGTTTAATTAATATGAGTAAAACAACATCCTATCCACAACTTACGAAATCATCTCTACAAAATAATTAAAAAAAAGAGAGAGATTTAAAAGACATGATTCAAAACAGCATATCTCTTTTACAATCAAGGATTAAAAAAACTCTTTAACAAAATAGATTCTACAAATAAAATGAAATTTAGTACCATAGCCAATAAAGTCTAACAAAGAGATGAAAAACAAACAAAATGAAAAATTAAAAGTCCACTTATTCCAAGAACTATTAACACACTATTATTGAACAAATCGATAGAATTTTAATCTAATTAAATTTGTAGATATGAGCTTATAAAGATGGAAAGGTAATATCAATGGATTGATGATGATGGAAACAATATAAAAAAACGTAGACTTGATATTAATAAGATATTAATATTATTAATGGTTTATGAGTTCAGGATGATGAAATGAGATTAATGTGATGTTACCTTTTTTCTATAAGCAAAGCCAAATTTCAGTTATGAGTATTGCAAGACAACTAATCTTTTCCCCTTTAGCAGTAAGGAGTATCACTAGTGTTTCTTCTTCCCAATTGATTCCATTGTCGGTTGAATTCTCCTTATTCAGGTTTTCTTTCTTTCTTTATTTCTTTCTTTATTTATTTTTGTCTTTCTTTCCTGCATTGTTATTTAAGTTGCCAACTTTCTTTCTATTAAAATTGACCAATTATTGAACTTATCTATAGGGCTAAGTGATGCAGACATTAACCTAACGTCAACACTCCAACACTCAAGTCAGAATAGAAAACTAAGCTAACAGAGAATACAGCACAAACCATTCAAGGATAAGAAAGAATCAAATCACCTTGGTGCCCAAATCAAAGAAAAATCATGGTTAAACACTCATAAAGTGTGAGAGAGTAAATATGTAGAGGGAAACTTCTCTCATAAGTCTCTCTAGAGTAGAGAGAAAGAGCCTCCCTTCCATCATCAGGATCACGGGCTTTTATCTTGTCAAATTTGTCTATTCCAGCATGCTTACTTATCTTAGGGAGATGTCCACTGCCTTACTCTCTTCTTAAGCCTGGTCATGTGTGTCACTTGTCTAAAATAAACAATTGCACAGGCACATCCCTTAGGCTTCTTCTTTGTCACAGGCCCCATTATGGGTTTGAAGTGGGTCAAATTTGAGCCTTAGAGCCTTAGAGTCCAGTCCAAAAATTATTACCAACATCTATCATAGAAGGTACCCACTTATACTCAACTTAATAAGATAGTTTCTAGATGAAGCATCGGATCGAAAGTAGGCTCGGATATGATTTTCTTAGAACTAGCTCTCACAAAATATGGTATGAGTACAAAACTTAATAATAGGTATTCATCATGAAATTTGTACTTTAATGTATAGAAGGTATATCTAAGAATAATACCTACCCATAATAAATTATCCTAAATATTAAAAATAAAAAAATGAATACTGATTTTATATTTCTCGACTAATTAATGTTTTAGAGAAAAAAAAAGAGAAAAGAAAAGAGTCTAAATCCATGACATAAAAATCCTACACAACCAAAACTAAAGTTGCCTCTCCTATTTTCATTCTCGTTAGTCTCCTTCTTCCCCTAGCCAATAGGGTTTCACGGGTTCTTTTTTATGATACATAAACTTGGAATAAAGAAGATGGGAAAAACTACTTTTTTAAATATAACACATCTTGCTATAGGCTCGTCAAATGTTTTGTTTTGCTGGAAGTTCTATACTTTTGCATATTAAAAACTTGTAATATAACGTATACATACACACGCACACATATATAATTTTTCTAATATCATAAAAACATGAAATTTATGGAAAGATAGGAATCACCTATAGTTTTGCAATGTATCATGTGCATTATTGTAGACGTTATGGAGTAGAGACTCTAAAATAGTTCTAAAGGACTACAAGGTGAGAGCTTCAAAATGTAGGAAAAATGTAGGAATTAAAACCTTACAGGGTAGATCATCGAGAAAAGCCTCATACCTTATTTACCTGTATTCACTCATGCTCAATTAATATTTTTACAACATGTTAAAGAATAATATTAAAAATACTACCTAAAATTTGGAGGTTTTTTACCAATTATACCCTTAAAGCTTATAAATGTCGTATCTAATTGAAATTTGAACCAAGGACAAGCCCGAGCCCCCAAAAAATTAAATAATAATCAATAATTGTTCAAAAATATTATAAAGATTATATCTCGGTATGTGGATATAATTAAGTGAATAAGTATATGTTGTGTGAGTTAAGATGTTATTTCCATTTTCCGTATTGATGATTACACTTTTACTTGTCTCTTGGTTAATCACTTTTATTTTACTTTGTTTTGTTCCCTTTTTTATGTAATAACAATTAAAATTAAAGTTCATTTCTTAAAAATAGCGAACAAAATAAATTCTGTTGTATATTATTTATAAAATAATAGCTATACCATAAAGAATAATTAGATTTACCATAAGTGGTTCGATCTTCCCATATAAAGTATTGATAAATATAAAAATCATTTTACTTAATTTACTAATATATTATTTTTATTTCACAAGTTAATATTATGGATATAATATATACATTTGAAAATTGATTGTAATTACTTATATTATTGTTTTGTACATTACAAATGAATTAGTTCTGTAAAGCTACTGCAAATAAAAGGGTAAATTGCTAGCAGACACCCTTTTCTTTTATTTATGTGCACTTAACTTCTCATATTTGAAATGAGATATTTAAATCCCATATCGTAAAATAAATAACTTGCTTTTTCTTTTACTCCCTTTATGACCATTTATCCTTAAAAAGCAATTGAAAATATGCTTTTTAGTATTTGCAATTATTTGTTTCCAAGGTAAAATAATTAAAGTTGGTCTAAAAGCATAACTTTTTAAAATTTAGTGGGTTTTAAGTGCTTAATTTTGTACACGTTAAACTTATGGAATATTTATCTTTATATCATATTATTCTTTTTATTCTATTTGTCACTTTTGTATAACTATTGTAATACAAAAATAAATAAATCATAGCGAAGAGAAAAATTGTCATATGTTGATAAATAAGAGGGTTTTATGGTCCACCATAATATCAATAATAATGATAAACCTTAAAACATCTGTCTTTTTCTAAGCAGTTTTACAAATAGACAAACCTTAAAACCTCTCTCAAGTTTGTATCTCGCCACAAGGAAGATCAAAGGTAAAATATCTAGGGATTCAATCTTTGGAAGAGAATTGGGAAACCTTAAATTCCATCTTTGGTGATTTTGGTGTTTTTGCGATCAAAGGAGGAAGAAATGTATCTCTCTCTCTAAATAGTTTCACTAGGAGTCAAACCCTAGGACTCTCTCTCTCTCTCTCTCTGAAGCTTGTATCATGTTCCAAGGAAACACATAGGCAAATAAATAGGTAAGTTTTCCCTTTTCCAATCCTTTGGATCTAAAAGAATGGTCTTTTCTGAGTTTTTCTTTTTTGGTGTTGAACAGATTAAATCGTTGGAGGAGTTTTGGTAAAACCCTAAGTTGTCTTGTTGAAGATTATGGTTGTTGATTTTGAAAGGAACAAGGAATTGCATAGGCAAAGTAAAAGGATTTTGTGTTATTGGTTTGGAATTGGAAAAACCCTAAATCAACTTGGTGATTGCATTGTTGATTTCAAAAGACAAGAGAAAATTTAGGTATCATACTTATACAAAGCTTTATTTGTAAAAGATGTTTTTTTTTCTTTCATAGCCTATCATGCCTCCTATCACCGTGTGACCAACAGGGGATTCTAAAGCTTTCTTCTTTTCTCGTCTTTGACCTTTTTAAACACCTAAATTCAAGCTGCAACTTAACATGGTAATTTGATACCAACATGTGGAATCTGTAGCAAATTACTAATGAAACTTGTAGCAAGACTTATGATGTAAAATATATTCAAATTTATACAATATTAAACTCAACTTGTGGAACCTTTAAATTTTATGAAGAAGGAGAGATAATGTAAACTATAGGAGAGAGGCATTTTAGTAGAATAGGATTAACACTTATTATTTACCAAACAGCGAAAAATAAGGAGAAAAGAATGAAAAACATAACTGGGAACAGAGAGTAAGGGGAAAGGAATGAAAATATAACTGGGAGAAAAATAGAAAAGAAAAGGAAAATGTGATGGGCCACTTAAATTTAAGTGTTTAAGGTTCTTGACTTATAAATTTTTTATACTTTCTTTATTCGGAGTAAATATATTATTATTATTATTATTATTATTATTATTATTATTATTATATTATTATTATTATTATTAAATAACTTTTTATAGGATGGTATTAAATATGTAGAACCATGTATTGTGCACATAGTAGAGTACATGGTCCAAATTAATTTGCAAGAACAAGTTACAAAAAATTTGTACTCAAAACCTACTTGTGACCCTTAAACCCATCTTGAATTTACTTGGTTTCCTTTTTTTTTTTTTTTTTTTTTTGGCCTCAACTTACTTGGTATGAGTAGTACTCTATACAATAAGGTTATTAGTTCATCTCTATGTCAAAAGAAAAAACATTTGTCATAAGTTTGTAAAAGTACTAAAATATGTGTCATATTTATTAATTTTTTTAATTTTTATAATTTTCCTTATTACTAGTTAAATTTATCTAATAATATAATTTTATTAAATTAATATTTGTGATATAATCATAAGACAACAAGTCTCTATGAGTAACAATTACATATGTGATAAGTTTATATGTGGTATCAATGCCAAGTGATTAAGAAGAAATCAATGTTTCACAAAGTAAATCAAATGAATTATCAATGTTCGCAAATTCTATGGTCCCATTATTAATTTAATAGGACCGGTCCTGTCATTATCCAACGGCTCACACAATCCCTAACCGTGATCCAACCACTAAAATAACTAATATTCCAATTGCAATATTTATTTTAACGGTTGATAGTTGAATGGACAGGGTTCTGGTCCAATGGGACAATAGAAGCTTCCATCAACATTTTACAAAGTTCATTTAAGGTATCAATGTTCAGATTAATTTTCAATTAAGGTTCCTTAATTTTTATAAATGGTCAATTATTAATAATTTATTTTACTCACTTTGCAAAATATTTATTCCTGTCTTGTTTTCAACTACTTGAATTGTTTATAACTTAAATTAAATCTATCCCTATATGTTGGGACATTTCGATATAATTTATTTCTTACATATATACAGTGAAAAAAATGAATTCTATTGAAAAACATGAGTGAGGAGTTGCAACTTGCAAAATGGCCAAAGCATAAGTAATGTTTTGCTAATTTATCCAAATTAAACTACACATATTATCTATACTACACATCTTATGTTTATCAAATTATTACAAAATGTCTTAAAACTTAAAACTTGTGATATACTAGATACAAGTATTTAGCAAGCCTCAAGGTAGGTGGGAGATTATAACTTGACTCACTTCCCACAAATCACACATTTCAAAGATTGAGAATTGAACTTAGCTACAAGTTGTAAAGGTAATTGTCACATTGATATATCAACTTTACCTATTTTACAATTAATCATTTGAAATTTAAAAATCTCAATTTGATACATAAAATATGTCCATATATACAATTAATCATTGGAATTTTATCAAATTTTATAATTAGTTACATAAATTTTATCAATTTTTATAATTAACTGCTTTATCCGGGTGTTGTAAATGAATTCAAAAAAATTCTGATGCTTACTCTATCATCCAAGGATGAGTTCAACATTTCAAAAATCGTTATTTTCCTCAATAATATTACGTAGTTATTTATGATATTTAATTTTTAATGTCAGATTTTCCAAGTAAACGGAACTGGTAGTGGTCATGCAATGAAGATAATTGATTCCTTGGAGTTCCCAGCTTTTTTCATACTTGATATTATGTTTCCACTCACTGGAACACTTGGCTTTGTCGGAAATTCGGAATGAGTAAAGGAAGAGAAAGATGCCACTTTTTGAATATTCACAGTTCACACCAACGTAGATGGACCATCATTTCGACACATCGTATGTTTCCCTAATGTTAATTATTTTGGACAGACGTGAATTATTAGAAAATCCACTAAGCATGCCTTGGTTCAGGATGTCACCTGGTTTATCCAGAAATCTTTTGTATTGATTATAAAGTTTACAAACAAGGTCGTGTCTTAAGCTATTAGATATACAGCACGAATAAAATAGGGGCAAATACAATTTAATTTGAGGGTTAAAATATACGTGTTTCATATAAAATAAACTTTGGAATCATTTGATCGATAGCCTTTGTCTAAATAGAAATTAAATAAAATAAAATAAATTATATTAAAAATTGATATATCGAAAAAAATTTTTGATATATAGAAAAAGGATTCATCAATAGTACTTTTTAATTTTTATCGGATGTCTCCAAAGAGAAAGCTCTTTTGTGCTATGTATCTAATCTACACTTCTTGCTATTGATTGTTTGTATTGTGTCTCTATTTTTTTTTATTGTTTATTTCATGGATTAACTATCTCCAATTTAAAAGTGTTAATTTATCATCTATAAACTTTTTGATGTCCTATATAATACCTAGATGTGCTTATTAATTGCACAAATTGGTAAAATCTAGTAACTAATTATAAAATTTAATAATATTTTGATACATTTATAAAAATGGATAAAATTTAGGTATTAGATTGATAGTTTCAAACCTTAAATAATTAATGTGAAAATAGATCAAAAATATTATTATAGACAAGAATAATAATATTACTGTTGTTGAGGTCATCGTCATCATATTTTGTTCTTTTTTTCCTTTTTTTCAATGACATTGCAGATATAAGTGCTATCATCCTACTGGGTCGAAACGAAAGGTGCAACTTTTCTTCTTTCTTTCTTGCCTTTTTTTTTTTTTTTTTTTTTTTTTTTTTTTTTTTTGGTTTGTTGTGGTTGGGGGGGGTGTGTGGGGTGGGGGATGGGGGCGCAAGGAGTGAAATGCTCAAGGATGATGGTAGAGAGCATAAGAAATTATTTGAATGGCAGAGTCCTCCTGAGGCCTCATTTAATTTATGCCTACAAAATAGAAATGGAAACTAAATGATTAATATTTTTATTGAAAGATGGTCGTACTTTAGAATGATGGCAATAGAAGGGTAGATATTACTTCTGATATTTAAGTATTATATATTTTCGTAATTCATAATAATTTAGTATTTTTAATTTTATCTATTTTTATAATTAATTATCTAAAAATAGAATTAACCAAGTATTATAAATAATCTTAAAAAAAATTGTAGTATATTATTATTTTTAAATTTTAAACAATTAATTATAAAAATAAATAAAGTTCAAATATCAAGTGTAATGTTTAACATAAGTTCACAAATCACAAACTTTTCAGTTTATTAGTATACAGTGTTTTTCTTCATTCATAAATTCTAAAAATTTTAGAAGTCACAAAATCCTATTTTGAGGTAATCTCCTTTATGATATACCTGAACCCTCGGTAAAAATATAATGCAATTCAATTTGGATGGAATTTATCAGCCATATAGAATAGGTTTTATATAATGCATTTATTTTTCTACTTCCTACAACAGTATGAGCTCGCAAGGATAAAAAGTATGCTCAGAAGTTGTACATTACTTAGAATATCAGTTTCCGATGGACGCGTTTTCCAATCCTATTTCATTATATATGAAAGCACCCATTCAACATTTAAAAATTTAGACACTCCTTATATAAACCATAAATACAAGTTGTTGATGCCTTAATTCTGCCCGTAGAAAAGATTTAATTTGGGTCTTTAACAAATGGGCTTGCAAAATGTGATTTAAAAAATAAATCAGGAACACTAAAACGTCATACAATCGCTTTAATAATTAAGTTAGTATAATGTTGGAGATATTGAATTAAACAGAGTAACAGAATTTTAGTTTTATCCCTAAAACATTTCAATACGAGATTTTTATAGCGGTAAGTATGGCAATTGATGATTAGCTAGAGCAATTGCTTTTTCATAATATTAAGAGGTATGGTAATTGGCCTATTACCCGAAATGGTTATCCTAAGCCATTAAGTCGCTTCCAAGCATACAAGGAGAGGGGGCATTGTCTGAACTCAGAGACTTCACATCGAATGAAACACCTGTGACTTCACTCATGGCTGAGTGGGGTGGCATTGTCTGACCTAAGTTCCATCATATCAATGAAACCCTTATGAATAATGTTTTGATCCGGGTGACCAGATGATCAGATCAGGTTGAACTGAGAAATATATATTAGAAATTTAAAATATGTATTCATACTATATTATGAATTTATAAAATATAATAATTATAATTTACTTATTTAATAATTAATTAATGAATTTGATCCAAATACAAATTTAAATAGAGTAATATTATCATATGTATTTATCTATTATAATTAAATTATCACTTACATTTTACTTTTTCATAAACCTAATTTGACCATCGTTTAAACCTAATTTAACCCCTGACCCCTAACTTGTTCAGATCAGATCCCAGCCTAGTTCAGACAATATTGCATATGACTAAGTGGGCTAACCATCACATTAGCCTGATCAACTTTATTACAGTTATTGAACTTAACCAAAAGGTCAGCTGAAGGATCACAAAACCATCTTATATACACCAGTCGGGCTAGGCTGGACATGACAAGACCTTAAGTCTAAATTTACCTGCCAAGAACAACTTAACCTAACTTTACATATATAATCATTACCAAATACTTTTAGACCCATCGGATCGATGTTGTAACTTTCAAACTTCTATCTCGTGCAAAGCAGATCGAGTGTCGCATAAAACACAATTACTAGTTTACTACCAAAAAATCATTCAGCCGCAAAGATTTTTCGGAGGTGGAGATTCTAATCGAATTCTAAATCTTCTAATCCTTATTATCAAGTTCTAAATCTTTAGGAAACATGAAATAAAGGCACAAGCCATTTGATCATAATCAAATTCCGAATTTTTTTTAAATGTAAACTATAAATATTTATGTCAATCCCGTGACATTCGTTTGTTGCTACCTGGTTGGCGTTTCTACAGGCATCAAATACTGAGGTGACAGACATGAGTAACCTCATTTGAGTACTCTGAAGAGTCAAAAGAAACTTCGGCCAATAGGTGACAGTCTAGACACCCGAGGACTTAGAACACGACGGTGTCAAGCATGGTCCCCAGAGTTTGAACAATATTCGAGGACATCAAATTGGATACATGTTCTTCGAGGTGTTTCTTGGCATCTTGCCTTCCCACGTTGGCAATGGCCAACTTTTCTGGCGGCAACTCGTCTTCCTCCTGCACAGCTTTGTTGTATTTGATTGCCAAATTTAGCATCTCCTGCTTACGAAAAATATGAACCAAGCTGAGAAATTTACTGTTCAACTAATCCACATGATCCAGATAAAGTATATTTCTTGCATTCAAAACCTCGCAAGAATATGCCTTTTGTGTTTCACAATTATCATGACCTCATGCTTACGCATCTGATTGATGAGCATATCCATAGCAACAAGATATTATAGAGGGGGTGCAGAAAAAAAAAGCCGACCAAACTAAACCGGACCGCAAACCGAACCAAAACCAAACTGAAATTGCAGTTTTTATCCTAATGGCTCAGATTAGCTACCAAACGGATTACAGTTCGGTTTGGTGCTGCACCGTTTAATCCAAACCAAACTGTCTTGAAAAAGATTTTTAAAAAATTAACTAAAGATGAAAGAATACAAAGTAAAAAAACAGAGCTTGCCCCAGATAATATAATCCTAATCCTACCATTTCTACCTTTTAAGTAGTCTCTCAATCTATCAATTCATAGATTTCATCCTTCTCTTTTCTCATCATATTTGCTTTTCACTAATCTCTCTATCTTAATACTCGACTACAAGACCGAAGACTCATATCATGATTGAAGGCGAGGGATTTCTATTCAACATTTATCTTTCATCCCTAAAATTTATGAATTGAGTTGGCTATATGAAAGACAATAATTTAAGAGAAAATTGTTGTCCATATGTCGAAAATTGTAAGCTTTAAATTATTAGGACGACTTAAGTAAGTTCTTAGAAAACTATGAGACTTGAAAGGGAAAATTGTTGTTTGGTTGTGAAGCTTATGCCATGAATTGAAAAGATGAGTATTTACCTTCAAACAATGACAACATATTTTCATGTAATCCGTAATCCAAGTTAAACCAAACCATCATTTAATAAATTAGAAAATTTCTAATCCAAACCAGACCGTTATTTAAGCGTTTCGTTTGAGAAAAAGAGGGGGGAAAAACAAACAAACTATAAATTATAGTTCAAACCGATCTATGCCCATCTATTATTATCCAAGCAAACCTTATATTTAAACAGATAGCCTTTGACAAAATGACAACCTCACCTTATTGTTTTAATTAAAAATCTTTCAACTACAAATTTTTTAAAGGATAAATGTCAAAATTGGTATATGAACTTTATATGAAAATTTAATTTAGTTCCCAAACACTGAAGTGGTTAAATACCCAATCACATTTTTTATGGTTATTTTTATTAATTTCCTCAATATCGTTTGCTATGTTTCCAAATATAACAAAAACAGCATATTAGTGAATTTTTACTAGTACTCCTATCACATCTAATATTGATAGGTTGCATCTTTCACATCATCAAAAAGAACAAACGATGCTAGCAAGACAATAAAAATAGCCACAAAACCTTTAAGTGGGTATTAAACCAACCACTTCAAAATTTAGGTACTAAATTGAATTCTTATGCGAAGTTCAAGTATTAAATTTGACATTTACCCCTTTATTTATTAAACAACAAACGGTAATTTTCAGCAAAACTAATATACAAACCATACACTTGGTTAAGGGCAGTTGATTGAGGACATATCCCTACATAAATTTTAACCAGCAATACATGCCTTGATGCCTTGAAATATTTTTAATCTCACATAAAGAAGCTTACGAGTTCTAGGTGTTTTGTTGGTGAACTGAGACAAATCTATGCTTCAGACTCTCTATATAACTATGCAAAAGCTAGAAGAAGAGTTTTGTGCAATTAATAGCAGCCAAGCTCACTTTTCCACAACATAGACACCTTCTAAAAGACAGATAAACCATCTAGCAGAAATACGATGCAGCAGGAACAGAGGGAATAGCAAAGCTTTAGTCACAACTTGCCTGAACAGTCTGCTCATTGGTTTTAGAGTGCGTGTCAAATCGGCATAGTGTCAATCCATCAGTCCACTTCTTCTTGTGAAGATTTAGTAACATTTTCTCCTCAAGTTCGTTCTTCCTATAATTGATGGCTATCGAGTAATAATGTCTATTTAGCCCATGGATCAATGCCTGAAAATTGCAGCAAGTGCATGAGCAGAGAGAATTGTCAAAACATCAAAATCAGTTATTCACACTTACCTGAATGGATGGCTTATTAAGATGCCCAAGGTTTGATGTGGTCTGTCTAGGTTCTTGGCCAAGCATCATAGTCTGAGGGTTGATTAATCGGAAGGCATCAATCACCACCTTCCCCTTAACACTCTGTATAGGATCAACCACAACTGCAACTGCACGCTGGTTTAAAGCCTCGAAACTCTGCATGTGCACAGATATGTAAATTGCTTGACCCTTAATGAAAATTCATAGGGAATAAATGTAAGAAATATAAATTTAAGCATAAATTTAGCCGTGATTATGGTCTTGCTGCAAATCCTTCCTCTATGACCGAAAAAATACAAATAAGAACTGACAAGTAAAACATAGATCCCTAGAAGGGACATATAATGAAGGACCATCTGTAAAAGAGTCAGACAAGCTAAAATAGACCTCCTCAAATGATCACATAAAGGACAATGTGGCCAAAAAAAATCACAAAAGGGACAAATTAAAGATTCGTCCACCAAGATGACTAAACTCCCTATATAAAGGGATTGAGTGGATCTGAGACATCTAAACCATGCATACTCATGCACAAAGCAGCAAAGAGAGAATTTTTATCCACCAGTTGCCATAAGTTTCAAATAAGTCATTCATTATCTGAATGTTTCTTCAACATTCTACCTAAAATATTGGAAGTAAAGGATGCAATATGAGACAGCTGCAAGCATACGATAAGAATGTTGAATCAATTAGCACTGAGAACAACCATATCAAATATTTTCCAGTAATTATTTAGGAATGCTAACCCCCAGTCCCCAGTCAAACTCTTCATAATCAAACTTGATTGTTGTCTGCAGCTACTACTCCCTCCCATAAGCATGCAAGTAGAAAGTAGACAGATATCTATTAAAGAACTTTCAGCCTTCTCTGCTGGATATGCTACTGTATCATAAAAGCAATACTAGACAGATATCTATTAAAGAACTTTCAGCCTTCTCTGCTGGATATGCTACTGTATCATAAAAGCAATACTGCCAGTGAATAAAAGACAAATGAGGCCTCAGAGATGCATTCAACTCAAGTCTTTGGTAGGGAGGGGGTGCAGGGGCAAAGCAGTTTATTGAAAGCTAAGAGGAATCATATAATACAACCTGCTGTGTATTGATGTCAACTCCTGAAAGCCAACAGCCAAATCCCGGATGTGAGTGATACCAACCAACAACCATTTCTGGCCTGCAAGACCAATAAAACATTTATCTACATAAACCACGTAAATGCACAGAGTTCAGATCAATTAGCATGAAAATATCACATAGTAGCAATGGTAGTATATGTAAGAGATTACATAAGAGATGCATCACTAATGCATCACTAAATCTTCAACATTTGCTGCTTTAGAAACATAAAGAAGTTGACTGGGATATTACATCCAGCATTCCATCAGCAAGGAGTAGCAAGGCTTATTTGGCAAGTTTTCAAGTAGTAACAGATCAAGTAAAGTACCTCAACCATAAGTTTTATTAGTTGAATCTGGGAAAGCAAAGAAGATAAGAAAATACGATAAAGAATCTACGCTTTCTTTTCATTAAATAAAATATATACTTTAACAGTGTTTGAAGATTGAAATAAACCGAAGAAAATAATAGAATGAGATCGTGAAGAAAAAAGTTTCATCTTGAGTCCACGACGTTTATCCTCTCAGTAGAAGATGTACTCAATTAAAAGAATCAAATCCATTGCTAAACACAACTGTTATCATGCCGTTACTTTCAAGACACCAAACAAACCAAAGCATGAATCTCAAACATGGAATGTATACATATACTCCAAGAACCCATGAGACTCGTCAACATAATCCTACAAGTAGTACTAAAACACGGGCACAATGAATATACGAGGGAATTTCAACTCAATTATTCGAACACAGAGAGAGAGATACCGTCCGGTCTGCTTGAGCATATCAAGCATATTGGTCTGAAAAACATGATCCACAGCCTCAACACTAACACCGGTACCACTCTGCGGCATCGCAAAAACATCCACAACACGGACTGTGTATTCATCCACGAACTCCCCAAGCATCAATCCCATAACTTCCATGGGAACACCAGCTCTACCTACGTACAACCAAAATATTTATTATATTCAAAACCCTAAACCGCTCTAGCCGGATTCAGTAGGAATCTACATTCACAAAGAAAATCCCTAGATTGTACTTGTGAGATGAAATTAGGGTTGTGGAGTAGTTCGATTACCGTGCTTGAGCATTTTGAGGAGGGCAAGTGAAGAGATGTAGACTTGCTCCGACGAGTCGAGAGTGGGAGAGTCTGGTGGTGGGTGGCCCAACGAGCCACCGGCTCCAGCGAACATCCTCTGTAGTCTCTCCATGCCTGACATTGACTGTGATGGATTGATGGATTTTGATTTTGCGTCGATTTAAAATTTTAGGTGACTTTGAGAGCAAGCCAGCTGAAGAGCTCAAAGATGGAAAGGAAAGGTTTTCCATTTCGGTTAGTATATTTTTTTAATTGTTTTTTCCCATAAGGGATTTAATTTTTTTCTTTTTTTATTTAGCCAGGTATTTACTAATTTACACAACATCAATCCAATCAAAATCAGTTAAATATAAGATTGTAAGTAAGTCGAAACAACTTGCGAGTTGCTCGAGTTCAACTTGATGTACAGTCAAATTCAACTCTCTTACAATCGAGTCGAGCTCGAATTCGAGCTACTCGAATAGTTATCAAACTCGAGTTTGAGTTTCAAAATATTTGGTCCGACGAACTTGCGAGCTTAATCAAACTTAAACGAATAATCAAGGTGAGTCGAGTTCAAGTTTATCAAGTATTAAATACTCTATATAGTTAAATCAATATTTAAAAAAAAATATATATATATATATATATAATCGAGCTTAATCGGATTGAGTTCGAGTTTATCGAGTATTAAATCAAGTTGAGTTCGAACTTAAAAATCAAAGCTCAATCGAGTTGAAGTTCAAGCTTCGAGTTTTTTATTCGAGTCAAGTTCGAGCTTGGTACTGTGTCTGCTAGTAATATGCCTTAGGCCATATGGATTTTATGTCATTTAGATATTTATTATCTTTATATTATAAGTCATTCCTTTTTATCAAGGTTTATTATTGGTCTTTTTACCTTGATAAAATAATTCATAGTAAATTTGTTATTCTTATGTTGAAGTATGTGACTTTAATGGTAAAACCATAAAAGAAAAAAATTTTATTCTAAATTATCGCTAATCGTTCATTTATGGAATAATAATGAATTAAGATTAGTATGTGCGCTGGATATGGTCATGTTTTATTGATCATGGATATAAGATATCGCTCCAGCACATAGATACATGTAAGAATATATTGTATTGGAATGACTAATTATGAGAATACTATATGGATCAATATGATAAGTATTTCACTACAGTGATTATTTAAGTCATTTGACCTAATGACACCATGGATTCCTACATAGCAAGCTCCATGTTTAATTTATTTATCATCTTTAATCGGATGATTATAAGACTGTTCTTGGATATGGAAATAAGTTATGCGAAGGAATATGAGTGTTCGTAAAGGAATTTGTCCCTTTCATTAAATTGAGAGAGATATCTTTTGGGCCCCTTGTTGAGTAAGATGGGAATGCATATGTGCTCAAATGAATTGATAAAGAGTTATCAATGTCATTTGTTTAAGTCAGTCAAACTTTGATTCAAGAAATTGATGATTAAACAATATAAGTGTGTGTTGATCCACACATTATGTTTGATCATAAGATATCACGTGACAAATGGACTAATAATTGACTGTTAATAGGTAGAGCCATCATCGACCTTCACTTGATTTGGGTAGGCATAATGTATTGCTAAGACCAATTATGTCTTGTAAGCCTTAAAATGTGTTTAAGGGTTGCTGCTAACATTAAGTGAACCTACAGGTCACATACAAAATGAATAAATCGATCATGGGTTATTTTGAATAACCATATTGAATAATTTAATTATTTATTAATCTAAATTAGATTAAGATTAATAAATAATAATTAAAATAAAAATCATATTTTTATACGATACATGTCCTTGTTGAATAAAATTAATTAATTAATTAAACCCTAATAAGATTAGGATAAAGGACGACACCTATAAATAGAACATGATGGTCTCCTCAAAGTATAGATGACATGTGTTGTCAACGTCTGAAACCCTAAAAAGAGAGAAAAATCGTGACTCTTGAGACCCATTCTAAATCTCATCTAAAACGTTCTAGATTGCGTTAGCACGCAAGAGGAGGATCCGAATCATATTCATTCGCATGTGGATACTGTAAGGACGTTCGCACATTGCAACGTTTACAGATCGGTTAAGAGATAATTTCGGAACTCATATAAAAGGTAAAATTTCAAATCACCTTTTAATTTCTATTTAATTGAAATGCATGATCCGTTTTGAATTTAAGGTTTAAAAAAAATTATAATTCCGCTGCGAAATCAATCGATTCGACCTCTAAATTCCCAACAGTGTCTTCGATCAACTCGTTCACAATCCTACTTAAATATATGTATATGTATTTATAAAAGGGTTAATTACAAAAAAGCGAAATGTGTTTTTACACTTTTACTAAGACATGACCTTTTATTTTTTTTACAATTAACTAACTTGTGAATTCGTCCATTTTGTTCTGTCTAATATCATGTTAAATTCAACACGTAGCAAGCAATTATGAAGCCATTAAAGGGAAAAAAATCGAAGAAAAAACTTTGAAAAGGAAAAAGGAAAAGTTTAAATCTTTTCCAATTAAAAAACACCATCTTGTTCCTCAAAGTCCTTCTCTCTTTAGCGTCTCTCTCTCTCAAGCTTAATGGGACCAACCAAAACCAACAAAAGCAAACTTATTGTGCCGAACCACTTTAAATGAAATCAAGCCACCACTATGTCAAGTTTGATTAGATCCATGACAAGAACTTGAACCCATACGCTATCCATATTAAACTAATCCTCACGGCACCGTTGCCAACTCCTCTAGTCAACCAACAATAGAACCAAACCCTTATCTTGACGACAAGCCGAGAACCACTGATCTTCTTTACTAACTCCACCATGAACTCATGAGTGAACTAGATTTGAATTAAATTAATATACCTACAAGATAGGTAAATGAAGGGATTCAGGAAGTTTTGCTTTGATGTAATTTTTTAAGTTGAGAAGAAGAAGGTTGACTTGTGTTTGTGGCAAAGATGGAGGGTTCGACACAGATGGAGGTGGGTGTTTGGTGAAGGTCCAATGAAGGGGATAGATTAGCTAGGGCTTCCAAGTTTGATGGTTAGTGAGTTTAGTCAATGGTGAAGAGAGGTTGTTCAAACAACCTGTCACTGCTTGATTTAATATTTTGTTTCAAAAACAGAAGTCATATAGATTTGAGTTTCCAGACTTGCCCATTCAACGGATTATCATAGACTTATTAGCAATTTGATCCTCAAAGTCCTTTTGATCTTAATCTTAATATTGGAGCAATTCTTCATATATGATTTAAGGCATCTTTTATTTTTAATTTTTTTCTTTAAACGTGCTCAGCACATGATTGATTTAAGGGAAGTTGGACTGAACAAGACGGATGGATTCATGAGTCATTTAATTGTAAAAAAAAAAAACACGGATCATGTTTTTGTAAAAGTTAAAAAACACAAGCACTTTTTTGTAATTAACCCTTTATAAGATCAAGAATATTATATGAATAGGCAATTGTAGCCATAAGAAAATATGAAAAGATAATTTTCTTTTAACTTTCTATTTTATCATGATTCATTTATAATTTATTGAAAAAGTAATATGCTTTAGAATGATTATTAGACTAAAATATAGCTAAATTATATGTTTCTTAACTCATGCTTCTTTATTGACAATAGGGGTGAGCTTATAAATGTGTTACAATGTATCACATGTACCTTATTCGATTAGGTAATGTTGAATGGGTATTGAGGGTCACAAGGTAGATTAGGCCTTAAAGTATGGGTATAGATTTATTAAAACCTACTTTCACAAGGTAGAATACAGCTAGTCTTCATGTTAGATTGTGCTCTTGGCCAATTACTAAGTATTGTTATTTTCATGTGTATTTTAATTTAGAGGTATTTTTATTATAAAGTTTGGATGTTTACTTTATAATAGAATTCATGAATAATCTATTTATTCTTGAATTCTCATTATTGTGAAATGATGATGAATTAAATCCAGTATGAGTTTTATTTGATAATAATGAGATGTTTATGTGTATAGAGATACAGATAAAACTCATAAGTATATATTGGAGATCTATATCTTGGATTGACCCACTATGAGATCACTATATAGACCGAGTCATAAGCGATTCTCATAATAACAATGTCGATACATCGTTAGACCTAAAATCACCATAGATTCCAACATGAGTAACATTATGTTTCAACTAAATCAAACGTTGTTCTTAACCGAATAATTATAAAGGTTTTGATTAGGCATAATGTGAATCATGTAGAGAGGTTAAGTGATTAAGATGGGATTTGTCTCTCTCTTTACGAGAGAGATATCTTTGGGCCCCTCGATAAGTGAGACTAATAAATACATGGTCATGCTCAAATGAATTGATAGTGTCATCAATTTCATTTGTTTATAGTTCGCTTATAGATTGGGAAACAACAAGATTGAATAATATAAGGGTGATATTGTCCATGTCTTATATTCAATCTAGATATCGCGAGACAAAAATGATGACATAAGTTATAAACAGGTAAAATCGGATCACTGATCTTCGTTTGATTTGGGTAAACATAATGTTTACTAGAGGCTGCTTATGTTTTGTTTACTGAAAATAGTTTTTAAGTTAACTGCCAATATCAAATGAACCTATAGAGTCACACACAAAAAAATAAGCAAAAAAAACTGGATTTAATTTTAAAGTCCAACGGGAATAATAAATAAATAAATTATTATTATGAATAATAATTTAATTATTTTAAAATGGTTATTATCATGTCCAACCCTAATAAGATTGGGCATTAATACCAGTAGAAAAAATGACATATTATAAATAGGAGTGATAGGGTCTCTTTACGGTTATGACTTTTCACTGTCACATTAGACGATAGAGAAAATCTGTAATTCTAATAGAGAGAAAAATACAAAGAGGAAACTCAAATATTCCTGATCAATCTAGAAGCATTTTAGATTACGCTAACACACAAAAGTGATTCCTTTTAAGTATGCTTGTTCATGTGGACAATGTAGAGGGCGCAACGAAATCGTGGTGCTTTGTAAATTCGGATTGCAAGCGATTAATTTTAAGTCTCTGGATACGAAACTGCAAGATATATTTTTCGGATTCATTCCTCTTAGTATCTAATTTAATCAAAGCACATGGATTCCATTTTAGGGTTTTTAATTTTCTCTAAAAAAATTTTGTTTTAAAATTCGTATGAAACCCTATACTTCATACCTTGTACCCATCTTGGAACACATACTATATTGTAAAGTGTACAAGATCCAAGGTATTATATATCTATATTAAATATTATATAATAATGTTAATATATAATAAATAATAATATATTCCATTTTTTATTTTGCAACACTTATATTTAATATTATTATTTATATACTATTGTATGGTAAGGTTATTGCAATAGCAAATCACATGAGATGGGCATTCTGATCGACCTGAGAGAAGTCATGAACTGATGGCACATGTACAGATGTCGTAGAGAGAGGCTGAGAGAGGAACAGGTAAACTCGATTTCTCAAGTATACGAGTATGACATAAGATCAAATCGTATAGATTTGATCATTCTTGACTCGTTATTTATTGATTGTAGGCTTTAATTTTTCTTGGAAGCGTTTCGACAGAGTTTCCACGTTACTCTTAATCTTAGCAATATGTAAAAAATTGCTCCAAATGAGAAGAGAAGCCTCATCTTTATAGATATTGAAGACTAATAGTAGCCATTAGATGACTTCAGGATTGATAGTTGAGATGAAACATTACTCACGACCATTGGATCTCTTCTATGGATCCTATTGAACTTTATGTTCACGAATGATTTTGATGAGAATAATTATTACACAATTAATTATTCAAATGTCCTTAATTGTTTAAATACTTAAAACGTATATATATATGTTTTGTATTTGTTCTGCTGTTGTTTAAGTTTTAACAGAATAAAAAGTTGAAGAAAAGTCAAGACAAAACTATCGAGCCCAGTAGAAGAAAGTGGATGCACTATTCATCAGATAAAGATAAAAGACTAAGTTTTTGGCAGAACTATAAAGTCAAGTGTTGAAGTTTTGGGTAAAACTATGAAGTTTTAGGCAAAACTATGAAGTCAATAGCTGGAGTTTTGGGCAAAATCAAAAAGTTAAGGGCTAGAGTTTTTGGCAAAATTTATAAAGTCAATGGCTGGAGTTTTTGACAAAATTTATAAAGTCAATGACTGAAGTTTAGGCCTCGACCTTAGACCTCGACTTCAGAAAGTTTGCCCTTGGATAAAATTTATAAAGTCAAGAGCTGAAGTTTAGGCCTTTACCTCAAGCCTTGACTTCAGAAATTTTGCCCTCAACTTCTGAAAGTTTGTCATCGGCAAAATTTATAAAGTTAAAGGCTGAAGCTTAGGCCTTGACCTCAGACCTCGACTTCAAAAAGTTTGCCCTCAACTTTAGAAAGAAAAGAGCTATTGGAATGCATTTAATATATATGTTACACACATTTAATGCTCTTTTACTGTTTTGACTTTTATAAGTTATTAAATCGTTAAGTATATTAAACACAAGTATGGATTGTTAGAAACTTTTTGATAACAGGCAACTTTTTATCAAGAGCTATAAATAGAATTTTCCTCTTCTCTTTGAAAAAAAGTACATATTAGATTTTTGAACGCACAGTAAAAACGAAAACAACCTTCTGTAAAGCTTTTTTTTACTTGTGTTTTTATTCTCTTTTTCATTCTAGTTAATTTGTAATTTATTTTAAGATAACAATTAGTGATTAGTTTCAAAATTTGTCGATACACTCTGAACAAAAGTTTTTGAGCACTATTCAAGATTTATAAAAGTTATTTATCTGCTCATTTAAGAAGCTCAATTTGTAAAAGAATTTGTAAAATTCCTAAAGTATTTTTTGTTGTAAATCCGCTCAAGTAGAAGCGTTTCTTTGTAAAAAAAATTGTATATTTCCTTAAGAGCTTTTCAGTTTGTAAATATGCTCATATAGGAGTTGTTTGAGAAAAGTCCTCAAATGAGACATTTGTAAAAGAAGTCCTCGTGTGAGGCATTGAGAAAAGTCTTCGTAGAGGTAAAGGGAAGTCCTTTGTTGAAGGCAAAGAGACGTCCTCAGTGGGAGGCATTTGAAGTATGGTCTGGAATTACCAGGATCGTTCTAATTGCGATTAGGTGGAAAGTCCCTCGTGGAATGCAAAGAGAAGTCCTTAGTGGAAGGCATTTGAAGTCTAGTCTGGAGTTACCAACATCATCCTAATTAGGATTAGGCGGGAAGTCCTTAGTAGGAGGCATTTGAAGTCTGGTCATGTGTTACCAGCACAACACTTGATTTATCAAGTGGAAGTCCTTTGTAAAAGGCAATTGTAAAAGTCCTATTTAGATAGGCTTTGTTGTAATTTCTCGTCTAAAAGGTATATTGATTTTGAAATAATCAATATAGTGGTAAAAGTCCTCTTTGAGGCATTTGCACCGTAGAGAGTAGGCAGTGGGCCGAACTCCACGTTAAATCCTTGTATTGCTTCTCTTTCTCTCTCTTTGTGCTTCTTTATCTCTACTTATTTGTTAATTAGTTTTAATTAGTTTATTTCGCTGCATCTGTTTGTTTAAGTTTACTCTTGTCTTATCTTAATTAATTAATTTGGTTTGATAAAACAGAAAAATTTTTAATACTTAATTCACCCTCCCCCCCTCTTAAGTATTCCTTGTGTATTATTTCTAACAATTGGTATCAGAGCCTGGTCTCTTGTGGTTTATTGCTTAAACGTAAAAGAGAAAAGATCATGGCTTCTAATACACTAGGATTCTTGGAGGGTCAGGCTATAAATAGGCCACCGCTTTTTAGTGGGGGTAATTACCTTTATTGGAAGTATAGAATGAATATATTTTTGAAAGCTCAACATAGATTAATATGGAGAGTAGTTGAAAAAGGACATTTTACAATTGAAAATAAAAATGAAGATCAATATTCAGAAGATGATTGGAAAAAACTAGATTATAATGAAGCTGCCATGAATATTCTCCATTGTGGATTGAATGAAAGTGATTTCAATAGAGTTTGTACTTCTAAATTTGCTAAAGAAATCTAAGATGAACTTGAAGTAACTTATGAAGGAACTTCAAGGATCAAAGACACTAAAATAAGCTTGTTGGTTGGTCAATTTAAAAGTTTTAAGATACTACCTGGTGAAACAATTGATCAAATGAATGATAGATTCATTAATATCATTAATCCTTTGAGTGTTTTGGGCAAGAGCTTTACTAATGTTGAAACAAACTCAAAATTGCTCAGATCATTGCCAAAGGAATGGGAAGCAAAACGAACAGCAATAGAGGAAGCCAGGGATCTTAGCACACTAACAAAAGAAGAGCTTATTGGTGCACTCAAAACTCATGAGCTCATCAAGAATCAATGTGAAGAATCCTAAAAGAAGGCTATTGCTTTGAATGCAACCAACGATGATTCTGATAAGGAGGAGATAAATGAGGATGTTATGTTGTTTGCAAAGAATTTCAACAAATTTATGAAGGCTGGCAGCTCCTCGAAGTTTAGAAAGGAAAGAAAGGATGTTGTGTACTATAAGTGCCAGGAACCAGGACACATCCAACCAAACTGCCCTTTCCTCAAGAAAGCACAAAAAAGATCCAAGAGAGAAGCACTTATTGCTACTTTGAGTGATGAAGAGTCATCAGATTCTAATGAAGAAGAGTTATGCTTCATGGCAATCCATGATGAGGTAAACAATTCTTCAACTTCCTGCTCTAATGATGAATTGCTTGACATGTATAAAAAAGTTTGTCAAAAGCTTAAAAAATCTGAAGAAGATAATAACCAACTTAAAAATCTGATGCAAAATACTTTAGTTAGATGAGAAGAGTTTTATGATAAAATTAATGAGCTTAAAACTGAAAATGAAGAAAAAGATGAAATAATAACAGTTCTAGGTTCTGAAAAAAGATATCTTGTATGAAAATCTTGGGAGCATGAATCTGAAAATTAATAAAATTAGAAATAAAAATAGGAAACTAAAAACAAAAAATAAAATTCTGGTTGAACAAAATGATAAATTAAAAATTGAAAATGATATTTTAGATTTAGAAATAAAAACTATAAAAGATGATAATAAACTTGCATCTACTAGCAACAACCTAAAAAACAATGAACTTACAAAAGAGCTAGATGAGCTAAGAACAGAAATATAAATCTGAAATATAGCTTAGATGTTTCGAAAGCTATCATAGCTAAATTCACACAAGGAGAAAAATTTAAATACTCTCCTTGGTGAACAAAAATTTGATCATAACAAATATGGAATTGGTTATGATAAGCACAAAAATTATAAGTCTCATAAGATTTGGTTTGTAAAAGCCACTTATGGCACTTGTAATTATTGTGGCAAGTCTGGCCATATTGCACACAAGTATGCAATAAGGAACTCTTTGCTCTCGGGTCATAAAAGTAAGTATGTTTGGGTGGTTAAGAAAGACGTTTTATCTGTTTCTAACCCAAGAGGACCTAAACAAAAATGAGTACCAAAGAAATAATAACTTGCTTTGCAGGGATCCTTAAGTGGTAGTAACAAATGGTACTTGGATAGCGGATGCTCTAGGCATATGACCGAAGTTGCTTCTAAATTTTCAAAGCTGGATTTGGTGGATCAAGGAGTGTTACCTTTGGTGATGATATAAAATAAACTATTTTGGGTAAATGTAGCATTATCCTTAATAAAGATCTTGTTATTAATAATGTGTTGTTGGTAGATAATCTAAAACATAATATGATATAGGAATCTTTCGAGGATATTCTTCATCTAGTAAAGCATATAGGATATATAATAAAAGAACTTCTGCTGTAGATAAATCTATACGTGTTGGTTTTTATGATTGTGTGACTCTTATAAATATTAATAATGATGTTGACGATGTTTGTGATAAAATAAATGATCTTTCATGTTCTGATGTTGATAATTTTGGTACTGTTTATGCTGTTGAAAAATCTACTGCTGTTGATGATGTGCATGAGCATGCTAATAATCTACCTAGGAAATGGAAATATGCTAGTTCATATCTAAAAGACTTAATAATAGGTGAATCTTAAAATAAGGTACAAACTAGGTCATTTCTTAAAAACACAACCAATCTAGTTTTTCTATCAAAACTTGTACCTAAAATCTTAGAAGAAGCTTTAGAAGATGAGTTTTGGATTCAAGTCATGCAAGAAGAACTAAACCAATTCACTAGAAGGGAGATTTGGAATCTTGTTGCAAGGCTTGAAAATAAAACTGTCATAGGAACAAAATGGGTTTTTAGAAACAAAATGGATGAATCTATAATAGCAAGTAGGAACAAAGCTAGGTTAGTTGCTAAAGGCTATACACAAGAAGAGGGAATAGATTTTGATGAGACTTTTGCCCCAGTTGCAAGACTAGAATCTATAAGAATGCTTTTGGCATATGCTGCTCACAAATATTTTATTCATTATCAAATGGATGTCAAAAGTGCTTTTCTCAATGGTTTCATAAAAGAAGATGTCTATGTCGAGCAACCACCGGGTTTTGAAAATAATGAATTTCTTAATCATGTTTTTAAATTGAATAAAGCTTTTTATGGTCTCAAGCAAGCTCCTAGAGCTTGGTATGAAAGACTTTGTAGCTTTTTGATAAATAATGGATTTTCAAGAGGAATAACTCTTTTTTATCAAAAATCACAATTTTGATACATTAATCGTACAGATTTATGTAGATGACATTGTGTTTGGTGCTACTAATTCTTCACTTATAAAAGTTTTTGTTAAGTCCATGCAAAAAGAATTTGAAATGAGGATAATGGGAGAACTCACTTATTTGCTTGGGCTACAACTTAAGCAATCAAAATCTGAAACATTTATTAATCAATCTAAATACACTAAAGATTTGTTAAAAAAAATTTAAAATGAATAGTTGTAAGTCTAAACCAACACCTATGAGCACTAGTGTAAAACTAGACAAAGATGAAAATGGTAAAAATATTTGTGAAAAGATGTATAGATGCATGATAGGTAGTTTGTTATATTTAACAGCTTCTAGATCTGATATCATGTTTTCTATATATGTATGTGCACGAATTCAGTCTTGCCCAAAAGAATTTCACTTGGGAGAAGTTAAACGCATCTTTAAGTATCTTGTAGACACTATTGAAATTGGCTTGTGGTATTCCAAACATACTTATTTTAAACTTGGTGGGTACTTTGGTGCTAACTTTGCTGGTAGTAAAGTAAATCGAAAAAACACAAGCGACACATGCCATTTTCTTGGTAATTCTTTAATATCTTGGCACTCGAAGAAGCAATATTTTATTGCATTATCAATTGCTGAAGCTGAATATATAGCTGCTGGCAATTGTTATGCACAAAGTTTATGGATGAAGCAAACTTTATTAGACTTTGATTTAAAATTTGAAAGTGCACCAATTTGGTGTGACAATACAAGTGCTATAAATTTGACTAAAAATCCTATTCAACACTCAAGAACCAAGCATATTGAGATTAAACATCATTTCATTCATGATCATGCTCTAAATAAGGATATTTGCTTGAAATTTGTTGATACAAACCATCAGCTTGTTGATATTTTTTCTAAACCCTTGAGTGAAGAACAATTTTGCACTTTAAGAGAAGAATTGGGCATGTTAAAGATTGATGAGTAGGGGTGGGCAAAAAAACCGACCGAACCGAACCAAATCAATCTGTAAGCGAACCAATCCAAACCGAAAATATGGTTTTTTTCATGGTTTGGTTTGAAAATTTTCAAATCCGAACTAATCCGTAAATTTTGGTTTGGTTTGGAAGGGAAACCAATCCAATCCGTAAAACAGAACCAAACCGTTTTAGTAAAATATAATAATATTTTAATATATGTTTATATGATTTCATTTAATATTTATTATTTGGTGAATATTAATTAAAATCAACTTGTCCCTTTTAAAATTTTTTTAAGCTCATGATATGTAATTTTTTGTTGATGATGAACTATTGTTTTTTTTAATAGCTTTTAACTTTGTAAAGTACGAAATTTATTTATTCAGTTATAAACTTTCATTATGTATTAATTGTTTAATATATTTGTCAGCTGGTCATTTTATTCATTGAAGAATTTTGTTGATAGTTGATTTTTTATTTTAGCTAAATTATTGGTAGATAATTGACATGATGGTTATATTAAAATTATAAATTATGACTTACTATGTATTGGTTAGTGAATGTATTTTATTGGTGGATAATTGATTTTATAGAGAACTATAGAGTAAAAGTATGATGAATTTATAAAGTATTTTGTTATGGTTTAAATATCAACTTTGTAAAATGATATAAAATTTAAGAATCTACACAAATGTAAAAAAAAAAAAAAAAAAAAAAACTAGAACAAGAAAAATTTTTAGTTAGAATTTTGATTTAAACTGTAATCCAAACCGAACCAAACTGTTATTTAAAGGTTTAAAAAATTTATAATCCAAACTAAACCGTTACTTAATGGTTTGGTTTGGGATGGAAAAAAAGACCAAACCGTAAATTATTGTTTGGTTTGGTTTTAGGAAAAACCGAACCAAACCGATCCGTGCCCACCCCTATTGATGAGTGCTAAAATATTTTTGAACCAGAAACTTCCTTAAAAATCTGATCTTAAGTCTCTTAGCTGATAAATATTGCAGACTTTAGACTAAAGTCTTCACTTGCATGTATGTTCGTGCTTGTATGCCAATTTTTGTCTTTATGCTTGTATGCCAATGTTTGTCTTCTGTAATTTTCTGTTGTTATGAATTTGTTTATATCCTTCTATGCTTTGTTTTAATTTTTTTTTTAAAAATAAAACAAAAGTTGTTTGCACCAGGGGGAGACACCTTTTTTTTTTTCACGAAAATTTCCCTTTCTCTGTCTCAGTTTTTCATATAAAAAGAAGAAGCAAAGTTTGTTTTAAAAAGGAGGAGAAATTTTTTTTTTTTTTTGGAAAAGTGCTTTTAATAGGGGGAGAAAATTGATTTTGTTAACATTTTCTTTAAACAAAGTCTGTATTCTTCTTCTTGTTTTTTTTTTTTTCTTTTTAATGAGAAAGGGGGAGAAGCATTTACACAATTGAGAATTGTTTTAGAATTGATTGTGCATATTTATTCTCTTAAAAAAGAGGCGATTGTTGAACTTTATGTTCACGAATGATTTTGACGAGAATAATTATTATACAATTAATTATTTAAATATCATTAATTGTTTAAATACTTAAAATTTATATATATATGCTTTGTATTCGTTCTGCTATTATTTAAGTTTTAATAGAACAAAAAGTTGAAGAAAAGTCAAGACAAAGCTATCGAGCCTAGTAGAAGAAAGGTGGAGGTACTATTCATCAGATAAAGATAAAAGACTAAGTTTTTGGCAAAACTATGAAGTCAAGAGCTGGAGTTTTTGGTAACATCAAAAAATCAAGGGCTGAAATTTTGGGCAAAATTTATAAAGTCAAGGGTTGGAGTTTTGGGCAAAATTTATAAAGTCAATGACTAAAGTTTAGGCCTCGACCTCAGACCTCGACTTCAGAAAGTTTGCCCTTGGGTAAAATTTATAAAGTCAAGGCTAAAGTTTAGGCCTCGACCTTAGAAATTTTGCCATCGACTTTCGAAAGTTTGTCATCGGTAAAATTATAAAGTCAATGACTGAAGCTTAGCCTCGACCTTAAACCTCAACTTTAGAAAGTTTGTTCTCGACTTTAGAAAGAAAAGAGCTATTGGAATGCATTTAATGCATGTGTCAGACACATTTAATACTTTTTCACTGCTTTTGACTTTTACACATTATTAAAGCATTAAGTATATTAAACACAAATATGAGTTGATAGAAATTTTTTTATAACGAGCAAATTTTTATCGAGAGTTATAAATAGAATTTTCCTCTTCTCTTTGAAAATATATATATATATATTAGATTTTTGAACCTATAGTAAAGATGAAAATAACGTTTTGTAAAGTTTTTTTACTTGTATTTTTGTTCTCGTTCTCGTTAATTTGTAAATTTTTTTAAGAGAACAATTAGTCTGTTTCAAAATTTGTTGATACACTCTAAACAAGAGTTTTTGAGTACTGTTTAATATTTACAAAAGTTGTTTATCTGCTCGTTTAATAAGCTCAATTTGTAAAAGGAATTTGTAAAATTCATAAAGTATTTTCTGTTGTAAATCTGCTCAAGTAGAAGCATTTCTTTGTGAAGGAAATTTGTATATTTCCTTAAGAGCTTTTCAATTTGTAAATTTGCTCATATCGGAGCTATTTGAGAAAAGTCCTCAAATGAGGCATTTGTAAAAGAAGTCCTCGTGTGAGGCATTGAGAAAAGTCCTCGTAGAGGCAAAAGAAAGTCCTTTGTTGAAGGCAAAGAGAAGTCCTCAATAAGAGGCATTTGAAGTTTGGTCTAAAGTTACTAGCATCGTCCTAATGGCGATTAGGCGAGAAGTCCTTTGTGGAGTACAAAGAGAAGTCCTCAATGGGAAGCATTTGAAGTCTGGTCTAGAGTTATCAGCATCGTCCTAATTGCGATTAGATGGGAAGTCCTCAGTAGGAGACATTTGAAGTCTGGCCGTGTGTTACCAGCACAACACTTGATTTATCAAGTGAAAGTCCTTTGTGAAAGGCAATTGTAAAAGTCTTATTGTGATAGGCTTTGTTGTAATTCCTCGTCTAAGAGGTCTATTGATTTTAGAATAATCAATATAGTGGTAAAAGTCCTCTTTCAGGCATTTGCACCGTGGAGAGTAGGTAGCGGGTCAAACTCTACGTTAAATCCTTATGTTGCTTCTCTCTTTCTCTCTATGTGCTTCTTTATCTCTGCTTATTTGTTAATTAGTTTTAATTAGTTTATTCCGCTGCATTTGTTTGTTTAAGTTTACTCTTGTCTTATCTTAGTTAATTAATCTGGTTTGATAAAATAGAAAAATTTGTAATACTTAATTCACTCCCCCTCTTAAGTATTCATTATGTATTATTTCTAACAGATTCAATGGCTAGAATCCATCCTTTCTTTTATATACATAAGAATGGCCTTTCGATATGGACCTATACTAGAAGAAGGGCTTTATAGTATAAAAAGAAGTTCATTTTTTTTTAAAATAACCCATAAATCTATTATAGAATAGAAATAAGCATATTTTATTTTATATAGGCCTTTTTTTAGCCAAACAAAGCTCTAATTAACCCAAAAAGATATTTTTAGAGTCTATATTTCATGCATAAGAAAAAAAAGGCTAGGAGCAGAAAAACTCGTCCAATGATCCTTGTTACAAGCTTACCAAGTCCAATCTCTCTATGACATCCTTAATGGACACAGTTTTCTATGCTCTGTCACCAGCACATAAGACCAGCCCATAGTATTAAATTGGGCTAAAAGCTCAATTACCAAAATTACCCTCTACAACTGCATTTTAGAGAATTTTATTAGTAAGAAATTTGCACTATTTTATTTTAGAATGACTAGTTATTTTCATTTTAGAAAAACCATGGTTGTATACGTTCTTCTACTTTAAAATTATATAGAGATGTTATTTATACTTTACAACTAACTCAAAATATTTTAATTTTTGAATTTAGTACAAATTTATAATTTTATTTAATATCACATAAATAGGTTCATACATATCCATTGTGTAAACCCCGGTTTTCCTAGTAATCAAGTGAACGTCAAAAACCGAAAACCAAAACCCTAAACCGGATTAGTATAAGCCTAGTGAGAGAAACCTAGGAACCCTAGATCTAGCTTTCCTTCGGTTTCATATTAAAAGAACTTTTATAAAATAATTTAATGTGAATATTGTTTTAAAGTATATTTCAAACCATAAAAAGTTTTGATTTGGAAAAATTTTCTATTCCGGGCCTTTCTGAGCTCCATTACGGAAAAGCGAGCCCCGGAACTAAAACTCAGAAAAATATTCCGGAATACTTTTTAGAACCGAAATTTTATAAGGATTTCAAAAATATAATTTTTATAATTTTTTCGGGTTATACAAATTATAGTTTTAGTCTTTTTCCCATATTTTCTTTACTACCGGTAAAGTAAATATCTTGTCTACTATTCATTACTATTCACAAGTACAACCTACTACACACACAACCCATACCCTAGTCTTACATCCTTACAAACACTCATTATATTTTTTTTCCAAGAAATTTTTGTCTCTTAACAAATTATCACATTTAATACTTTTTATTACATAAATCACAAATTTAAACAAATTCAACTCTCCCTCTCTCTCACTCTAAGGATGGCCAGCGCACACCCCTCCTAATTTGACTCCAAATTGTTTTATTTTATCTCATTTTTATAAATAAAACAAACCCTAATTCACTTAATATAAATAATTCTTTTCTTTTCTCTCTCTTTCATTTTCACTTCATATGTTCAAAACTCACAAAACTCTCTCTATTTTTTTTTTCTTGTTGCCGTAAGCTCCACTACCCCCATCACACACACACACAAGCTTCATTTCTTCTTCCTTCTCCACTAAATCCAACTTTAGTTGATGAATCTTAAGCTTATCCACCATTTAATCTTGTAATGGCAAGATTATTCATAAGTATTTTCACTTTAAGTCCCCATGAGCATTTGCTAGGGACAAGAAAATGCCAATGCATAAATATCAAGCCATCATAAGATAGATCTTGTGTTTGAATGAGTTTTTCTTGAGATATTGTGATGTTCATGCATATAAAAGTAGAGATCTTGCATAAAAATATATGTTCATGCTTTGAAACTCCTTTTCATGCATTATAAGTAGTAGATCTAGCATTTAGATACTCATATTATACTTGACATTCATGTTCTCATAAATATTTTGTGTCTTCATGCATTAATGCTCATAAAGGTTTTGTATTACATATATAAATATGGTAGTTAGTAGATCTTTAAGTAGATAAGACAAAGAACTTAAAAAGGAAAAGCTTTTTTTGGAAATATTCAAAGAAAAATTCGTATGACTTCAAAGCTACATTTTAAAAACCCTTGTATCAACTCTAAAACTCATGTTTTATGTGAAAAATGAAGGATATAGGTAATAAATATCATTAAGTAATGATTTTTATAAGTTGAAATGAGTTTTGATGAAATTAATGTGTAAAACAAAAGTAGAAACAAGATAGAAAATTTTGAGTTATTAGTCAACTTGTGAAATTCGTAACTTTGGATGATGACCATGAAAACACCTATTATCCAAGCTCAAAATAAAAGTTTTATGTATTAAATGAAGTCCTTAAGTAGTAAGTATAATAAAGTCTTACATTTTAATGCATTAAACAAGTTTTTCCCAAATGAATCATTCAAAAATTAAATTTCTAAAAATTCGGATTTTTTAGTATATCCTATTTGAAAACATATTTGCAAAATGTAAAATGCAAATTTTTAAGTAAAAATGAAGGTCTTAGGTAGTATATGTTATAAAGACTCAATTTTAACTAAGATAACTAGGAATTCCTAAGAATTAATCCAAAAACACAAGTGAGTTGTCAAAGTTGCGAAACTAGATGTCTCAATAGTAGTTATTATTGAAGCCTTACAAAATAAAGAGTTCTAAAATTCTCTTTTAGTAAAAATCATCAAAGATCATGCATACATTAAACTCATCATGTCATTCATATTAGAAAATCATTAATATTGCATGTATACATGTTTTATCAAGTAGGAACATTTCAAGCATGTATAAAACTATTTTTCGGAATTGGAAACCGTTACCGATAAGAGCTGATCCTTCTGTTTCGTGACCCAAATATTTTCAAAACTTAGAATTAATATTAGAATTAGATAGATCTTTCGAAGTAGATAAAGATCGATATAAAATTTGCGAAATTCAAAGTTAAAATAACCAAGTTATGGCCGTTTTAAGTCAGGACTTCCGTAAATAGCGAGAATGACGAATTTGTTAAGTGATGAAATACTTATTAGGGTATTTCTTCCTTTTTAGGTGATCTCAAAACTGACGAATCTTTACCACCGGACTACTACTACTAAAAGACCGGCGAACCATGGCCGAGTTAGTACCACTTTCGATTTCAATTATTGTTTGTGATTGTAATGGTAATTGCACTAGATACTTGGCAAAGATAAAATGGATATGCATGATGGGAATGGATGGGAATTATATGATTGTTGTTGATATGAGAAATCGAATATAAGAATATCGAAGCCGGGTGATTAACCATTGCTTGCATAGCTGGATTAGGATTGATTGTCTGCAATTATTGATTAATCACCTGAAGAATTGGCATAACTGAATATTCAGATTTGAAAATAAATATGAACTCATTCATATCATGATGAGGATGGAGCATTAGCATTTGTTGGTTTTCCGTGATCCTAAACGGTGTAAAAGTTGGTTAATAGTGATCCATAAAACGAATTATTGAGTTAGTTAATCGTGATCCATAAAACGAATTTATATGTTGATGTCGTGAGCCTAGACAGCGTCATACCGCAGGATTCGTTAATCTGCTAACCCGGGATGGAGGGCACAAGTCCATCCACATATGATTTTCGGTTGTTCATATGTTTGTTGAACTCACGTGTTTGATGCATATCACTTGTCTGATTAATCACTTGTTTGCTTGATATGTTATAATTGTGATTATGGAAGTTATCAGTCACTAAGCTAGTGTAGCTTACGCCCCTATAGTTTCTATTTATTGCAGCACGAGTTCATATGGCTTAGGCCGAGACCAGCTACAGCTCAAGTACAGGAGCTAGGCGTTTCCTCTAGAAGTTGTATTCAGATTTAATTAGACTTCCATAGGAAACCAAGGGACTCTGGATGACTGAATTGAATCTTTAAATATTCTTTTGCAGGGAAATGCCCCTTAGACTTTGTATTAATTACTTGTGTGTTTTGATTTATTATCTATTGCTGTTGAATGCTAAGTTAGACTCCTTAGCTCCATTAAGTCGAGCATTCTATTGTCGTAAAGGGACGCCTTATATCTATACAAGATTCCCGAAGGACTTGGGTAGTAATTCGAGAGTCTTATATGGCAGGTGGTGGACTGTTACATTTAGGATACCCCTATGGGGCGTGACACATTGCAAGTTTCAACTTTCAACTTTCACGCATAAATAGATTCTATGCATTGTAGAAATTGCATGTTATTTATAGTGAATATATAAAAATAATATAGTGTTATATATTACATGAAATCATATCAAATACTATATGTTGGTCCCAATTATGTAACAAAAAATGAGGGGTTGAATTGGTTACTCTAAAAATTAATTTTTTTTTAACCAAATCTGAAATCCCCTTGATTACTTAGATGATTTAGTGTAATGATAATGTATGCAATATGGAACTTTAAACAGTAAATAGATATGTAAAATTAAAAGCACTGAAGGAATAAAAGCTAAAACAAGCGATATATAGTGGTTTGGCCTTATGCTTATATCTACCTTTCCCGCTCCAAGCTGAGGACTTTATAATCCACACAGATATGTTCCACTAATCCAATCAAAAACTTGATCATAAATAGTCACAATTTATTCTACTTAGCCTCCCTAACTTCACTTCAAGCTATCACTGACTATAGAGTTTTACTTGTAATAAAGCTTAAAAGCAGGGGCACACTATGGTTCATCACTGAAAAAATAATGAGCAAAGATCAATAAGTTGCAACAAGAATTTGAGTGTATAAAATTAGATTAAAATCTGTAAGTAAGATTCTTTTCAATGTGTTGTTACTGTTATTTGAATGCTTTGGATATTTATTATTCACTTCTCTAATGGTCATAACTTTCAAACGTGGTATACTTTAGGTAAATCTTCCTAGATAATCTCATATGATATCTTACACATTCAAAACTTGAATGTGAAGATTGTTGGTTGATATTTATTCGCAACTATCCTCTATCCAACTCATGTAATCTATCATCGTCTTATGAAAACCGATCTTCAACAATCTATATGGTATCCCTTAAAAATAGGAATGTTTATCTCGTATGATATCTTCAAGAATTTAAATGTTGACTTGATTAACTTAAAAGGTATTATCTTCATTCTTCACATCTTTAGATCTCTTTGTATAAAATCATAACCGAAATTGAATTATAATAAAAATTACAGTAGCTTCATGTTAGTATCAAACTCGAACATATAGTCCTCTAAGAACTTGATGATTCGATTTAAATCCTCGTGGAATATATTCCTACTTAGTGGAGCACATGGATACATTACTCAAATGTATTCATCTTTTGGAATTGGGTCCTGTAAACTTTTTTTAATGACGATTTGAATTACGTTTTGATCAATCTATGATGAACTCGAAACTTTTTCTTAATATATTAATACCCTTTGGAATTCCCTTTGAGTAATCTTTTTCTTTGGTTATTTTTCCAATATACTTTCTAATGTTTCTTTTGAGTTGTCTTTTTCTTTCTAACAAACTTGTCATTAATGTTCTAGATGAACCTCTATGTTACCTGATACTTACTTATTCTCTAGCATTTTATTCATTGCACACTTAATAGATTCATTGGTAATTCTTTTACCTTTTGTCGTCATCAAAATTACTTTATAGAGAGCTCAACACCATAAATTAAAGTTTTAAAAAGAAATTAAAAATATATAGAGAGAGAGAGATTTCATTGAAAAAGTTATAGATTCCACAGGGCATAGAGTACTTTGTAGGTTTTACATAATATAGAGTGCTAGTGATGGGTCTTAGCCTTAGGCCATTAAGATATTTACTATCATTTGTACTCTTATCTTTATTTAATAAACCATTTAATTTATCATGTTATTATCAATGGTCTTTTAACATGATAAAGGTTTTCCTTGGATAGTTTATTCTTTCTTATATAATTAAAAAAAAGTAACTTTAATAGTAAAAGTATAAGATGATAAGAATACTATTCTAAATTATCCCTAGTCACTCATTATATGAAATGATAATGAAGTAAGACCAATAGTTAACTCATTGATGATCATGTTTTATTGATCATGGATATGATATCAAGTTAGCATATAGATGCATGTAGAGGTACATTGTATTGGATCGACCCACCGTGATAGTATCATATGGATCCTTGTTATGGGTACTTCTCTCCCAATGTTGTTATTTTAGTCCTTCGACCTGATGACACTATGGATCCCTACATTGTGATTTCCATGTCTTGACTTAGTTCCTCATCATCTTTAACTAGATGATTACAAAGCTGTCATTGGATATGGAATAAATTATGTTAAAGGGATATAAGTGTCCGTGAAGAAATTTGTCAATCTAATTAATTTAAGACATATCTTTTGGGAACCTCTTGAAGAGTGAGACTAAAAAAAATGTTTGGTCATGTTCAAATAAATTGAAAAAGAGTTATCAATAACATTTGGTTTATTCAACGAAACTCTAGAATTAAGAAAAACTTATGATTAAACAATGTATGAGTGATATGATCTATGTCTCATGTTTAATCATCATATACCGTGTGACAAAGGGACTAGATAATTAATTATTTACAAGGTAAAGTCGGATCATCAATCTCCATCTAATTTGGTTGACATAACGTCTTGTTAGAAGCTAATTATGTCTTATGGAATGGGAAGTACTATCAACTTCAAGTAAACCTACAAGGTCGCACATAAAGAAGGAATCTAATGAGTTTAATTTAAATAAGCTAAGCAGGAATTATCTATTTATTTATTTATTAATCTTAATTTATTAAGAATAATAGATAATAAGCATCACTATTTTGAATAAGATGATTGAAAGGGTGTGTGTCATTTAATTTAGGATACTCTAGATTAGGGATCACATTTATACCAATATCCTTATTCGTGAGGATATTGTTTTCAATATAAAAAAGGAGACTACAACACTTATCTATGGTTAACGACATTGGTCGTCGCATCAGATTCGTAGAGAAACTCTGCACACTCTAGAAGGTAAAAAAAAGGACCTTTTGTGAGTAATTCCTGCATTGATCTAGAAGAGTTTCTGAAGAGTGCTAGCATATAGAATCCATTTAACATTTTTCATCTGTGTGGATATTGTAAAGGGAGCTCACAAAATTGCAGCGCCTATAGATATGCTTCACCAATGTGATTACGATTTGCATAGGGTAAAATCCTCATCCCTATCAATTTAATGAACCACATGGATTCCATCGATTATTTAAGGATATTGTTGTTTAAAAAAAAAAAAACTATCGTAAACTTTGATTTTAGATCCCTAAATTTTCAATTAGTGGGTATAATGTGTTATAGGGTAAGTTCTAGGTACAGAATTCAATACCATGTACCTTACAGGGTAGTGTTTTATATCTTACCCACCCTGTACCTGCTCACCCTTAATTGATCATGTGAGTCAAATTTTCATATTATTATGCTTTACTAATTTGTATTATTTTTTTACACTTTCTTGTTTAGTCAATTTATAGCATTCTCTTTGTTTTTCAGTTACATAATCATATAAAGCTATAAATAAGTTTAGTTAAGTTTTTCAAAGCTTGAGCTTACTTTTTTAAAATAATTTTGAAATCAAGCTCAAGATTAGTTTTTTATCAAACCTTTTATTGATCTTGAAATTCAGGTTTAAGTTTGACTCATCTATATCAAGCTTGCATAATTAAGGCTAGCTTATCTACAAATCAAGCTCAAGCCAAGTGAGCTTTTATCAAGCATAAAATTTAATCTCATGTTTGGCTCATTTAAATAAACGAGTCATATTTTATACTCAAGTTTGGTTCATTATCCATTAAAATTTATCATATTTTGATCCTTTTTTAACTTAAAAAGAAGGGATAATATAACGAATGGTACCTGAACTTTGACAAAATATGTATAAAATCCTGAAAAAATTTTCATTTTTCTTAAAATCGATAATTAGATAAAATAAATGTGCACATTAAAATGAAGCAATTCACTAGCATGATTTATCAGTTAGCAAACAATAGTCTAGAGATAAATCGCGTGGTATAAATTAAATCAGATAGAATTTCGTATCGACTATAAAATACAAATATATGGTAATAATTTAATAAAGAATTTATATAAATGTTGATCATAAATAATTCCACAAATATTAATTGAAAACTATACCAATACGCCATTACGTAGACACAAAACCCATCCAGATCAACCAAAATCTATCAAATTAATTCGTGTAAGTTTGCAGTCAACTAGGAAACCAATATTTCTCCTTTTTTTTTTTTTGTTTTTTTGTTTACTCTTTCCTCTACTTTTGAAACCATAGCCACTTAGGGAAATGGAGTCTGGGCTAAAGATCTTTGATTAAACCTACACAATTAAATTGATGGGACAAACATTCATGCACAAGATTTCTCATCCTTTTTGCCATTTCAAATCCTCCTGGTTGTCGTCCATGATTAGCCAATAAAGGACAAAAGCAAGTGGAGTTCTTAAATGTTAATTGTAGAAAAAGGGTCTTCTTAGTAAATACTACCTACCACATTCTTACTGTCAACTTTAAAACAAGCTTTAGATCTACAATCTTTTCCCATTTTTTTTCTTCTTCATTTACGGCAACACACCCCACCCATAATAGAACAAACACACAATGCATCTTGCTAAAAATAATAAGACAAAAATAACATAACTCCATCCCTTTCTTTCTCCTTTATATTTTCGTGACAAAACCTAGCCATCCGAAAACCCATGAAAATATGTGCTACAAATCATTACTAGATCACCACCATCTCTAGTTAAGCGATGGCTCATGTATTACTATAGCAAGGTACGAAAATGTCAACTTCTCAAAATTCCTCCATGAGAATTATATTCTCTTTTTTCAAAAGCTTAAAAGCTATGTTCATTTCCCCTTTCATTCATAGGTCCGGTTCATCTACACAAAAAGGGGAAAGTTTATAACTCCACATCATCAAGCTATAATTTTACCACCCTTATGATATAGAAATGTGAAAGAAGAGAATAAAATGCTAGGTATATGTATGAATGTTAGGACCACTAGCCATAAAAGTGTGAAGGATCACATCTATAATATTCTCCAGCATGAATGAGAAGATGACAAGAGTATCCTCAACAATAAGATGAAAATACTTGTGTATAAATCCGTGCCTGAGCCAACATAAACTCCAAGAGTAGAATGAGCTTTGTTTACAAATGTGAAGATAAAAAAGCACTAACAAGCAAACAAAATGAGCATTATATATATATATATATATAATGTGTGTGTGTGAGTCAACGTGTATGTGTGTTCAAAAGTGTGTGTGTGTGTGTCAACGTGTATGTGTGTGCGGAAGTATGTGTTCGTGAGTTATATGTATGTGTGTTCGTGAATCTGTGTATAGGCACATGTACATGAGTTTGCATGCATGTATGTATGTCTGTACGTGTGTGTATGAGGGCATATGTGTGTCTACATAGGTTGTGCGTTGTGTGTGTCTGCATGTGTATAGAAGTATACGGTGTGCATGTATTTGCATGTGTATGTATGTAAGGATGTATGTGCATGAATGTGTGTATATGTATGTGTGTACATGTGCATGAGTGTGTATGTGTCTGTTTCTGTACATATATTTACATAATAATAATAATAATAATAATAATAATAATAATAATAATAATAATAATAATAATAATAATAATAATAATAATAATATAGTATGAAGGTACATAAATAGACAAAAAATATATACATTTAAATAAGTTAAAATGTTTAAAAAAATTAAATAAATATAATAATAAAAATAAATAAATAATAAGAATTAGAATAAGAATAAAATAAATATTAATGATAAATAAAATGAGTCAAAAATCAACTAAGGAATATAAGATAGTCCAATTATAGTTATGTGATTAAATCCATTTATAAGATAGTATAGAATCTTTATTGATTTAGATGATCTTATCAAAGTCTCTAAAAATCGAAAGTTAGATAGGCATGTGACCTTTTGTATTAACGAACATGTTTGCAAATGTCTTAATGAACCTACACATAAGCCTAAGTGAGCTTGTTCACATGATAGCTCATGAACTTAGATTAAAACTTGAGGTCAACTTGTTTAGATAAACGAGCTTTATTTTGAGTTTGAATTCAGTTCATTTAGTAATTGAGCTTAAATCTAAGTAAAGTTAAACAAGTAGAGTTCGATTGGCTTCACTTATTTGCAACCATACAATCATAACCCAATCAAAACTTAGCTAAAGCTACTTTGTTTTGTTCTATTCTTTCTTTTGAGTTGACATTTTTTTGGTACAAAGTTAAGGTTATTGCATATTCCATTTGAAAAATAATGACAAAGACTAATAGGTAAAAAAGTAGGAAAATTCAAAGTTCTATAATAGAGAAATATCAAGACAAATTAACAAAGTAAAAATGCATAAATACCATCTCATATACATTTTTTGTATTTAGCCCTAAAAGAAATTATTTATATTATACATAAACATATAATATTTAGGTTTCATATGGATATATCAAATTTATTTATCCATGTTATACAAGTCTTAGGTGCTTAATTATAATGATGAAATGATGGTTTAATAATGAAGTTAAACTTGGTTTATATAAGTAAAGTTTGAAAATCCGTGCACATTTTTAAAAATTAACTTCATATATTATTATTTGACATTGTATTATAATTAATCATAATATATGGGTGGTCATTTTTCATTTAGAACTTCTAGTCATAATAATTAAAAAAAATAACATTACTTTTTTTTCCATAAAATACCTTGAATAATTAATAAAAGGAAAATATCAAATTTGGTATACGAACTTTATATAAAAATTCAATTTGGTATCTAGACTTTAAAATGATCAATTTAATACCTAATGGAACATTTCATGACTATTTTTACTACATCAACAATATCTTTTACTCTATTTCTTAGTGTAAAAGAGGTAGCGTATTTATGCAAAACAGTGTTAAGAGAAGTAGTAAAAATCTACGTCAGCAAATAGAGCAACTATTATTAAGGAGTTAGTAGAAATAATCATAAAAGGTTTGATTAAATATTAAATTAAGACTTCAAATTCCAGGTACCAATATATATTTTTATGTAAAGTTTAGAGTCTAAATTTGAAATTTATCGATTAATTTAAAGCTTAGGGTATAATAATAATAATAAACAAGCTTGATCTCGGCCTTAAGAATTCTTAATGGGCTCGAGCTTGGGCCTGTATATTTCTGGCTCGTTAAAGGCCTAGCTCAGCTTAAACCCATTAAATTATTAAATGAGCTAAGTTTATGCCAGCAAAAAACCCGGCTCATTTGCATCCCTAGTTACAAATGCATTTTATTGAAACTTGATCCCATTACCTATATAGGAACTTACACTTTAATGGAATATAGGGTGCAAATTTTAGCGTACTCAATACCCACTTTAGAAAAATTAGTAAATAATGATAACGAAAAGTAATAATATGTTTCTATTTATAAGTTGTAAGTTTAACTTAAAAAAAAAAAGGAAATAAACATATGCATGACCAAAAACAAAGACAACTATTATGGTAGAAGACTAAAACCTGTTACCGAGTTAAAAGTTGCCATGCCCTAAACTCATTCCAGGCGTACACAACCCAAACCACATATAATACCTAAGAATTACAAGGATGTCCATAAAACAACGATCATGTTGACTGTTTGTATAAACATGCCTTAGAAACATTTTCAAAACTACTCATGAAAGGTGTTGACAAGATTTTGTTCAAAATAACATCCTATCCATTAAGAAACTCTTCAAAATCCATGCCATAACCCATTTGGTCATAAAAAGTCATCTTCATCGACCCCTGTAATAGAAAAAGTGAGTACACGGTAACATAAACAAATACAAAGTGACATACGTTCTTAGATTAATGCGATGCAATAACCATTAAGTTATATTCCAATATTTAGGTGTAACAATCAACATTGGAGTATTCAAACTCCAATAACAAACCATTGGTAAGTTGGGGGACTTGAGTAATAGCAACTATTCAAGGGGTTGATATAAGTAGTCCGAATACTTATATCACCTATAGAAACATCTACAAAGATAATATATTCATTTAGGGTTTACAGTCATTTCACATCTTTACTTATCTTAATCCATAATATTTTCTAGGTCAATCAATCTCATAAACATTAACTAAATCATACTACTTTCCTTTAAGCATAAGTAAACATTATACCGATATTGTTACTCCTATCGAATATCCGCCAAGTTACTTATATATTGTCATTGCATCATGACTTGAGAGGGGGGGTGGGTACGCGGGTGTGGGTGGGGGGGTGGGAGGGCTAAGCACCTAATTACCATGCTGGCATCACCAAGCAGGGTTGTTACTGCTCAGGCCAGATTAAATGACACAAGCACAAATAATTCAAATACTTTTTGGGCTATCTTTATTTGGTTTTTTTTTATAAATGTCTACCTTAACAATCAATAATCAAGTCACTATATACTGGATTAACTAGTATATCTTGTAAAAGATTAATAGACAAACATAATTGAGTAGAGGAATCTATTAAAAAGGAAATCAATTCATATAAGATTTAACATCATATCATAATTAAATGCTAAGCCCGTAATCAATTATCAAACGTAAATAAAAGCTCACGTACATTACTTACTATTTATTCATATATCTACATAATTCATTCCTTTATTTGTATTTTATTTATGTATTTATTTTAAAGAACACGAGTAGATACATTAGTCGTGTTTCCGCCATGTTTTTTTAGCTGAGAAACACGATCAAATACAATCCATCGTGTTTCATTCATGGATTGGAACTCAAAGAAAAGTACGATGTGATAGGGTGACATGTGTTCCAATCATGCTTTTCCTTGGGTTAGAAACCAATGAGATAGGACAAATCATGTTCCTGCCGTGTTTCGTCGATATGTGAAGCACTAGAAGGTTAGACAGAAACACAATGAGATATAATCAATCGTGTTCTTACTATGTTTCATTGACAAACCAAGTTCCTAAATATTATAGAGAAACACATTGGAATAGGAGTAGTTGTGTTCTAGTTGTGCTGTCTCAAAATTACATTTGTAAAAAAAAAAAACAAAATAGAGAGAAGCAAAGCGGAATCTGGCCATTGTGCACCCGTCGTGCTTCTTCTCGAGTAGCTAAAATTTCAAGTCTCAGCAAGGTATATGACTGCTTAGGGACCTCATGTTCCCTTCGTATACTACTTCCAAAGAAAAAAAACAGAGCATGCATATTTTATCACTTAAACATCATATTTTTGCTTTGGCAAGTTTACAGACACTTAATCTGCATACTTAATAGTATCATACAGGTATAAACTAAACATTTATTTCATTCAACAACACCCACAACTTCATTTTCATTATTTGTGTAAACCATGCAAACTCACTTATTTGCCAAAACAACTTTCATTACTCTACCTTTACAAGTTCTAAAGATTCAACTAAGGATAAAAATCAACTTAGTTCACTAACTCTATCTTTAATTCACAAATATTTCATTTATATAGAAATTGTCCTTAAAAAGGAACAAGTGAATAAAAACTTAGAAAAAGTAAACAACACTTTACCTAAATTAACCTTAACTTGTAGATACAAGTTTGAAAAGACTTTGATGAATTGTTTGTGGAAATGTTGATGAAAATTTGTGTCTTGCTTTGTTCTCCAAATGGTGTCAATGCAAGGTGTGTTTTGTGGAGCATTTTGTTTTGGCAATATGTAGCAATTATCTCAAAAAGAAATCTATCTTTGACTTTCTATGTAGATGAAATTATATTGTGTGTGTGGTGCACGATAAGGAAAACAAAAGGCTCGACTCATGGGCTTGTTTCGGTTTATAGGATTTGGGTTTCATTTATAAGAATTAGGCTTTCTCTTTTAAAGCAAAAAAAAAAAAAAAATGATAACAATAACATTAACACAAATATTTAGCCAAAATCATATTGGGATTTTAATTTTAGAAGAAAGATGCTCTTGAAATCTAGAAATTTAGAATCTATATCAAATACATGAAATAATTTAATTAATTATAGTCTAACACCTAACGACACCAACATATGAAATTCTATCAACTAAACTATTTAGAACTAATTCATTCGCTAAACAAACAATACATATATATAAATTAATTAATTAAGCATGAGTAGTTTATGACATTTCAAAAGTGTACAATGAAAAGTACCTATTAAATCTTACATAGATTTGCTCATTTTAACTATTATAAAAATATTGACAAGTTTAAATTATCTATAATTTACCATAGATTTAAAATATCATAAAACATGTAATAGCAAAATTTATAAGTTTCACATCTAAGCTGGTTTCAAGCTAATATAGGATAGATTTCAATATTGAAAATAAGGAATTTAAACCTATGAAGTAATATAGATAGACTAGCATACTTGCTTACCTTGTCTTCGCTTACTTTGGTTTAGACCTCAACATGGGATGGGCTAGACCCGTGACTTGACCCATCGATAAATTAAACCAACTGGCCCGGTTCTATCATATGGGTCATGACTTATTTGAAAACCGACAGGTGGCTGGGTCATATATGGTCCAATCTTGTTAATCAGCACAACCCACTAGGTTAACATTTTTAATAAAAAGAAGAAAAAAATTGTGTCGAACATTAAAGCCCTGTTTGTTTCAATAAAAATGTTTTTTCAGGAAAATATCTTTTCATTTTTTTATGTTTGTTTAAGAAAAAAGATAAAAATTAATGGAAAATATTTTCTCTTGTTTTGAAAAACATAAACTTTTCATAGCTTATTTTTTGGAAAACGACTTACGAAATATAAATGTGTAAGTCAATTTTCTATCAATTGACGAGTTCATCTACCAATCATTACAATTAAAAAATGTTTAATATTAATTTTTAAATTTTTTTCTTTTAATTTGATTTATTTCTCATTATAATATATGCAATTTTTTCATTTTTTTATACTTAAAAAATATGAGTTACCTCGAAATTGTAAACAAAGGAAAAATATTTTCCTAAAATTTGTCATACATTTGAAAATATGTTACTTTGCTAGAAATTTTTTTCAAGGAAAAACTATTTTTATTAATAAATACTTTCCTCAAAACAAATGGGGCCTAAAGTAACAAGAGAGAGTGGTTGAGGTTAGTGTTGGAAAAGTTATGTCAAATAGCAAATGTTAAGTAAATGAATGGTTTGGCGAATAGCATTGTAGCCTAGTAATATCTTCTAGTCTCTCAAGTGAGAAGTTCCAAGTTCAAACCCCCCTCACTGTTATAATGGGAAAAAAAAAATGCTTTGTAAAATGTGAAAAATTCAATTAAATGCAATGTTGTTAAAAACCAACTAGTCCAACTGATTCAGCACGAGTCAATCAGAAGTAGCTTTAAATATGGGCCGATCCTTTATTGAAAGTCTGTTTTCAATCAAGCCTCAAATATGGATCCATCCTTTATTAAAAGTTTGTTTTCTATCAATTTGGTGAAACCCAAAACTGGCTGTTAGCCTAGCAAGTTTCATTGAGTCAAAATGGAAATAGAGTAATAACCAAAATTTTTGTTTTCTTTTAAAAAAGGACCAAACGAATCATTATTGCCGGACTAAGTACTATTTATGGTGCTCTCATTAGGAAAGCCCGCCATAATTAATATCTATTTATTTATGAATCAAAGCAATATATATAACATTGTAGCTTCAGGTTATACCCGTGACAAGCAATGTGGGACTTTTAGCGTATTTTTTTCCTTTACACAAGCTATATTTATTTTCATCTTTTGGCTTTAAAAGCTCAAGGATATTGCAAATCCACAAATATCACATCAAAACTCTATTGTCCTTTAGCTCAGTGTCATCACTATCCATATGAAACCACATGTCATATCATATGGCAACACAGGTAGTAAATTCACAAATGCAACAACATTAATAAAAAAAAAATCATGTAAATAGAAACAGTAAATTGCAAGTAGTTCAACAACTAGAAAGTGCAAAGCCTTTGATCAACAGAGATGATAGTAGTAGTTCTCGATCGAGATAGTAATTGTTTAAATAATAATAATAATAATAATGCATCACTCTTATCACATTAATTTTTATCTTTTACATTAAAAATATAAATAATAACATTATAAATAAAAGTCTCATTGATACAAATATATAATATTTTTTTAATCAGTCATGGCCCGATGTGCTGACTCATATTTAAATTAGCTCATATTAGATTTAGTTTAGGGTTTCTTATATTTAGTAGTATGTTAAAACTTAATTGTTAATATAGATACTTGATGGATGTACCAGATTTAATTTTATGTAGGTATATAAACCGGTCCTCTCTCCCCCCATTAGGGTATTTTGACTATCCATCAAGCTATCTACTCCAAAAGAGGGTTAATGGAGAAAAAATCAATTTAATCAAAAATTGAAAACAAGAAATCTCTCCATCATGTTGAATTCCGCTCAAAGTAAGCAAAATTATTTTGTTACATCTAAGTGATTGATTATTGTATTCAAGATCCATGTGGGCATAAGGATTTGAGTTTTCAAAATAATTTAATCTTACATGTGGTATCAGAGCCTCATGGTTTTTGAATAAATAACAAACCTTAGATTAATAATATGATACACCATTATAAATTAGGGTTTATAATGATAATTAAAATTATGAGTTATAATAATTGTGGAAGACTATAGTGATTATGATTAATTAGAATGATTATAAATATTTAAAGTAATTTGCATAAGATGTTATTATCCCAATTTTGAGGGTTGAGGTTTCTTTAATTTTCTTTCATGACGTTTCTCTTTTGGAAAATATAGTTTGTTTTGGTGGTTACATTAATTTTGATATGCAAGAAACTAGCCGTCAATGTTAACATGGCACATCCTTTAACGTCAGTTATCTTTAACTTTCTAGTGATGTTGCCTTGACTTAGAGGTTTCGATTTATGAATAGCAATCATTGGAGACAATTTCTTATCTTTTGGAAATAATGTAAAAGGGTATTTGTTGTAATACTTTACTCAATTGAATGAATTAAGTTTTGGTCTTGAAAGTTGAAACTTGTTCATTATGAATTAGATCATGATATACACTTTTAATTGTGATATGCACTTTCCAAATATCATTATGTTGATATATCGTGATATGTGAAGAATATTATGCATTGTTTGCAATGAAACATTATGAACTATAATGTAAAATATTATTACCCATAACAAAAATTTAGTTTTATGACATTAAGTTAATATTAATTTGTTAGTCACCAAAGTGACGAAATTAATTAAATATTTATAGTCGTATAATTTAAAATAATAACTTGCAACACCTATTATATAATGTTTATTAATTGATAGAAATTAAGGATTTGCCTAAAGGTAAATCAATCTTCTATAATTAATAAATATAAAGGATGGAAAATTAGCATTCACTCATCTTGTACATATATGTACCCAAAGATACTATATGCCTTCAAGATAATACTTCATTAAGTTTTATTGGCATTCAGTTATAGAGATGATGATATATGTTGTTGTTTTTCCCCAAAGAAAACCAATAATATACTTTATGTACTTTTTGTTTGAATCTATTAATTAGCAAGTGTTTTTGCATTTGCAGCTATTAATCTTCACCCTCAAGCTTCCTCTGTTACTTTGTTCACTGGTTTGAATTTCTCTAAATAGAAGGAACGAGTCGCTTTCTACTTAGGTGCTTTGGATCTTGACTTAGCCTTGTTAGAGGAAAAGCCTATTGATCTTATTGAAAATAGTACAGAGGCTAAAAAAGCATACCATAAAGCATGGGCAAGGTCTAATATATTAAATTTAAACTTCATGTGCATGACAATTGCCAGCAACATTAAGTCTACTCTTTCAACAACTAAAAATCAGAATGCTAAAAATTTTCTTAAGCTTATGGAAGATAAATTCCGTTTCGCTGATAAGTCACTTGCATGGACACGTATGGCTGAACTCATGACCATGAAGTTTCATGGTTCAAAGAATATGCAGCAACATGTCCTTGATATGACTGATATTGTAGTAACACTTAAGACCTTGGGAATGGTTATGGAGGACTCTTTCTTATTGCAATTTATCATTAATTTGCTATCTTTTGAATATGGACCATTTCATATGAACTATAACACAATGAAGGATAAGTAGAATGTCAATGAACTGTCCAATATACTTATCCAGGAGGAAACGAGATTGAAGAAATAAGGAGTTCATTCTGTTAACTTAGTGGGTCAAGGAGTAGGAAAGAAACTCAAACTAAAGGCTAAGCAATTTAAGAAAAAAGGATATGCTAAAGCTTCACAGAATGCTGATGATGAAAAGAAGGAACCAAAGGCAGATAAATGTCACTTCTATAAGAAGGAAAGACATTATTAAAATGATTGTTCCAAATGTAAGGCTTGGTTAAAAAAAGGGTATACATTATGTTTCTACATGCTTTGAATCAAACTTATCTAAAGTTCCTTCTAATACTTGGTCATTTGATTCTGGTGCCACTACTCATGTATCTAATATTATGCAAGGATTCCTCACAATCTAAACCATAAGCCTAACCAACAACTTTCGATTCATGGGGAACCGCATGAAGCCTGATTGAAGGCATAGAGACTTACAGGCTTACATTAGATACTGGTTATCACTTGGATCTAATGAACATGCTTTATGTACCTTCAATTTCTAGATATTTAGTTTTTTCTAGACTTGATGTTAGTGGATATACTTTTAAGGTTGGACATGGTTGTTTCAATTTATATAAGGATGATTATTTCATTGGTTATCCAATGCTTATGGATGGTTTATATAAATTGAAATTTGATGATGTCTTTTTTGAATCCTTATATACTGCTAATCATAACATTGGAATGAAACGTAGTTTAGTGAATGAAAACTCAGCTTACTTGTGGCATAAACATTTGGGACACATATCCAAAGAAAGGCTACAAAGATTGAAAAAGAATGAGATTCTATAGAGTTTAGATTTTACTGATCTTGGTTTATGCGTGGACTGCGTTAAGGGTGAGCAAACCACACATGATAAGAAAGAAGCCACAAGAAGTAGCCAGCTTCTTCTGATAATTCACACCGATATAAGTGGACCTTTTAACACTCCATCCTTTAATGGAGAAAAAGTACTTCATTACCTTCATTAATGATTTTAACATTATGGCTATATCTATTTGCTGCATGAAAAATCTTAAGTTGTAAATACCTTTAAGGTGTTTGTAAAGCAAGTTAAGAGGCAATTAGATAGAAAAGTGAAAATAGTAAGGTCTGATAGAGGTGGTAAATATTATGGAAAGAATGATGAATCTGGATAATATCTTGGTCAATTTGCAAAAGTCCTCAAAAAGCATGGAATGTGCACAATATACTATGCCAGACACACATCAACAAAATGGTGTGACCAAAAGGTGGAATAGAACGTTAAGAAATATGGTTAGGAGCATGATGTGTAATTCTACTTTACCTAAAAATTTGTGGATGTATACACTTAAAATTGTTGTGTATATGTTAAATAGGGTTCCCAATAAAGCAGTTCCTAAAACTCCTTTTAAGTTACGAACTGGAAGGAAACCTAGTTTGAGACTCCTGCATGTTTGGGGTTTTCCTGTGGAAGCATGAGTTTATAATCTATATGAAAAGAAATTGGACTCTCGAATAGTTAGTGGTTACTTTATTGGTTATCTAGAGAAATTCAAAGAGTATAGATTTTACTATCCAAGCCATAGTTCTAGAATTATAGAGACAAACAATGCCAAATTTTTAGAGAATTGTGAGGTTAGTGGTAGTGCTGAAAATAGAGTTGTAGACATTAATGAAATAAAGGTGGATATTCTATTACCCTTGAATGTTCCTAAATCCATAACCACGCCAAATGTTATTCCTATAATAGAAGAACAAAATAATCAAGAACAACATTTAGATAATGAAGAGGTATCCCATGAAGAACCTAACTTGCCACTGGTTAATTTAAATGAACCAGTTGGAATAGCCTTAAATTAACTTGTAAGGGTTAGAAAATTAGCTATCTATGCTGATTATGTGGTTTATTTACAAGATTCCGAATTTAATTGTGGCATTGATAATGATCCTGTTTCGTTTTCATAAGCAGTAAAAGGTGATGAGTTTGAAAAACGGATTGATGCTATGAAAGAGGAGTTGAAATCAATGGTTCAAAACAATGTCTAAGATCTTGTAGCTTGCCAGAAGGTTCTAAAAGAGTTGAGTGTAAATAGGTCTCCAAGACCAAGTGCGACTCAAAAGGTAATATTAAACGATATAAAGCTAGACTTGTTGCCAAAGGTTATACTTAGTAAAATGGTATTGATTATAAAGAGACTTTTTCACCTGTCTCAAAGAAAGATTCATTGAGAATAATTTTAGCTTTAATGGCTCATTTTGATTTAGAGCTACATCAAATGGATGTGAAAATGACCTTTCTAAATGGTATCTTGAAGAGCAAGTTTATATGGATCAAACTAAAGGTTTTTCCATGGAAGGAAAAGAAAGTATGGTGTGTAAATGAAGAAATCAATATATGGACTTAAACAAGCTTCTAGGCAATGTTATATTAAGTTTAATAATACCATCACATTTTTTGGATTTGAAGAAATCATTATTGGTTGGTATATCTACTGGAAGATTAGTGGGAGTAAGTTTATATTTCTGGTTCTATATGTTAATGATATTTTACTTACTGCTAATGATTTAGGTTTGTTTCATAAGATTAAAGAACATTTTTCTAAGAATTTTGCAATGAAAGATATCGGAGAGACATCCTACGTGATTAGAATTTCAATATTCTGTAATAGGTGTGAATGATTGATATGATTGTCTCAGGAAACTTATATAGAGAAAATTCTTGAGAAATTCCATTGGATTCTCTTAAATAGGTTTTGATGATAACAAAAGCGTAAAAAGATCACTAACAAGTTTATTAAGTATATAGTTATAAGTTAGAGAGAAAGAAGAAAAATGAATAGTATCAGTATCCAGAAGGTCATCCAGAAGTTATCACAGATGATTGACAGCCTTTGATACCAAAAAATGAATAGTATGAGGAGTCTTTGAAATATATACAGAAGATTATCCAGAGGATACTCCAGAAGGTTGTATCAGTGAAAATAAAAAACACGGTTATTATCTAATATACAAAAGACTATCCAAAAGATATTCCAGAAGGTATATATCAGAAAGATGAAGATGGAAGTTTCAATAAGTTATCTAGAGGAATGTCCAGCGGATCATCCAGAGGGTCACCTGTAATTTTTGACAGCAACCTGTTTCAATGTGATTTTACTGTTCATCTTCCTAAACTCAACCAAACTCATTCCAATTTAGTACATTTAAGTACATTGAAGGCCTAGCTCTGAGTAAATGAGTTTATTTGGGTAATATACTCACTTGTTCCACTTAAGTTGGTTTAATCCAAGGGAATTTAATGTTTTTATCAAAGTTTCTCTCTCATCAACGATGGAAATCTTCATGAACAGTACTAGAACTTCTTTAAACAGCTACTACACATTTTTCTCCTTCCAGACAAGCTTATTCCAGTATCTACAATGCTTCAAGACAAGGATTAGTCAATTGCTTACCTATATATATGCGATTCATTTGTGAGTTCAAAAAGAGAACGTTATCTCGTTTTGGTTTAGATAAAGAAGAAGAAGAACAGATTATGACGAATCAGTTTTGGAGTTTCAAATTTCAAATCAAGTACCACAATATGTGGAAGCTCATCTATAAGAAATGAATTTGGAAGCTTATCTACAAGAAACAAATTTGGAAGCTTATCCATAAGATACTGGTTAAACATTTCTTCTTATCTTCTATCAAGTTGAATATCGATAGAATTTGTTTTAAAAAAAGGATAAGTTTGACGAGATATCAGCCGAAAATTACATGGGAAAGTCTATCCATAACAGCTTTTTGAATGTTGAAACTTGAATTTGAAAATTACAAAGTCTTCTCTACAAGATATAATATATATGACGAAAAACAGAGAAGAACGACAACAACGATAAAAAATAAACACACACACACACACACACACAGATATATATATATATACATAATACATATTTGCTCTCTCTTTCTCGATTGATATTAAGACCATAGGATTGCTACAAAAAGAACAACCCTTGCTTGCTGCTACAAAAAACATAAAGCAACCATTGCTACTTATAAAATCTCATGAGCTTATTTGTGCAATCTTTTCTTTCTTTTTCTCTCACGAATTTATTTTTTAACTTTTGTAAAGGAAGAAACGTGTTATTGCCTTCTTAGTTGATATCTCAATTACATGATTAGACTTTATAGATCGATTGTAGCTAGAGGATAGCTGTGATAATCAAGCATAGAGAATTATACAATCTTGTAATTTGATTTTATTGGATATAGTGGAACAAACCCGTAGGATAACGGGGTCCCTGGCTCGAAGCTAGAAGAGTGGACTAATGCACAAGACAGAACCACTATAAATCGCTACTTGATTCTTTAATCTCTATCTTTTTAATTTCCATAATTTATTTTCATAATTGTTTATATTGTTCTCACATTTGAAATAGAAGGGGAATTATTTTTTAAAAGGTGAAAATTCTTATTAATAATCAATTCAACCTCCTTTCTTGATTATTTAAGTGGGACCAACAAATTCAATATGAGTAAATGCTCAACATGAATAGTCCCTATTTAAAAGGGAGATGAGTTTAGTCTAATATAATATCAAAAAAATGATGTGGACTATAAGGAAATGGAATCGATTCCATATGCTTTTGTTGTAGGCAGTTTGATGTATTTATAGACATGTACAAGACCCGACATTGATTTTGCAATAGGAATGATGGGTAGATACCAAAGTAATCATGGTATTGATCATTGGAAAGCTGCAAAGAAAGTATTAAGATATCTACAAGGAATGAAAGATTACATGCTCACTTATAAGAGGTTTGATCATTTAGAAGTGATTGGATATTTAGATTCAGATTTTGCCGGATGTGTTGACAATAGGAAATCAATGTTTGGCTATTTGTTCCTATTTGTAGGAAGAGCAATCTCTTGGAAAGTACCAAACAATCCATCATTACTTCATCCACCATAGAAACAAAATTTTAGCTTGTTATGGGGCTACAATTCAGGCATTATGGCTGCAAAATTTTATGTCAGCACTTGAGGTTATTGACACCATAAGCAAGCTGCTGAAAATTTATTATGATAACTTTGTAGCGGTTTTCTTCTCTAAAAATAACAAATATCCCAAATGAGCAAAACACATAGAATTAAAGTACTTTGTTGTTAAAGAGGAGATTAAGAAACAAAGAGTGTGTGTTGAACATATTATAATGAATCTCATGATTGCAAATCCTTTAACTAAGGGATCATAGCTAAAGATTTTTAAGGAACATATACATAGAATGGGTTTTGGTCGTATTGATGTTTGATGATGATGTTATGACACTCCAGAGCTCAATAATGATATGTTTATGATATTTTAAATCTTTTTATTCATTATATTTGTGCATGCATGATTGTTTGAATAAGAAAATTATGTGTCTTTATGGTAAGTATGTGGACCATATGTTGTTTATATACAATTTATGAACCTAACATGATAAATCCTTAATGTAGTGATATAAAAGGGCGTATGTGAGTATATAGTGTATAACTCTCATAATCCTCATTACATGGTTTGTTGTGTAAAGTTGCTTATGAGGATTAATGGTTTTATAGATTTGACTTTTGCTAGCATTATGTTATACTATTAAATATAATGATAGAATATCTGGTCAAGTGGGAGAATGTAAGAAATATGGTCTAATATCCTGGCTCATATTAGATTTGGTTTAGGGTTCCGTACATGTAATAATATGTTAAATCTTAACTGTTCATGTAAGTACTTGATGGACGTATCGGATTTAATTTTATGTAGGTATAAAAACTAGTCCTATCTCCACCCAATAGGGTAAGTAGTTATAAGAAAACATAAAAATAATGTATTTTGGCTATCCATCGAGTTATTAGCTACAAAAGAGGGTTAAGGGAGAGAAATTTGTTTAATCAAAGATTAAAAATAAAAAAGCTCTCTATCATGTCAAATTCTACTCAAGGTAAGCAAATTTATTTTGCTACATCTAAGTGATTGATTATTATATTCAAGGTCTGTGTGGGCATAAGGATTTAAAATTGATAGTGTTGAATCTTTAAGATAATTTAATCTTATACACAGACGACAGTAGTAGTTCTCGATCTAGATTGTAATTGTTTAAATAATATTAATAATAATGATGATGATGCATCACTCATATCACAATAATTTTTATCTTTCAATTTAAAAATATGAATAATAACATTATAAATAAAAGTGTCATTGATACAAATATATAATATTTTTTCTAATCAGTCATGGCAACAATTGGAAAGTGCAAGCTTTTCATCATCGCAGACAACAATAGTAGTTATCGATCGAGATTGTAATTGTTTAAATAATGATAATGATGATGATGACGACGATGATGCATCACTCATATCATGTTAATTTTCATCCTTTACATTAAAAATATAATTAATAACATTATAAATAAAAGTGTCATCAATGAATATATATAATATTTTTTCTAATTAGTCATGATAATTATTTGAACTTACAAGTTACTATATTTCATGTTCTTTATAATTAAAATCTAGATTATTTTTCATATTTAATTGACCTTGGTTTAACTCCTAACCCTGTAGTATGTCTAGGTTAATTCTCGATCCAGTTCTAACAATATTGTTTAAATATGTGAGTATGACTAGTCAGAAAAAGGAGATGAGACATGGATGTGTCTGGAAGAAGAAGAAGAAGAAGAAGATGTGATGATGAGAAGAGAGATTTTAATTGAAAGGGCTAAAAACCGATCGTGAATTGACAGGCTACACGTCTTGTCCCACCCACTTCAGACGTCGTAAGTATGGGCTACTTCGAAGTTGGGTTAGCCTAGCCCTGATGTCTACTTTAGTTAGATATCTTCAAACTATGAGAGTTCAATATCATGTATGGATTGTGTAATGTAATATTATGTCATCCAATTCCATTATATTGTACTTTCAAGAAAGAAGAAGAAGAAGAACAAAGAAAAGTTTCTTCAACATGTATTTAGAAAACATGACTTATTAATGGGAGGAGATACTATCGATAAAATGAAAAAAAATGATAATCATGAGAGACTATAAATTGGAAAAAAATAGAAAAACATTATTAATGAAAATATTTAAGTGAGAACAAAATTTAAAAATGAAAAATCATAAGTAGATGAAAAAGTAAAGATGCGAAAGCTTCAAAAATTTAATCTTTTAAATATTTAGATATTATGAATATTGTTGTTTCTTAAAAAAAATGTAAAAACTCGAGTTTCCTTTTCCTTTTGGGACTTTTCCCTTTACTTTTAGTATTAATTAAAAAATGTTTATTAGAATAAATAGATTTTATGGGTGTATGGGATTCAGTTGAGAATATTACATGGATGCATGCTGCGAGTGTATCATGCTATACATGACTTTAAAAGAATGACATAGAATGACACATGAAGAGCGATTTAGAGAGAAATGAACAAAAAAAGAAAAAAGAAAAGAAAAGGAATGGACAATCTCACAAAGCCTATATGCATGTGTGACACCTAAAAGAGTTTTCCAACATCAAACTCCACTACCCTACTTCTCTTGACGAGTGGCTTTATGTTTTTTACATTTCAGCATTATTTGATTTTTTAAGATGGCATTATGGTATCATGTTGGTATTTCACTTAATTTTGTGTTATAGGATGAAGAGATCCCTTAGTATTATAGCATTTGGCCGTTGATATCATCTCTTAAATTACATTAACAACAAGAGCTAAGATAAGCTATTCCTTAATAGACCTTTTCTATAAGCCCTTTTGAATTTAAGCCTATCAAATTCTCTTAGTATACTCTTTTTCATAAGGTTGGAATAGATTCAGTGTGTGCAAACTCTTTAGAGAAAGGTGAAAATGGACTGCTCGGTCGCTACTTTAAACTCGTCATACTAGCTCTCCCTTGGTCATTCTATGATAAAGGAATTTGATTATTTGGACTCTATCACTTTAGTCTAATAGGTCAAATTTAAACTAGTATTGAGCCTAAAGCTCAATGATTGACTTTAGTCTACAAATCCTTAAAAAATTTTACTTTGTTTATTCGTATAATCAATCAAATGGAAGAGGAGTGTCATCTACATCACTCAGCTTTAAACGAGTCAAACTCAAGATTACAGTGTTGAGCATGAGCTCAGCAGCTTGACTCAAAATATGAAAAATCTAGCTTAAATCAAACTTATGGAGCTTAGAATCTTGACCCAAACTCGGCCCAAAGTAGCATTTAGCAAACTCAAACTCCACTCAATTAAGCTAATTTATATTTGATTTATTGAAAACATTTTTTTTTCATTCAAACTAAAAAATATTAATAGATAAATTCATTGTGAACTCAATTAATATATAAACTTGACCTGAACTCAATTGGTCCCTTTAAGAGACGAGGCTGATGTAAGAAGAAAGAAAAAAAAAAAAAGGGCTTTTCCCCAAAATTCAAACCCTATCTCTAAATCAAAATCGAATTCATTGAAATTTCTGTGTGTGTAAACATAAAAAAGCAAAACAACAATTATTCAACGATAAAACAAACTCTCTAAGGGCAAAAAAAAAAAAAACCTTTCCTTCGTAATAATACAATTATTAAGAGCACAATACTCGTTTTTTCTTATTGGTTCTTTTGGACGATGGTTTCATTCTTGGCTTACTTTGCAATTGAGAAATAGGATTTTCGCTGTTTTATGATTTCGACGTTTTTGACAACGGACGAAAGGAGCAGGGGGTAGCAAACGATGGATTTTAGATGTTCTAATTAAACCTATTTGATTGTAAAGGGCATTTGAGTTTCATTTGTTGATTTTAAAGAGGCAATTCAGGTGATAAAAAATAGATAAAAAAATAATATCTTTCCTGAATTGCAATTCAAAGATGTAACCGGTGAATGCCAATTCAAATGGGTCTAGTTGGATTATTTTATCTTTATTTATATCGTATCCGAATCAGATCTGTATCTGTAATCTATCTGCATTATATTTGTATTATATCTATATCATATTTAGTTAGTTTGTTCATGAGTAAAATTATAAGTTTTTTATGAGTATTTATATTTTTTGATAAATATCTGTTAAAATGACAAAAAATATAAAATCAAAATAACCACAATACGAGAAAACAAACTGACCCAATAGCAATTCACTATACGTTTAAAATGTAAATGAATACTATAATTGTTATTCATATGCATTACGACTGTGTGAATTGAATGGCCATTACAGCGAATTGAATTGATGGAAATAGAACTGAAATTGGCGAGATGCATGATGCAAAATCAAGGCAAAGGAACATTATATAATGCAAGCCAACGAAAGTTGCTCCATCCCATGCATGGATTTTTGGTGGAAGTTAAGCGGTGACTCATTGCTCCTGTCCTAGATCCATGTAACTGAATACCAAGTTTTTAGATGGTTCAGTCTTCTCTCTCTTTAAAAATCGTAACAGGTGTCGATAGTAATTGGTAAAAAAAAAAAAAAGAATAAAATAAAAATAAGCACGAGCAAAACACGTTGCTCTTTCATTTATGCTTGAAGGATCGTCTCGTTTACTCTGTCAGCCTTATTAAAGCCAAGAAATTTAACTGGTTGTTTCTGCTTGCTCTGTCGGGACTTTTTGCTGATTCATTCTATCCAAAGAATTCTCTCCTAGACATTCTACGTTATAAATGCATTTTTCCTTTTTCTTTTTTTATTTTTTTAACTTTCCTGAAATTAAGTACAGAAAAACAGATGGCCACTAATCTAAGATTGTTTTTTTTTCAAATTATTCTAAGATTATTTGGTTCGTTTTATTTTGGCTATTTTAATATCTTATTTCTATATATAATCTATTTATCAAAAAATTACTATAGATAAAAAGCTGATATTTTTATTCATAAATAGATCAAACAGATCAGACACAAATAAGATAAAGACATTCCAAACAGACCAATCTCTTCTGTCCTTCGCTAGGTTGGATTTGGAATCCCAAAGTGTTTGAAACAAAAAAAAAAAAAAAAATGGCAAGGTTTAGTTTGTTATAGTAATCTTTTAGATATAGCAAGTATTTAATAATGATGTCATTACAAACTTGATGATATTAATAATAGTAATGAATATAAAAGATAAAAATTTAAAAAAACTACTAATCACACTATAGACAAATCTAATGGATGAAAAGATAGAATATGAAAAGTTAAAAATATCTAAAACCATATATTAAATTATGGGTTAATGAGAAAAATGGTAGTAAATTTTCATAAAATATTTAATCGGGTATCTAAAGTTTCTTTTTGAATAATTTGGTACATGAATAAAGTTTTCGTGGAATTTTTTCATATTTAAAGTTTGGTTTGGATAATTTTGATATCTAAATGAAGTTTTCACAGACTTTTTTTATACTTAAAACGAATGCAATCAAGCATGAAAAAATGTCTACAAAAACTTTATTCAAGTACTAAAATTGTTAAAACCAAACTTCAGATAAATAAAATATCCACATAAACTTACTTCGGGTACCAAATTATTCAAAACCACATTTCAAATACCATTTTTTATATTATCCTTAAATTATTAATAGAAGCTTTAGTATTATGAAGTGTTCTCTTTTTCCAACCGGTGCTCAAGACTAAAATGATTGTCAAACTTTTGTTGGTATTACAATTGTATCGGATCAATAATTCATCAGTATAATTTCTGTATTGATTCGGCTTGGTAAGTTAATGAGTAAAACTGTCAATTTTTCATTCGTATATATCAATATCGGCTCGATTTGACAATGATAGCAGAATGATACTAGACTAGTGTACCCAAACATACCCTAATCACATAAATTGTATAATTTAAAAAACATAAAGAGCAAATAAAACTTAGGATACTTTTCGTCGGTACTTTTTTTAAAAAAGCAAAAATTCACTGCAAATTTTTAAGGAAGGACACCATCTAGAAATGATGAAATCTACAGGATTATATAATATTGGCTCCCGTAGGGCACCAGGTGAGGCAAGAAAAACATGTCCTATTAGTATATTATGCGTATTACCTTTGGATACATAAATCCCATATTTAAATTTTGATTTTCCAACCAAATTAAATTTCCTAAAAATTTCCCTTTAGCTTTTTACTCACCCTCTTAATTGTTAAGTGCACTTTTAGACTCCATAAATTTTTATAATTAAAGATATTAATTTTTTTTGTTTAAAAAAATAAGAAAAATTGTAAATTACCCCTCAAACGTTCACATGCGTGTAGATTTATCCCAAAACCTTTACTTATATGTGGATTCATCTCTAAACTTTTAAACTACATATGGAAAATATTAATTATCCTTAATCATGCCAAATGTTGAAAACTTAAGGGATCCAAGTGTACTTCAAAAGTTTAGAGATGAATCCTTACATAGGTAGTAGTTATATGGGATAATTTGCAATTTTCCTTAGATTTATAATGAATTATTTGTAGTTTAAGATGAGTATAGTCATAATTTAGAAATAGACCAAACTAGAATCAAAACCAAAACAACTGGTTTCATGTCTTGAAATTGAAGAATCAAAGCTGGTTAGTACTGGTTTGGTTCTATAGAACTAGTGATTCCTGATTTGCTTTCAGAATTGTGGAATCGCCATATTTTATATTTTAAGTTAATTCTTTTTGAAAAAAAAAGCTTTATATAATATGTAATTTAAATCCAAAATAATAATTAGTCTAAGACAATTAAAGTCTTCAACCCTTTTTTATAAAGTTTTGTTTAGGATGTACATTTATTTATCATCCAACTTTAATTGTAGTATTAGCTATCTAAAACTACAAAAATTTATAGAGATCGAAAAGAGTATTACAAAACAAAAATGATCTCATATTGCTAAGGAAAGGGATTTTGTTTTAGGGAGAAGTTTATATAAATCCCATCATACATATAAATAATGTAAGTAGACTTATAATTTTATATATTATAATTTAATTATTAGGCTTGACTTACGGGTTAGGTGATAAGGTCCACCGAGCCTCGTCCGATCTTTAGGACGGCTTGGGGAGATTTGGCTTTTGGACTGGTTCACCGCATCCAACCTTTCTCATGTAAGCTTATGCACACACAGGAGATGATTGTTGGCCTTGGCTCATGAGGAGCTCATTCAAGATAAACATGAATTGAGCTTACTCCATCTCATCGGTAAATCACCGAGGTGATCCGACGGTCATCATCCACGCCAAGTGCCTATAAATGCTCTATCATTCTTTCTCATTTGCAACTTTCAGAGAGAGAAGAAAAACAATATTCTATAGAAGAGGCTCTGCTTAGAAAGATCAATCAAGACAACATAAGTAAATTTCTATCTCAACTGTTCAAGAACTATAAGGTTGACGCCGAGATCTACTCAAGCTCTTTTACTTGTTACTTATGCATTCGAGACCTTGAGACTTTCTGTTCCTCCTCCTCTTTCATTCTTTCCAAACCATCCCATCAACAAATATCATCTCCTCAGCAACATTCCAAAAGTCACGTGCCAGCACATGAGACTTACGCAATACATATGTGACCGCCAACAGTAGGAACCCTTATCTACAGATAATAAATTTTTATAATTTACATGAAATAGTTTAAATATTAAAAATTCTATATTTAATATTATTTTTAATTTTTTTCTTAATACCTTTTCTTTTTTTAATAGATTGCTAATTCTATTTGGTTCTATGCTAGAGAATCAATTAAGAATTAAAAGGAAAAAAAAAAAAACAATGATTTTTTGGCGGGTTTTGAAATAGGCCAATTGTAATGGTTTTGGTTCGATTATTAATTTGAAATTGAACCATAACTAAATATAATGGCAAAATATCCAAAATATGGTAAAACAAACAAATGTTTGAGATTTACCAGTTGTAAGGATTTTCTAGGAACTTCTTTTACCTTGCAACTCGTAAAATACTGTATGATTAGGTAAAGTGGTAAACTATAGTATGTAGATTAGACTTACGCGTAATATGTATGTTATTTGTATCTTATATATATCATATTCATATCTGGTCTGTTTGATCTATTTATGAATAAAAATGTGCATTTTTATCTGTATCTATTTTTAACAAATAATCTATTTGAAAATAGTAAAAATAAGATGACAAACAAATAAGAAAATAACCAACCAAATAGAGTCTAACTCTCATTCTTCAATTAACCAAAACATCTGCTCGTACATATATAATTCAAATTATATAGCTTTTTAAATATAAAATTTAAAATATACATATTAAAGCTGAATAAAAAAACAGCTAAAATACAAATAAATTACGAAGGGAACAAAAGAAATGAAAGACAATCTTTTTAATACCTTTTCTTTTATTTTGTATCCAACAAAGCTTCTTGCATTATGAAAGTTAATTTATTGTGTGGGACGTTTTAGGTATCAACCTGGTTAAAGAAGATAGATATGGCTAAAGGTGGGCAAATGGGTTTGGCAGGCTAGGTTGGGTTGACCTGCATTGGTTTATAAGTTAAACAGGTTGGGCTATTTTGGCTCGCTTTTAAATGGTCCAAAATTTTTAGATCCGGCCCGACTCACTTTGGCCTACGGGCTAAATGAAATTTTTTATTTTATATTTGTAATTTTTCATGTTAGTTTATATAAAAATTAGAATGTTCATATATTTTATGGTTTTATATATATTAAAGATTAATTTTGTTACCATTTTGATTACTTATAAATAAAGAGAAGTTTTTAAAATGATTTATTAGATATCATATTACGTTTAAATCAATAAATATATACTTAAAAAATGTTATAATACTTATGATGCACGTATAATGTATCAATCTATTTTCTTTTACAATATTTCATAAATAATCACTAATATGCTATTATATTATTCTTATTCTTAAACTTTTCCTCTCTTTTTTTTTTTTTTTTTTTTTTACCTCTTGGCTCGCGGGTCCACTCGACCCGTAATGGGCTAGCCTACTTTGGTCCGTAGGATAAACAGGCTAGGTCAATTTGGCTCGCATTTAAAATGAGGAAAAAAAATTGGCTGTGACCCACTTTTTAAAGTGGATAAATGGGTCAACCCAGGACCACAGCCTGTATACGCAGCTCTAGACAAGGGTGTGTTTGGATTATATAATTTTCATCTATGTTGTATCTGTATCAGGTTTGTATTTATAAATTATTTGTATCATATTTGTATCATATCTGTTTGGTCATTTATAAGTAAAATTATCAATTTTTTATTGTTATATATTTTTTGACAAATATCTATTTAAAAATAATAAAATATGATGCTAAAATGATCAATATACGATCAAACAATCAAACCCTAATGCACTTAGATAGCCGGAATAGTTCTGACTTGTAAGTAATAATTATGTAATCAAATCGTATGTAAACTATAATATTGTTATTGAGAATCAAGACAGACAATCCAAATGGAGAATAGCTTTTCACTAGTATTCTATGCAAAGGAAGATTTAATTTTACAATAACTAAGCATCCTCATAAATCGGGCGAAAAGCATATTTATTATTTTCGAGAAAAAAATTACAAAAACATAATTAAAAAAATATAAAATTATCATTGTTATATTGCATATTGAAAATGCAATAGAAGGATTTGCACGTGTGTCACATTTTTAACATGAGATATGGCGATGTAATCTTACAAACTTTTAAATAAAGTTATATCGTATGACTAATATGAGATATAAGTCTAAATTTTCATTACATGTTAGTTATGTAATACATGTTAAATAATACACAAAAAAAGCCCTATAGGCATATTCAACATGTGATAGATCGATAAATATTATGTAATTATTTTTATCCAAATTGTATTTATATATATATATATATATTTTAAATGACCGCTAGATATGAAATAATCTCCCCGTAAACCATTAAATTCATAAAAATATTCAAAATTTTAAAAGCAGTATCTTACACCTTTTGGAATTTACCGACAGGGTAATCTTTTTTTCTTTTCTTTTTAATCCTCTCATAAACAACACCTGTAATTATTTTTTTTAAGCATGTTCATAATTTGAGTTAGTGTTTTTTTTAACCATCAGACGATAGCATAATCCCGATTATATATTCATACAAATAATTAACTATGAATGGAGGATAAATTTTATGGTATCAATATCTTTTATGGTGTGTGATTATCATTTTCCTTTTTTGTAATTTAATATAATTTTTTAGTTTTAATATGTTACAGGAAATCTCTATGGAACTTAGATTTTTCACGGTCATATATGTTGAAGTTATAATGAGGATCTTATTTGTTTTTTTGCTATAAGGATAACAAAATCTATTTATAATATATAATTTTCAAAATCTTTTTGATTATGTCTTATCAGTTACAACTATTCAAAAATTTATTATATATTAATTGGAACTTCTATGGTCTCTAGGACCGTCTGATGATATAATTTAACTGATTATAAGAAAAAATTAATATAGAAAAATTTAATGATTTGAATGAATAGATCTAAAACTATTAATGATGTGATATGATACTGTGGAATTTTTCATATTTATTACCCCTTATTCTTTAGCCAGTTTTTTTTTTCTTTACTCCTTTTTTTTTTCCTCCCTTACTTTTATTTTCTCCTATATCTCTCTCACCAAATAATCTTTGTTCCTCCTTATTATCAAATTGTGGTTTCCCATTTGCTTTGGCAATGCCAATATATTGCAATTATTTGTTCATTAATGGCTTGGTCATTTTTTATTTTTATTTGCAATATATTCCATTAAAAGAGAGACTATGTATATCATCTTATTATTTAAATACATATTTAAAAGCACAATCATTGATCTTGTTTTATTTCTTTTAACTCTTTCTCTCTTTTTTTTTTTTTTTCAAGAGATGCAAAATTGACATCATTTTTATACATTATTTACCTATAACATTGGTGGTTTCTGCTTCAAGGTTCTTCTCGTTTACTCTACCAGCCTTATTAAAGCCAAGAAATTTAGCTGGTAGTTTCTACTTGCTCTGTCGGGACTTTTGCTGATTCATTCTATCCATGGAACTCTCTTCTAGACATTCTGCGTTATAAATGCTTTTCGCCTTTTTCTTTTTGTTTTTTTCTTTTTACTTTCTGGAATTTTGTATCGAAAAATAGGTGCTCACTATTTTAAGATTGTTTGATTTGTCTTATTTTGGTTATTTTGATATTTTATTTTTATAAAATAAACTGTGTATCAAAAAATTGATCCATATAAAAAGTAAATATTTTTACTCATAAATAAATTAAATAGACATAATATAAATAAGATAAATACATTTCAAACATACCAATCTCTTCCGTCTATCCACAGGTTGGATTTGGAATGCCAAAAGTGTTTCAAACCAAAAAAAAAAAAATGGCAAGGTTTAGTTTGTTATAGTAATCTTTTAAATATAGCAATTATTTAATAATGGTGTCATTACAAACTTGACGCTAATAATAATAGTAATAAATGTAAAAGATAAAATTAAAAAAAACTAATACTCACACTATAGACAAATCTAATTTATTATTATTATTATTTTTTTTTTTTGCCATAGACAAATCTAATGGATGAAAAGATAGAATATGAAAATTTTAAAATATCTAAAGTCATATATTAAATTATGGGTTAAAGAGAAAAATGGTACCTAAACTTTAGCAATATATTAATTCAGGTATTAAAGTTTCATTTTAAATAATTTGGTAGCTGGACAAAGTTTTTGTGGAATTTTTTCATACCTAAAATTTGGTTTGAACAATTTTGGTACCAAAATAAAGTTTTCATGGACTTTTTTCATATTTTAAAAAAAAAAATGCAATCAAGTATGAAAAAAGCCCGTGAAAACTTTGTTCAGGTATTAGAATTGTTAAAACCAAACTTTAGATAGGAAAAATATCTGCGAAAACTTGCTTCGGGTACCAAATCATTCAAAACCACATTTCAGTACCTAATTAAACTTTTTGCAAAAGTTATGGTATCATTTTTACATTATCCCTTACATTATTAATAAAGGCTTTAGTATTATGAATTGTTCTCTTTTTCCAATCGGTGCTCGATATAGATTAAAATGCTTGTCAAACTTTTGTCAGTATCGGATCAACATATGTAATTCATCGGTATCATTTCTATATTGATTTGGTTTGACCAGTTAATAAATAAAACTGTCAGTTTTCATAGGCATCATATTAGTATTGGCTTGGTTTGAAAATGATAGTAGAATGATGTCAAACTAGTTGTAAAGACCCGACCTATTAATCCTATGTTTAAATAAGTCAAGTCCCTAACCATATATAATATTTTCATATCATACGTAAGGTTGTCATAAATCTAACAATTTATGTGAATTGTTTGTTTAAAATCACTACAACTTGATACAAGACTTTTTACAAAAGGATTACTCACTTGAGTAATCTACTCATATAGAACATTTAAGGAGATAATTTACAACTTGGTGTCAAGCCCATGACACAATAATACTTACATAAGTTTTTACAAAATAGGAAAATTAGACTTTAAGTCTTTATATACAAACAAGGCTTAACTAACAAGCCTCTATTCAGAATATAAAATACATATTTAAACCAAACAACTTGCTATCTTGTACTCGGTTCCTAGTCGCCCCACTCATCCATAAATTTTTCCCAATCTGACCCATAGCCCATATCATCAAAACAGTCATCATCACCTGAAAAATATCAACAGTGAGCCAAAAGCCTAGTACACAGCAATAACACCCAAAAGCGTAGTGACAATCATACCTAGACTAATGCAATGCAACACTAATGTTTCATTTATCTTTCTTTAGTGTTCATTGATTAAATCATCATTGGAGTATTCAAACTTCGGGACAAGTCATGGGATTCTAGGGATCCTGAGTAACGCTCACGGGGTTGATATAGATAGCCCGAATACCTATATCTCCTAGATAACGTTACACTGAAAAGAATAATCTCATATAGGTTATATAGCCGTTACTCAACTTCACTTAACTCAATCCATAATATAAATTAATTCACATGCTCCCATAAACATTGAATTAAATTATACTAACTCTTTTTAAGAATAAGTAAATGTTACTCAGTTACTACATTTCCTATCAATTATCCGCCGAGCCTAGTCATTGCATCATGACTATCGACCTAAGCACCTACATTAACATATCATTGCATCATGATAAGTTACCGCTCCTCGGACCGGATTCAACGGTGAAAACACAAGCAATACTTAAGTCATTTAGAATTTACATCAAATTTGAGTATGCCTATCCTAACAAGCATACAAGCAAGTTTCTACGTAGCTGTGCTAGCTCAAGAATTTATGGAGGTGGCCGAGCGGGGATCAATCACTGTTCAATGAGATTATCATAATATCACACTTAGTTTAAGCACTAAATATCTAGTTGCAAATATAATTAATCAAAGAAATTCAAATAAATTAATACAATGTCATAATAGAGTATTTAAATATCATATTATATCATAGAATACTTAACAAATATTTAATTGATCATATACCAAGCTTTGAAAAATTTTGAAGAAAGTTTTTGAAAACGAAAAGTGCAGGGGATACACCGGCCTTCAATGCTGGCAACTTTGAGCCAGTGCGTAATACACTAAGTTCAACACTTGCCAACACTGGCAGCATTCAAGGATACGCCGGCAGCCTTCATTCTATATCGACGGCTTTGAGCCGGTGTAGAATACAACTCCAAATTTCCAAAATTTCCGAGAGTTACACAGGGTTGGTCCACACCGGTGAATAGCCTCAACACCGACAGCGTGTCCATGTATGCCGATAGCTTTAGACCCTACGCAGGCGGCTTTCAACCCGACGTTAAAAATTATGATTCTATTCTAGTTCCACACCGCTTCTAAGCCGGCGGCTTTGGAACTCCAGTAGCCGGCGAACAATTTGAAAAATGAACACTGATAAGCTTTTCTAACAAAAGCCGGCAGCGTTTCAAGCGGCTTTAAAAAATTTGATTCTGTTCACTTCCAACACCGCCTCTACGCCGGTGACGTTGAAGTGCTAGATGCCGGCGTACGCTCAAAATTAAGCCTATACAAAAATGTTTTGTTTCCCCTGTTTTTCATGTTAAATTTACACTTCCAAAATTCCCTTAAACTCATTCCAAGTTTCCCAAAACTTGTTATATGATCAATATAACATTCAAACAACATAAACTTCAACTTTAAACATCAAACACTCCACCATCCACATCATTCACTAATCATACATCAAACTCCAAATCCACAACACTCATCATCTAATCATTCAATCACATGTGTTTCCAACACTTCTAAACTCATAACTATACATATACTAACTTCACTATCCCTATAACATTTCTCATACAACCAACAAAGCATATGAATCATCAAACATAAGTTTAAGTTTAAACCCTATTGTCAAGAAATCATATTCATGCATAAGTTTAAGACATGAAAAAATATACTCACCAATAGAACTTTAGGCCTTAGCTTTGTGGTCCTTAAGCAAGCTTTTAGTGGTTATTTTTGTAAGAGTTGAAGGGGCTAATGATATATGGCCATGGGAGAGATTTTGGAGAAGAAAGAAGAAGGTTTTGAAGCTTTTGGAGGTGTGTTTTGGAGGTCTGAAAATTTTGCACGAATTTGACACTTTATTAGGTTGATATTATCTTGTTGTTTGACTTTTGAGGCATCAAAAAAATTAAGGTAACTAATGACTTAACTTTTTGCTAATTAATGAAGTTGTCTTAAGGCATTAATAGTAGTTTAAAAGCTTGAATCATATGCATGCATTTATCTAATTATTTTAACACATTTCAAACATAATTCATACATGTTAATGAAATTTAAATTTTATGAACTAAATATTTAATAAATTCTAGAGTATTTCAATATTTTAACACAACAATAAAACACATAACTCATCATAAAAAAATAAATCATATTCAACACATATCAAAAGCATGTATAAATTCAATAACACATATAAAATATAAATTGAGAATTTCATGGTTATTTCACTAGTGTACCCAAACATGCCCTAATCACATAAATTGTATACTTCAAAAAACATAAAGAGCAAATAAAAATTATGATACTTATCATCAGTACTTTTCTTTAAAAAAGAAAAAAAATGACTACATGTCATGCCCCAAGGGTACCCTGGAAGTAATACATATATTATGATATAGTATGATGACCTACACAGTATCATATACACATGTTATTACCATATTTATCTTGAAAAATGACATAGGTTTAACAAAACAGGACCTTTTCAATTGCTTGATAAGAATAATGAAAACGAATAAAAACACGTCACCATAAATAGATCTTTCTAACTATTGTTTGAATAATATAATATTATAGACCACGATATATAACTGAAGTTCCAAATATTAAAAACGACATTCTAATATTATCTGGTACATATAACTAGGCAACACTATATAACCTATCCCAAGAATTCTTCCAGCTTTGGAACCTTATCTCGGTGCTAAGCTCCTAGAAGCAACAAACCAAGGTAGAAGAGTCAACGTGTAAGGACTGTAGGAGTATGAGTGAATAGCCATGGATTTCGTAATTTATAATCTAATATGCTATTGAGATGATATATGATTTTGAAATGAGATATATGTGCATGAATAATATAATTATGCATGTGTAGAATATGTGTCATTTTGTATGTATGTAGTACAATGAAATTAATATTATTGTATTATATGTATTAAGGTGTGCATAGTGTAATGAATATTTGTGTCTTTTATGCATTAATATGTTTGCGTTATGTTTAAATTTATAAAATCAACTTTTGAATTGTTTAAGGAATAGTTGACAGAAATTTTCTCAAATTAAGCCCAATTTTCATGCCTAAATTACACCCAAATGAGCTCCAAATTAACCCAAATTCAACCCAAAGTCTATTATGCCTTAAAAGTCAAACTTAAGATAATAATAAGTCCAAAATTTGCTTAATTGAGCCCTCTTTTGGCAGCCCTCCCATCCATACGAATTTTCATCTTCTTCCTTTCCTTTTCTCTTTTTCTTTCCTCCAAGTTACAAGCCCTAACCCAAAGAATAACACCAAGTTTATGGAATCAAAAATCTCTCAAAACTAAGGCTTACTCATGAAAGTTAATACAAGTATAGTTTTTGTTTTATTTCCTTTCTTATAGTATATACGTGAGATCTTTGGTAGAATGAGTTTAATGTCTTTTGAGTTGTTTGGTTCATGCATTGATATATGTTAGATTGTGTTTTGTTATTGTGTGAATTTGTTTATGTGTTGTAGTAGTTATATGAAATATTGGGGAGGAATAACGTTGAATTGTGTAGTTGAAGTTGAGGATGAGTGGAATGGGATTTGAAGTGGTTTAATGTGTTGATTTAATGTTTTAAGTTGTTAGGATTGACTAGTGTAGATAGGAGATAGTATATGAAGTTAAAAATGAATTTGAAGAAGGATTAAAAGTGTTGTAGGTTAGAAATTTTCAAAGTGAAAAACAGGGGAAATGAGCTCTTTTTGAATAGGTCTGTTTTTGAACGTACGTCGGCATCTGGCACTTCAACGCCGCTGGCGTAGAGGCGGTGTTGAAAGTGAACATAATCGATTTTTTAAAAGCCACTTGAAACGCTGACGGCTTTCGCTAGAAAAGTCTGGCAGTGTTTATATTTCAAAACGTACGCTGGCTATTAGGGTTCCAACGCTGCCCGCTTAGAGGCGGTGTGGAACGAGAATAAAATCATAATTTTTAACGCCGAGCCTAAAGCCGCCGGCGTAGGATCCAAAGCTGTCGGCGTACGTAGATACGCTGCCGGTGTTGGGGGTATTAATGAGCATGGACCAACCCCGTGTAACTCTCGGAAATTTTTGAAAATTTGGAGTTATAGTGTACATCGACTAAAAACTGCCGGTGTAGGCTAAAGGCTGCCGGCGTATCCTTGAATGCTGCCCATGTTGGCAAGTGTTGAACTTTAATGCATTGTGTACCGGTTCAACGCCGCCGGTGTATCCCCTGCACTTTTCATTTTCAAAAACTTTCTTCAAAATTTTCCAACACTTGATAAATGATCAATTAAATATTTGTGAAGTATTCTATGATATAATAGGATGTTTGAATGCTTTGTTATGACCTTGTAATAACTTATTTGAATTTCTTTAATTAATTATATTTGCAACTAGTTAATTAGTGCTTAAACTAAGTGGGAAATTCAATATTGTCTTGAACAGAAATAAATCATCGCTCGGCCAACCCCATTAGTTCCCGAGCTATCTCAGGTACGCAGTAACTTGCTTGTTTCTTTTCTAGGATAGACATCAAATCAAGTTACTCTAAATTAAGATAATTTTATTAATTGACGAGTGTTGATTATCCTTGTATGCCGTTGAATTTGGTTCAGAGAGCGGCACCTTGATCAGATTGGGGGCAGGGTACTTTCTCGTTATTAGATAGAATTATTTAGGAGATATAAGTATCCGAGCTACTTATATAAACCCCCTAAGCATCATGATGCGTTACTCAGGATCCCCTAGTATTATGGGCTATGCCAGAAGGTGGGGCTGCCTAGTCTGTATGAATAGTAGGGATTACTTAGGGAGATAGACGTAATACTAGATCCTTGTTGCCCGGAGTTTGAATACTCCCATGATGAATGAATAACTAAAGATTAAATAATAAATTATTGGTTGTTGCATTTCGCATTTAGTTTAAGCATGTGTGAATCACTTTGCATTTGTATTCGTTACTTGTGTACTGGGCCTTTGGCTCATATTTTAATCATTTCAGGTGATGAATCCGACGAGTTTTACACGAGTGTGGGGTATGGAACCGATTTCGAGGATTTTCTTTATGATTTGGAGGACTAGAGATGACCTTAGACTTGGTGGAATCCAATTTTTGTAATAGAATAGTTATGTTAGTCTTGGGGTTGTATTTAAGGTTTTAGTTGAATTTTATATGTGTAATTTTGTTAAGTTTTGTAAGAAGCCTTTGGATGTAATAAATGTATATATATATATATATATATTGTACTTAGCTATGTATGACTTAAGTTTGCTTCTTTTGCAAAATATGATAATGGAGTAGTGTATTTTGTTAAAAGTTCTGAAAAATTAAGGTTTCTATTATATTAACTATATGGAATTAGATAAACAATTCCTCAAACAATTTTTTTAGACAACCTTACATATAATCTTACAGGTTATATGTGGTTGGGGAACTGTTATTGCCTATTTTAATTATAGAGGTGATAGCGAGTCCTTACAGTGAGCATAAACCATGGGCTCAATGAATAAGCAGAACATATCACACAACAAGTAAGTTATTATTAAACATATATAATGCAGCATTCAAGCATATGACAATTATAAGCTTAGACAATCTAGAATCCAAACGGAATGGAGATTTACGCCCTCTCATTGAGATTGAAGGAAATCCGATCTATGATCCACCTATCCAAGAGAAACTAAGTACATGGGAAAGCCACAATCCTCACAACAATTATCTCTTTATGTTAATTTTGTCTTAAGCACTCATTTCATGTTTTAAGCCTTAGAAACTCCACTAAGTGCTAGACATTTCACAGTGATACCAAAGGCGGTGTCCTTCATTACCAGTTAGTTCCTATGGAACCGACAGAACAAAAGTAATCTTGTGTAAAACTAATAGCCTATTGCCTAGAAAACCAAGCATTAGCAGAGAACCGAAATTCTAATACGTAGTAAGCTATCACGTAATTATAATACAGTATATGCAATGTATGTTTATTTTATTTATGATACCAAAAATTTTTAGTCAAGTTAAAAGTGCTCAAGCTTCATACAGTTAATCAACATGCCATATATACAGCAAATTCATAAGTATTCCATTATCACTTTTATTTGGTAATGTTTAGCAACTAAGTAATTCAAACTGCAAGCAATGCCCTTAATCCACATACAACACGAGTTCATTATTATTATTTTTGTTTTATAATGCATCTAAACTATAAACACAAACAATGCAATAAGTTTGAGTTACTCACCTGCTCATATTGTTTAGTCGTAGTAATCGACTGAAAAGTCCTCAATAGTATCAAAATTACCTATTGAGAAGAAAATATTCATCAATAATAATTATAAATTGAATATTGAATTCCTATGAGTGCCTAAGTATCCTATGTTGATATTTGATATAATTCTTATTGCTTATATTGGTTTCCTAAAGTATTGGTTCTATAGAAAAAAGGTATTTATAATTTAATATTTAGTTTCTTCGGATTTCTTTTGATTTAAATTATCATTCATTCCTATATCTAAGATGAACTTAATTATATTTTTCTATTAATTTTCTATTCAAATCTTACATTGTTTAATGTCCTTGTTAGTAGTAGTCTTTTATTTATCTTACTTTGCCTGTCAACCTTATCTGCTCTCTTTAATTAGAATTTGCATTATTTAGAGCATCTTATTTCACTATCCAATCTTTTATTCATTTTCTGAGCCCATTTACAACTTGTGAAATTATCAACATGTGTTAAATGCTAAGAATTATTTCATATTATTTTTCTTGTAATGTAGAACTCCTAATCATGCTTTTAAGGCTTATTTTATCAAGTTTTATATTCATATTAGGTCCTAGAGGCATTACACATAAATTTAAGCTAGTTTAGTTGAAATTTGAGCATGGTTTTGGCTCATTCATTCCTAGATCCGAATTTTCTAAACTTAAGTTTATACAATTTCTAAGTTGATGTTTCCTTCGCCATCAACATCTAAGCATTTCTAATATAACAATAATTCATCTAGTTGAATTCATCAATGGAACAACTATTGTTCCTAACCACATAATCCTTCTCTAATACTACTGATTCCAACCTAATATTTATACATAAATGTAACAAGAAATTAATGTTAGGTTAGGAGTTACCTTGGTTTGATGTGGAAAATGATACCCAACTCCCTTCCTTGACAAGAAACAAACTTATATCAAAGGTTGGAGAGTGAGTTTTATCTATATTAGAAGTTAACTAATTTAACTAAGATTTCTTACCTTATTGAGCTTGAATTTCACCTTGGTTTATGACAAAACCAAGGGCTATTTGGCTTGGCTTTTGATGGTGTCTGAAGGAGGGAATTGGGGTTTTTGTTATGTTTAATACTTAGATGATATTTAGGAAGAAAAGTGGGGGTTATGTTCTATTTTTGGAGGTCTTTTAAGGATGCCAAAGTAAAAGAAAAGAGAGGATGGCGGGGCTGTTTGTGGTGGCTGTTTGAGGTGGATTTTTGGATTATGTTTGGGGGGATTTTGAGTTGGTTTTGTAGCTAACATAAGCCTATATATATGTGCTAATGTTAGTCTAGGATTAGGGCACAACAGAGGATGTTTTGGACTTGATAAAAACAAGTTTTCAACTAGTGGATTTTCCAGTAAAAATTCCATACGAATTTTGAGGTTGATTTTTGATAATTCTATACAAGATTTGTGGCTGTTTTTTAAGGGCAATAATTGTGTTTGTTTGCTAGTTAATTAGTGTCATTTATAGGTGTAAATTTGGAGCTCAAGTTGCACAAAAGTTGGGCTAAAATTCATGTAAAAATAGATGCAAAAAATTATGATGTGTGCTATAGTTTTTTCATGATTTTTGGATTGCTTTCTTCATCTAATTTTTACCTAATTATTGGTGCTTGAAGTGTCCATTTAGAGGCCTCCCATTGGTGCTTATTTGGTAAAAAAAAATCAACTCGAATTAAGCTTATAACTTCTCCAAATTAGAGCTGGATTTGCGTGTGTGTGGGCTGCTTCTCGGAAATTCTTGGCGAATTTGCATCCATTTTACAGCTGCAACACAAGTCATTTAATGAAGATCAAATATGGAGTTTTTAGATTGGTTGGAGTGTCATTTTCATGTTGAAATTGTGTGTTCAATTTTGTTCAATTTGCTGGATGGAAACTCCATGCTGCAGCTGTGATTCAATTCTGCACCGTGTTCTTTTTATTTATTTATTTGTTTAATTATTTGCTTCATACAATTAACTAAATTATTTTAACAAATCTTAATTTATATGCGTATTTTTATAACAGTTATGTAAGAGTTTTATCTAAAAAAATTATCTAAGTTACTAGAAAATTTCTAGATTGTATATATATTCAAATTTTTAGTTTAATGTTTACACGATTAATTATTTTTAGTATTTTAACTTACGTGATTAAATTTTTTAGGTCTAATTGGTCATATTAGGAACTAAGTCTTAATGGATTCAGAATTTCCTAACAAGTATAACAGTAGGTTTTGAAATTTTTATCTGCGATCTAGACTTATAATTATTGATCTGTATTAGTATCTACTACGTATTTATAATCCTAGTAGTTCATCTTTGGGTTATTTTTTTGTACCAATAAGTTCTGTTAATAGACTATAATTTATCAGGTTTGAAATTTAGGGTTACTTCTAATTATATCTTGAGTTATCAGATCAAGATTCGAAATCTTATTTTTGGTATCTATTAAGGTAAAAGAAATTTTTATTTAGGTTTTTAACTATGAATGAGTTCATTACAACTCATAGACCTATTCTAGGATTTTTTTATTAGGTTCCAAATTTACCATCTAATTCACATTTTTCATTTTATTATTGTATACTAGTATGAAAAAAATCTTGAGGTTTACACTACAAATTTTTACGAAAGGAGACACCATGTAGAATTGATGAAATCTACGGGATTATATAATATTGGCCCCGTAAGGCACCAGGTGAGGCAAGAAAAATATGTCCTATTAGTAATATTATGTGTATTTCCCTTTTCTTTTTAGTCGGTATGTGTATTTCCTTTGGATACATAAATTCCATATTTAAATTTTGATTTTCCAACCAAATTGAATTTGCGAAAAATTTCCCTTTAACTTTTTATTCACCCTTTTAATTTTTAAAGTGCACTTTTAGACTCCATAAATTTTTACAGTTAAAGATAATTAATATCTTTTTGTTAAAATGAGGAAGATTGTAAGTTACCCCCTCAGGCTTACACATGTGTGTAACTTTATCTCAAAACCTTCACTTATAGGTGGATTCACCTCCAAACTTTTAAAAAGCATATGGAAAATATTAATTATCCTTAACAGTGCCAAATATTGAAAGTTTAAGGGATCCAAGTGTACTTCAAAAGTTTAGAAATGAATCCTTACCTAGGTAATAGTTATGGGGGGTAATTTACAATTTTTCCTTAAGTTTATAATGAATTATTTGTAGTTTAAGACGAGTATAGTCATAATTTTAGAAATAGACCAACCTAGAATTAGAACCAAAAAGACTACTTACATGTCTTGAAATTGAAGAATCAAAATTGGCACCATGAGAGCCAGTTCTAGTCTAGTTCTATGGAACTAGTGATTCCAGATTTGGTTTTAGAATCGTGGAGTCGCCAAATTTTATATTTTAAGTCAGTATTTCTTTGGAAAAACAAAATTTAGCATTAAATAATAATTATTTTAAATCTAAAATAATTATTGGTCTAAGACTATTAAAGTCTTCATCCCATTTTTATAAAGTTTTGTTTAGGATGTGCATTTATTTGCCATCCAACTTTAATGGTAGTTTTAGCTATATAAAACTACAAAATTTTATAGAGACCGAAAAGAGTATTACAAAACAAAAATAATCTCACATTGTTAAGGAAAGGGATTTTGTTCTAGGAAGAAGTTAATGTAAATCCAATCATACATATAGATAATAAATTTTTACAATTTACATGAAATAGTTTAAATATTAATAATTTTATATTTAATATTATTTTGAATTTTTTAATACATTTTCTTTTTTAATAGATTGTTAATTCTATTTGGTTCTATGTTGGAGAATCGATTAAGAATAAAATTAAAAAAAAAACAACAATTTTCTAGCCTATTTTGAAATGGGCTGATTGTAATGGTTTTAATTAGGTTATTAATTTGAAACTAAATATAATGACAAAATAACTAGAATATAACAAAACAAACAAATGCCTAAGATTAACCAGTCATAAGGATTTTAAAGGACCTTCTTTTACCAAGAACTCGTAAAATACTATATGATTAGGTAAAGTGGTAAACTATAGTATGCAGATTAGACTTATGCGTACTATGTATCTTATTTGTATCTTATATGAATCTTATTTGTCTCTGATCTATATCTGGTTTGTTTGATTTATTTATGAATAAAAATATTATTTTTTTATCTAAATCTGTTTTAACAAACAGTCTGTTTGAAAATAACAAAAATAAGGTGACAAATAAACAAGAAAACAACCAACAAAATAGAGTCTAACTCTCATTCTCAAACTAACCAAAACATCTACTTGTGCACATATAATTCAAATTAGATAGCTTTTTAAATATAAAATTTAAAATATACATATTAAGACAAAATGAAAATTTTATAAAATACAAATAAATTATGAAGGAAAAAAAAGAAATAAAAGACAATCTTTTTAATACTTTTTCTTTTATTATGTATCTCGCAAAGCTTCATGTATTATGAAAATTAATTTATCATATGGGACGTTTTAGGTATCAACTTAGATAAAGAACATAGGCAAGGGTTTGTTAGGATTGTTTAACTTTTATATGCATCGTATTTGTATTAGATCTGCATCTATAACTTATATGCATCATATCTATATCGCATGTGCTTGGTCTATTTATGAGTGATCAGTTTTTATTGGTATATGTTTTTTGATATATATATATATATTTAAAAACAACAAAAATATGATGCCAAAATAAAAAATATACGATTTAACAATCAAACCCTAAAGCACTTGGATATTTGGAATAGTTGTGACTTGTGAATAATATAATTGGGTAATAAAATTGTATGTCAACCTTTAATATTGTTGTTAAGAATCTAGATAGACAATCCAAGTGGAGAATAGCTTTTCGCTAGTACTCTATGTAAAGGAAGATTTAATTTTATAATAACTAAGCATCCTTATGAACCGGGTGAAAAGCATGTTTATTATTTTATAGAAAAAAATTACAAAAACACAATTTAAAAAAAGAAATTACAAAATTATCGTCGTTGTATCGCATATTAAAAATGTAATTAAGGGATTTGCACATGTATCACATTTCTAACATGAGATAGCAATGCAATCTTGTAAACTTTTAAAAATAGTTATATTGTATGGCTAACATGTGATACAAGTCCAAATGTGTATCATATGTCAGTCATGCAATACATGTTGGATAATACATAAAAAAACCCGATAAGCATGTTCGACATGTGATATAACCAGAATTCTATAATTATTTTTATTTAAGTTGTATATATATATATTTAAATGATCATTAGATATGAACCATCAAGTTCATAAAAATATTTAAAATTTTAAAAGTATGTTACACCTTTTGGAATGTACAAACAGTGTAATCTTTTTTTTTTTTTTTTTTGTAATCCTTTCATAAACAACACCTGTAATTATTTTTTTAAGCACATTCATAATTTGATTAGTGTTTTTTTTTTTTTTTTTGTCATCAAACGATAGCATAATCTCGATTGTATATTCATACAAATAATTAACTATGAATGGAGGATAAATTATATGGTATCAATATCTTTCATGGGGTGTGAGTTTCATTTTTCCTTTTTGTAATTTAATATAATTTTGTAGGTTTAATAAAATACCGGAAATCTCTGTGGAACTTAGATTTTTTAAGGTCACATAATTTGAAATTACAATGAGGATCCTATTTGTTTCTTTTGCTCTAAGGATAACAAAATCTATTTATAATATATGATTTTCCGAAACCTTTTTAATTACGTCTTATCACTTGCAACCATTTAAAAATTTATTATATATTTTTGGGGAACTTCTATGGTGTTTGATGATATAATTCAATTGATTATAAGTAAAAAATTAATGTAATAAAATTTATTGATTTCAATGAATAAATCTATAACTATTAATGATGTGACATAGTACCATAGAATTTTCCATACTTATTACCGCCTACTCTTTAGCCAGTTTTCTTTTTCAGTCCTTCACCCCCTCTTCCACACTTTTTTTTCTCCTATCTCTCTCTCTCCCCAAATTAATCCTTGTTCCTCCTTATTATCAAGTTATGGTTCTCCATTTGCTTTGGCAATGCTAATATATTGCAATTGTTTGTTCATTAATGGTTTGACCATTGAAATAGTCATAATTTGCCAAATCATATTTTTATAAATGTGTTAATGAATTTATGCATGATCATGAATCATGATGAATATGATTTATGTTAGTATATGATATATGTGTTGTGTTAATGTGTTTAAATATTTATATATCTTAGTGTAACTAAATATTAAATTTATAAATGTAATGAAGTATATGACACTACAAGAAAACTAGCTTTTAGAGACGGAAATTTTGCAACGGAATATTTTTGTCTCTAAATAATTTAATTAGCGTCGGAATTGCGACGCATTTGCGATTAAATATAAAGGAGATATTTATATAGTGTATTTATGTTTTAAAAACAGAATTTGAAACGGATTATCGACAGATTTGCGACGAAATTATTATTGTTGCAAATCTGTCTCTAATTATATAGCGGGAAAGAGAAATTTATTTGGTGCTATATTTTGTATTAAAGTTTTGTCTCAAATCTGTCTCTAAAATTAAAGTAATACATGTATACTTTTAGAGACAAATAAATTCTGTCTCTGATTTAGTAATATGTAAACAAGTGGCATTCAGAGACAGAGTTAAATCCGTCTCTAGTAATATTCGTTTATTATATTTCTAATAAAAGCACTGAGTTTTTTTTTTGTTTCCGAAAAAAGCACTTGTTGGTTTATCAGAAACAAAACTTCCCTCTCTTCTCTCTCTTTCTTTCTTTTCAACTCTCATTTCCTCTTTCATCCGTATCAAACTCTCCCAAATTTGTAAACCCTAGTCTTTAGAAAGAGTAATATTACTATCATAATTTCTGTTTGGGTTTGTTTGGATTGCTTTCAAATGGGGATTATGGTTTGAAAAATCAAACTGATGCCGTGAAGAGTGTCCATTAGCCGGATTATCAACATCAATCTTCAGGACATCAAACACACTTTCACCAAAAAAGGTAAAAGCTTGAAACTTGGGTAAGAGTGCTTTGTCAAGATTCTTCTTTTCCATTAACTAAGAAATGGTTTTTTTCCATTGTAGCTCTAAGTTTAGGGTTCTTATGGTTATAAGGCCATCGCATCTATCCCTCCAAATGTTCCAGGCAACTCTGACCATAGCCGAGGCCAACCATCCTCTATTCAACAGCTTGATCAAATCATTCCACCAATATATAAAGGTACGATTGTTCTGTCTCTCATTTTAATATATAACTTGGTTACAATTAAAATAGATTAGAGCTGAGATTAAAGGTTAATACGTGATTTCTAATTCATCAAGAGCCTTCTGTCAAGAGTCAATTCGGTTTCTGCAAGGTTTCTTGTTTGTTTGTTGTTTGTGTTTTGCTTCTTGAATAATATTGCTACTAGTTGTAGTACCAAACGCACCCACCAATCATGTCTTTATATATATATGTGTGTGTGTGTTGTGTGTGTGTGCGCGACACAAATAAATCTGCCAGGATGTTTTGCTTGTCCTACTGTATGAACGCTATTCTTTTTGGTAGAATTTTTATATGTTCTGTTTTTACAAGACAATCAAAGGCCTATCGTTATAGTGATGGCATATATCTTCAATGCAATGACACATTTTGCAATCGTGGGACTAAAACAATAAATAGCGTTAAGTGCGTAAACATTAAGTCTAATTATACTGGGGATCTGATGTGCCTCTAATCCAATTCGTATTCAATGCACATGATTTGTTCAATGCAGCTTTCATTTGCAATTTCACAGATTTATTTATTATAACTGATATGAATTATGGAGCAATAAATTATATTATTTTAACACTCAATCACTGGTTAGTAGTAACGACAATCTATATTATGTGTAGTTTTGATTTGGTGTAAATTTATGATTTCATAATTACTGCAGGTGCATTACTAGCTTCTATTCAAGCTCAATTATTTAAGTGTTGCTGGACTCTATCTTCCTTCGACTCATCTCCTAGAGTTTATGGATTTCTACTAGAAGAGGCAAGGCTTCTAATTGCTAAAACTGGTACGTAGATCTTTAGGATATAAGTTTTTCTTTCCTTTATGTTTTTGTAGCTATATTTTTTGTTGAGTTTTAGATGTATCAAAGCTCGAGTCAAGGAGTGAAAGTAAAGATATCTTGTGGAGTAGAGAATGCTGTACAGACTTTTGCTAGAGAGAGTAGACAAAAGGATTGGCCCAATATTAGGAAAAGGGTTAATTGAGTCATAGGACATATGGTAGACAAGATTGAGTTGTTGTTGAGGTGAAGGAAGGGTTTAAAGAGTGGTGGACTACATGTGAGAATTTAGGGAAAATCTATGAGGATTGCTAAGGATTTTAAATCGTACAATGAGTGGCTTGAAGGCTTGAAACGATGCCTTTGTAGCCATTGGGAAATGGTAATATAGAAACCAAAATAAGAAGGGTTAAGGAAATAATGAATGTGGCTATCACAACCTTGTTGGCCGCGGAGGGGGGGGGGGGGGGGGGGGGGGGGGGGGGGGGGGGGGGGGGGGGGGGGGGGGGGGGGGGGGGGGGGGGGGGGGGGGGGGGGGGGGGGGGGGGGGGGTTGGGCAGAATTTACACCGTACATCCTTGGGTGCTATTTATTGTTTGTGATGCCTTTGGCTTTCATTACATAATCCCTGCATGTATTGGTAGATATAATGATGCTGATGATGTACCTATTAGAAGAGGGAACATATGTGCTTGCAGGAAGATGAAATTTTTTTATCATACCAGACTTCTATGATCATTATTGTTGTGTAAGTGCAATGGCAACAAGTTCATTCTTGTTGGGATTTTGATTTGAGATCTTGACCTTCTTAAAACATTTTTTTTTAGTCATTGTTAATGTTGTTGAGTGTGACTAGCAAGTTTATTGTTATTAGAAGTTTTGATTCAAGATTTTGAACTTGTTTAAACTTTTTTTGGTCATCACTGGCTCAATTCTTGACATGAACATCTAATTTTGCATTCGGATATCTTAGTCGCTAGGAATATTTGAAGGGTTTAGTGTTATGAAGCTTAAATTTATAGGATGTTTTTTATAGGAGAAACATGATGTCAAATATTTCGTGTATATGTTATAAACCAAAATTTAATAATTTTTTGAATCTGCACAAATATTTCTTGTATATCTTATAAACCAAAATTTAATAATTTCAATATGTTTTTCTTACCTACAATAATCTCTGGTGGGTTTATTTGATTTAACAAATAATGAAAATAGAAGATGCATGAACAAATCCATGTGATATCCAATAACTTGTTAAGGAGGACTTTTGAATGGAGTAATCTTTTGGAAATAATGAATAAAATGCAAAGCACTGCTTTATATGCGGTGGAAGATCATCATAGCTTAGCTTAAGGATAGTGGTTATATCATTATTTTTCTGAGTGATGTTTTGCAGTTCGTTGTCCTTGAAATGTAACCATCGGTTCTACTCCTTCGAAAATATAAGACTCATCCAATGACTCGGATAGCCAATGGAATTCCAGTGCACTTCTCAACAATTTCTTTTCCGATGGAAATTTTTTCTGACTCTGCCATCTCTTGCTCCTCCTCTAAAGCAACTCGCATGAACAATTCCAAAGATGCACAGCTTGATAGGCCTTTAAGAAAATAGGGCCTTATTGTACTAGCAGCCTTTGAAACGACTTGTGTGCGTGTGGTGATTAGTATTTTGCTTCCTCTATTCCTTCATCTAACAGACTCTTAAGCTTAAGCCAATCTTCCGGTTGTCAATCCATAAATCATCAAGAACTAGAAGATATCTCTTCCATTAATTTCTCTATGAAGAATCCCTGTATTTGATTTATTTCAACATATTCCGGTATAGCATTCTTTGTATTTGCAACAATGTTTGTATCTTAAGCTCAAAATACTTTCGGATAGCATTGTCATTGTAAACATATTGAGATTACTCCATTCAAAAGTCCTCCTTAACAAGTTATTGGATATCACATGGATTTGTCCATCTGTCTTCCAATGGTGATCTTGATGTAGAAGACATAGCTCATGAGTATTTTATTAATGCCAAGTTATTGCTTAATTACTGAGAAGTCTTCAATCGGCATTTCAACACCTTTTTGTTAGTTGAAGGGGCATATACATATCCTTCCCCTGTTTGGCAAAGTGAAACGGAGGTGTTATATATATTATATATTATATATATGTTATGTAGGTGCTGTACTTTTTCTTGAAAACTTAGTCTCTTTATTCAAAATTCTAATTTAATAAGTTTGGACAAGATTAGATATCTTGTAATTAGCTTGAAAAATTACACAACCAAGAAATAGATATAATTTTTTCTTAAAAACTTCTAACTCTGTTTTTCTTGTCTAAAACAAAGTATGCATTTGATGGTGAAACAAAATCAAAGTGAAACATATGTGAGTTGAATGTATTCAGCCTTTATTTGTAAATGTTTTCTTTGCATTTGTAACATAGGAGTTAGTAAGAGTAAAACTCATAAAAAAGAATATAATCTATGCCCATGACAACTAAATATACACTGCCAAAAGGATGTCATGTTTAGAAAACATTTTGTGCATTTAGACTGCAAGGAAAAATCAACTGATCTTTATCTGGTTTGATTAAAACAAAACTGATTTATATATACTAACACAAACATCACAAAAGCAATTGACAGATACTTTTGACCTGGAGCATACTCAAAATATTAACTGAATGACAAATAAATCCATTTTTTTTTAACTTTTCTAACAGATGTCAAACTTCTTTATTTTTATTTTTAAAGAGAACGTTTTGGTGGCAATCGGGGGTTGTTTAATTTAGGATGGTGGTTGGTTTCGGGGGCAGGGACCAACATTTGAACTTCCATAGAGACAGACATATGAATTTCCATTTGGCAAACTTTTACCAGAGGCTCTAGAGATTATGCATCAACATAGGATTGTGTAGAAAGCAGGTGGTTCTATTTGTGGGAGTACCAAAGTTGTTCTGTGTTTTTTACCTGCAAGATAATATTGCAAGAATACCTTTAAAACATGATCTGTTTATGCGTTTTGAAGGATAATCTAAACGGATTATTATTTGGTTTCTCTTTTTTTCGTTTCTTTTGTATTGATGAAACATGAAAAAAGGAAAGAAAAGAGTTCACCATTTGCTTTGATTTCCATTCTTCATATTTAAACAAGGGTAAAAATTACATTTACATTATTTCCATTCCTTTATCTTCTTTCTACTGATTTGTTTGCATTTCCACTTTAAAAAAATAAGTTATTCAAACTGATTCATGAAAAGTTCAGTGTTTTGAAGTTGCAATATAACAAATAAAAAATTAAATAATTTATTTTATTTAACCTAACATCTGCATAATATATCTTTGTTAATTAATTATAAATATCTTTCTCTGTCTCCCATTATAACGAAACAACTGTCAACTATCTCAAATATTTGGTTTGCCAGCTGCCTTTAAATCCAACCCTTCCTACAGCCTCAATAATTCTGTGACCTCGTCACGATAACTTTAAAAAAAAAAAGAAAAAAAAGAAGGAAACTTGCCAATTAAAGTGTAAAGAAAAAGTAAAATAAGACAATGGGGTGGTCTTCCACATTTATTGCTGAGTGCAGATAAACCTAAACCCAGCGAAGTGGAGTTCACTTCGGTTGCATGTGTGCAGAAGAAAGAGTCAGTAGCATTTTAATATATTCAACAACCAAAAACCATTTTCACACATCTCCATCAAGAAGACGTGTGAGAAATCATTTGTTCTCATCACAACAGTAGAATTGACACCCCATAACTCTTTTCATACCCATCTCCATTCATATACATAGCAAAATAAAGTCGGTGAAAAATAGTTTTTTTTTTTTTTTTTTGAGTTGCAATGATTAAAACTTTTCGTATATGATTTGGAATCATGGATCAATTTGAATAACTTATTTTTTAAGGTCTATAAAGATTTAGTTTCAATCGGAAAAGTCCTTAGGGTGTTTTTCAATACTTGCAATATAATTTAGGTATAAATAAACAAAAGCTTATGATATTACTCTCCTTATATATTAATAAGAATGTCATGACTTCTCTTTATATTTATGTATATGTAGTGCAGAAATATGACATCTGATCGTAGTTGGATGTACCGTCGGTTTAACAGCAATGGCCACATGACTGAAGATTTTGTTAATGGAGTTGAATCATTTCTTAACTTTGCATTTTCTCAAACCCAAATTGTTTCTCAAAACAAGATTAGATGCCCATGTTCAAAGTGCAAAAACAAGAAGTATTTCAATCGAGACGAAGTGAAATTTCATGTCTATTCAAAGGGTTTTGATAAGCAATATAAGTGGTGGTATGCACATGGGGAACCTTATAGAGTGATGTTGAATTAAACATCGAAGAATCTTCAAGAAGTAGGAATGATCATGCCGACTCGTACAAAAGAATGGTGATGGATGCTATGGGTCTAAACTATGATTGTCCTAACATTGACATTGAAGATATACACCACATCCCAAGGCTATGGAGTTTTTTGCTATGTTAAAGGATGCTGATGAACCATTATGGGAGGGCTGTAAAAAGCAAACAAAACTTTCTGCAGTGTCACAACTTCTAAATCTTAAATCTGAGTGTAATATGAGTGAGGTATCTTTTGATCGTCTTATATCAATAATTAAAACTATGTTACCAGAGGATGAGAAATTGGTGGATAGTTATTACAGTTGCAAGAAGTTAGTGACAAAACTTGGACTTGGATATGAGAAGATTGACTCATGTATCAACATGTGCATATTGTTTTACAAAGAGCATGCAAATAAATTTGCTTGTCCGATTTGTGGACATCCTCGTTTTAAACAAAAAAGGTCAGCTGAAGGTAAAGAAAAGAATATTGCTTATAAAGTGTTACGATACTTACCACTTGCCCCAAGGCTCCAACGGCTCTATATGTCTGGAAAAACTGCCGAGTTTATGACATGGCATGCACACAATCATACATTGGAAGGTGTAGTTTCCCATCCCAATGATAGTGAGGCATGGAAGCACTTTGATCAAGTACACCCTTCATTTGCAGCTGAACCTAGGAATGTGCGCATTGGATTATGCACGGATGGATTTAATCCTTTCAGTCAATCGGCTACACCTTACTCGTGTTGGCCAATAATCATTACGGTATATAATTTACCTCCATGGTTATGCATGAAGCAATCTTATATGTTTTTGGCTATGGTAATCCCAGGCCCTAAAAATCCAGGAAAAAACATTGATGTGTTCCTACGGCCTTTGATTGATGAGCTCAAATTATTATGGACAAATGGAGTCACAACTTATGATGCTCACAAGAAACAGAATTTCCAAATGAAAGTTGCTTTGCTTTGGACAATCAGTGACTTTCCTGCTTATGCAATGTTGTCTGGATGGAGTACTCATGGGAAATTAGCATGTCCTTATTGCATGGAGCGTACTAAATCTTTTACATTGAAGCATGGTGGGAAAACATCCTTTTTTGATTGCCATCGGCAATTTTTGCCTCCTAGTCATCCATATAGAAAGCAAAAAGATAAATTTGTAAATGGTCGCATTGAAAAAGATTTGCCACCCCCTCGTCTCTGGAGAAGAAATGTTGAGACGAGTATGTGCACTCCCTAATATTACTTTTGGAAGCCAACATCATAAATACAAAATTGATGGATTTGGTGGGAAACACAATTGGGTCAAGAAAAGTATATTTTGGGAGCTACCATATTGGCATACAAATCTCATTCGTCACAACTTGGATGTCATGCATATTGAAAGGAATGTCTTTGAGAATGTATTTAACACAGTGATGGACATTAAAGGAAAAACAAAAGATAATGTGAAGGCTAGAATGGATTTGAAGTTATATTGTAAACGTTCAGAGTTGGAGTTAGTTGAAGAAAATGGAAAGGTTTTAAAGCCCAAAGCTTCCTATACATTAACAAAAGATCAAAAAGAAGAAGTATGTCATTGGGTTAAGCAATTGAGGTTCCCTGATGGATATTCTTCAAACATTGGTCGTTGTGTGAATTTGGAAGAATGTAAGTTTTATGGCCTAAAAAGTCACGATTGTCATGTGTTTATGCAAAGGTTAATGCCAATTGCCTTTCGTGAGTTATTACCTCAAGTAGTGTGGGAATCAATTACAGAGCTTAGTCTTTTCTTCAGAGATATTTGTTCATCAACACTTAATGTGGAACATATGAAGATTGTTGAGAAAAACATAGTTGAAACTCTATGCAAATTGGAGAAGATCTTTCCTCCAGGATTCTTCGATTCTATGGAGCATTTACCTATTCACCTAGCTTATGAAGCTATGGTAGGTGGACCTGTGCAGTATCGATGGATGTACCCTTTTGAGAGGTACTTTTATATTATGTGAAAGCTAAATATAAGTTATTATAGGCATATGGGTTTTTCATTGCCAATCATCTAATAATTATCTTATTTACAGGTTTTTACATAATTTGAAAAAGAAAGTAAGAAATCGAGCTTGTGTGGAAGGTTCAATATGTGAAGCCTATATTATAGAGGAAATTTCAACATTTTGCTCACTTTATTTTGAACCAAATGTACAAACAAGATTGAACCAACTTCCACGAAATGATGATGGATGTGATGTTGAGATTGAGGGAAACTTATCAATTTTTAGGCATCCTGGACGAGCCTATGGCTCTAATGGCATCTATAAGTTGATGGATCTAAATGAATATAGGGCTGCCATATTTTATATTTTGATGAATTGTGATGAACTTACGTCATTAATAGAGTAAGTATGTTTTTTTTCCCTTTTTCATTAAGGCTTTAAAAATATTTTTTCTAATTGCACATGCTAATATAGTTTTTTGATAATAGAAAATTTGATGACACATTAAGGATTGAAAGACCAGATGTAAGTGAGGAAGAAATAGAAAAGTTGCGAGAACAAAATCTTGAGAATTGGTTAAAACATTTTGTAAGTGCTTTTAACATGGAGACTTTTTTTTTTTTTTGCTTTATTTTTAGATTCATTGACTTGGTTTGTAATTAAATTTAATGTGTTATTATTTTTATGTAGGTTACTGAAAATCCTAATAACATTGATGCTCATATTAGTGATCTAATCAAAGGCCCTTCACGTATGGTCACCTATTATAAAGGCTATTATGTTAATGGTATAAGTTTCAAACACTTGATTTTGGAGGGAGTAAGAAAACAATGAATAGTGGAGTTTGTGTAAAAGGAAGTTGTTACAATGATTATGATCGAGACTTTTATGGACTATTAACTGAAATCATTGAGCTAAATTATTGTGGAGCTGGGAATAATGTTGTCTTGTTTAAGTGCGAATGGTTTGACATTGAAAGGGGGACCAAAGTACATCCTCGATATGGGCTTGTTGATGTCAATCATAAGTCAAGACTTGGTACAAATGAGCCGTTTATTAGCTCAACAAGCCAAACAAGTGTATTATGCAACTTATCCAGGTAAGAAGAGAGAACTAAGGGATTGGTGGGCTATTTGTAAAACCAAAGCAAGAAGTAAATTTGACATTCCTCTAAATGAAGAGCAGGAAGCAAGTACTTCAGAGATGAGGAGTGAGTATTATCAAGACAATGAAATGGAAGCACCCACATTGGTGAATGCGACTTTGGAACTTGATGATGCAAGAATTCTTGTTGATGATGGACACTTAGAAGAAGTAGATCTAAATGAAGTTCATACAACACATCAAGTTGGTCTAGAAGATGAAGAGAATGAAGAAGATTTTGAACTTGGCTCTTCAAGTTCCGATGAAGAAAATGTTGAACATGAGTTTGATTATGATACTAGTGAAGGGGACATGTGATATATCTTCCAATATTGGTGTTATAGTACTTACATATTTATAATATATGAAATTTTTATGATACATTGTCTATCTCTTGGCAATAGTCACCAAATGAAGAGCCCTTGGTTTTTGTTGTTGTTTTAATCTCTTAAGGAATGTATTCTATTTGATAGTGTCTTTGTATATCATGTTTCTGCCATAAATTTTTCAATCTACTCACTTAGAGCTTAATGGCCATTTTATATATACTTCAGCAATCTTCATTGGTTTAAATTTGTGGTTGCTTTAAGAATTTTAGGTCCAATCTTGGCAAGCTCTTATATAAACCAGGTAAGCTAGCTACTTTATCTAGTGAGGAAAAATTTTTTCAGCCACGCTTGTCATATACAAATATTCACTTGTAGTGATATACATAATTAAAGTTTATCACTTTATCTAGTGAGGACAATATTGTGTTTTGTCCTGTTCTTAAATATATATTGTCTTTTATAGTAGATTTATCATAGTCTATTACTTAATATGATTTTTGTTTCACTATTTAATATGAAATCTTTTTTGAATAATTTTAATGTTTCAGTTGTAGATATGATGCGAAGGGGTACTAACAAACGCATTGGGAGGGGACGACCGCCTCGTTCACGAATCATACGTGATGAGTGCACTCCACAATCATCTCAAGCTGAAAATGCCACAACTAATTCAAGAGACATAAGAGTTGAACAAGAACAACAATCACATATGGAAATGCCTCTTCTTGAAAATGCTACTCCAGAATTGTCTATTGGTTTAGAGGATCAAGATTTAGAGCATGAAGGGGGTGATAGTCTTGCAACACGAGGGCCTTATCGAGGAACTCCACTCCCCACAAATTCAACGGATCGCACATTTCTTAGGGTTATTGGTGATAGGTTTGTGGTTTGGATTAATTATTAAAGCTTTACAATAATATTATTAAATTTATAACCATTATTGCTATGATTTCCATATGATAGTTTTGATGATGTTGAAGCACCACGAGCTATCACTAATGCTATCAAAGGAAGTTTTCAAAGTGCATGCCCATCTTGGAAGAAACTTAGCAGGAAGATAAGGAAGTATTATGGGACTTGTTTCAGGTAATCAAAATTGATTTTGTTGGGAAGTGTTTCTGAATTTTAAACTTTCAATTAACTACTAATAATTTTTGATGAATTTTAGAAACGATATACTTGGGATCCAGCAGATGAGTATAAGATAAAGGAAGTGTGGAATGCTACAGCATCTAGACGATTTAGTGATGCACTTAATCGGGCCAGAAAGGAAGCATGTGAAAAGATTGGCAAACAAAAAGTAGAGGATACAAAGGGAAATGGACCTGGTTGGATACCGCCTGAAGTATGGAATAAGTTAATTGATGACTATTGGAGTGGTCCCAAATGGGATAAGAAATCGAAGCAGCACGGAATAATCGACTTACAATTAAAGAAGGTTCAATTTCAAAACATTCGGGAGGTTCTATTTCATTTTCCTTGCATCGTAAAAGGATGGTATGTTCATATCACTCTTTCTAACTATATAGATGTAATACACATTTAATTATTAAACATATGGCTAAGAATAAGAATTTTTTTTTTCTTTTGAGATAGCTAAATTTTATTAATGTAGGAAAACACTTTGAAGCGACCTATCTCCCAACTTGAATTATTTGATCGTACACATAAGAAAGAGAATGGTTTAGGTGAATTTATTGACAAGAAGTCAAAGATTGTTAGTGTAAGTTCATTTTATTATGCAATCTATGTTATTGATTTAATTTTTACAACTTCTAATATCTAATATGTTGGATTGACTCTTTTAGGAAAAATATACTGAGTCATTAAAAGCAAAATATGGTGAAGATTCATCATCACTTCCTAGCTTTGATTCAAATGCATGGGTAGAAGCAACTGGGGGTCCTAGTCATGGGAGGCTATATGGATTTGGAGTTAGAGAAAAACCAAATAGCAATTGGGAATAACAGGAGCCCTTCCTCTTGTAGTTCAAGTTATGGAGATTCATCATCTATCATTACTCAAGAAAAACTTGGAGAGATACTACAAAAGATGCAAGAAGATATGCAAGAACGAATGGAAAAGAGAGAGCAAGAGTTGCAAGAAAAGATGGAGAAAAGAGAGAGCAAATGGAAAAGAGAGAGCGAGAATTTCAAGCAAAATTGGATAAAAGAGAAGAAGAATTCAAGGCAGAATTGAAAAGTCATATGGAAGCTTTGTTAGCTGAACTTATGAAGCTTCAAAAGAAATGATGATGGCACACTTTATATGATATTTCATATGCTAACTCTTTAAATTTTGTAAGACTTTTTGCTTATTTGTACACTTGACAATTTGCTGGATTTTATATTAATTGGTATGTATATGATGTTGAATTTTGGACTCATAACAACTATATGTATAAGCAGCTTCATGCTTTATTTTGATGAAAATGTTCAAGTGGACATTTAGTATTTTGTGATTCATTTTGTGTATATAAACAGGTTTCAGATCACTAATAGAGAAAAAAAAAGACTATGAATATATAGTCAATTAAGACAGGTTTGACATGGAAATTGCAAATATATACAATTTACTTTTGCAATAAATCAATCAGAGACAGAATTTGCGACAGAATATATAAATAAATAATATTTTATTTACATTGATTATTGAAACAGAGACAGATTTGCGACAGATTTGGTAAATTAACTAATTAATTATAATTTATATAAAAAAATTGAAACAGAATTGCGACAGATATAAATAAAAAATTATTGATAAATTAAAATTAGAGACAGATTTGCGACAAAAACATTGTCTCTGAATTAGTTTTGTCATAGATTTTGATGACTAATTTGCGAAAGAAATTGGAAATATTAGAGACAGAATTTCTGTCGCAACTTTTTGCGACGGATTCAAAATCAGTTGCTAATAGAATTAGCGACGAGGTATTTTGCAACAGACATTTGCGACAGAAAATCTGTCTCTAAAAGGCTTTTGTGATAGATTTTCCACTTTTAGAGATAGAAATTTCTGTCTCTGAAAGCCTTTTTTCTTGTAGTGTGAAAATTAGTTTAAAACAAGTTAAATATGTTTAAATTATATTTCTACTCTTAACAGAAAATTTGGACACAAACAAGCTTTAAATGCATTGATTTTAGGCCAAAATGAGCAAAAACCATGCAAAATTAAAGCCATGCTTAGGCAGCCCCCAAAGTCAAAGTTTAGATAAGTATTAGCCCCATTTGATGAAGAAAACTACCTCTAAAATTTGCCAAAAAATTTCATACGAATTTCACTATTTTATTCACAAGTTTCTCCTCTTATTTCTTTCAAAACCCTACACTCTAAGCCCTAAACAAAGTGAAGATCACAAGTCCAAGTGAGACAAGTGGTTCAAGTGTTTTTCTTCAAAGTTTAAAGCCTCTTAAGGTATGTGTGTTGTTTGTTATATATATATTTGTTAGTAGGCATTCCTATGAGAATAAGGTTTTAATGCTAATTATGTTGTTGAATGAGTTTTATGTGTTGATTGTAGTTTAAGTAGTTTATTGATAATAAAAGAGCTTGTAGTATATGCTAAACATGTAACTTGAAATGTTTGGATGATTGAAGTGTGGGATGGTGGTGTTATGAAGTGTGTAGGTTAAATGAAGTTGAGGTATGGATTTGTGTTTGAAATGATGGATATGAGTATTTTATGAGGTTAAAGTAAAGATTTTGTGTGTTAAAAAGAGTTAGAACACATATAGGTTAAGGTTTGGTGTTGGAAATGAGTATGAAAGTGAAAACTTTGGCAAAAATTATGCTTTTGAATAGGGGAGGTCTGCAAATTTTTCGAAAATCTATGCTGTAGAGTACGCCGCCTCAACGCCACCGGCGCAGGAGTCAACACTGTCGGCGTATGTAGCAACACCGTTGGTGTTGGGTGTATTCACAGGTGTGGACCAATTTCATGGAGCTCTTAGAAATTTTGGAAAATTTGAGTTGCAGTCTACACTGGCTCAACACCACCGACATAGACCACAACACTATCGGCGTTTGTGTTAACTCTGCCAGTGTGGGCAAGTGTATAATTTTTGGTGCAGACTACACCGCTTGAACGTCGCTGGCGTGACTCCTAAAGTTTTCCATTTTCAAAACTTCATCAAACATTTCCTTTAGCTTATTAAATTGTCTCATGATGATTTTATGGGTTTGTATGAGTTTGTTAGATGCATGAATGATAAAATATGGCCTTGCTTTGGATTCATTTGAATTCCCATGAGTGTTAAGTCTAGGATTAGTTATGTTCTATGCATGACCTAAAGTGTTTATATTGATTTGAATTGAATTTCCTTGTAACAGTGATAGATATTCCTTTGAGTGCTTCTATTGGTCCTCTTCATAACACAAGTACGTAGTAACATACTTGATTATTTGCTTAGGTTAGGCATACCTAAGTCTACTTAATTTAAGAAAACTTGAGGATTGTTTGTATGATTGTCTTTTTTTGCTATTAAATCTGGTTTAGAGAGCGGCACCTTGCTCAGATTGAGGGCATGGTAGTTTAGGCACTTAAACCACCCTTGTCATGATGCAATGCTTTCATAAGTGGTTCAGCAGGTAGTTGATAGGGTATTTAGTATTGGTATAACATTTGCTTATTTTTAAAGAAAAATAATACGATTTAATTCAATTGTTTATGGAAACATTTGAATTAGGTGATATTATGGATTAAGTTAAGTAAAGTTGTGAAACGGCTAAAAACCCTAGAGGAAGCTACTTATTCATTATTGGTTAGATTTGTCTAGGAGAAATAAATATCCAAGTTACTTATATCAACCCCCTGAGCATCGAGATCATTACTCGGGTTCCCCTATATACCCCTGTTGTCCGGAGTTTGAATACTCAAGTATTGTCTGGTTAACTAAAGATTATCTAATAACTTAATGGTTGTGGCATTTGCATGTAGCCTTAGCTTGTATGCCATTAAGCTTGTGTTGTCGTTACTTGTGTACTGGGCCTTTGGCTCATATTTTATTTATTTCAGGTGGAGATGATAGCGATGAATTTTATGCAAGTATGGGCTATGGTATGAACTTTGAGGACTTCCTAGATGATTTTGAGGATTAGATGTTAGCCATGGACCTTGATGGATTTCATTTTGAAATAGACTAGCTTAATGTAGCTTTAGATATATGTAATAGATGTTATAGTTCTGTCTATCTTTTATGTCTTTTATATAAGGCTTGCTATTAGCCTTTGTTTGTAATATCTATACTTAACCATGTATGTCTTAAGTTTATATCTCTTATGAAATGTGATGTTGATGTTATGTTTTTCTAAAAAGTTTTACAAGTCAATAGTTATCAAATTTGTTCTTTTGAAGATTTAGACAAACAATTATTCAAACACTTCTTGTAGTACAATCTTACATATAATACTATAGATTATATGTGATTGGGGATCTGTAATCATCTATTTTAACTATCGGGGTGAGGTCGGGTCTTTACAATCATTTTTTTATTTTTATTTGCAATATTTGAGTTTATTATTTTATATTCCATTAAAAGAGAGACTATGTATATCATCTTTTTATTTAAATAGAAAAAAAAAACATCGTTTTACATATTTAAAAGCGCAATCATTGATCTTGTGTATTTCTTTTATTTCTTTCTATCTTAATATTCTTTTCAAGAGATGCAAAATCGACATCATTTTTATACACTATCTACCTATAACATTGGTGGTTTCAATAAATTAGTTTAATTTCAAATTTAACTTCATATATATGTGCGTGTGTGTGTGTGTGTGTGAATTTTGAAAAAAATTAACTTTTCATAACACAATTTATTTATTTTTCACTTAATATATTTTGCATGTAAAATCTTGATTGCGAAATTTTTTTACTTTATTACACTAAATCCTTATATTAATTGTAGAGAAAAAGTATTTTAGTTTTTAAATTCTTATTCTTATTGTATGTTTTTGTAAGTGTATAATGTTATAAAATAACTCACTTTTACATCAAATTATATCTATGCACTTTTTTATTTTTTAATTTTCATTTTAATATCATTTTGGTATACATGGTAAATGAAATCTATGCACTAAACGCTGGATCCATAAGTAATCTTTTGCACAGCAATAGCAATTGTGTTTAGTTTAATATATATTATTGGACTTACACTAAGATACTTGGAGAGTGTTTGTAATTCCTTAAATTAAATGCAACCACCAAGCATTTCATTAAGAAATAGCCATTATGCATTTAAAATGTAAGTGAATACTATAATAACTATTCATAAGTGTTATAACCGTGTGTAATTGAACAACTATTACAGCGAATTGAATTGATTGAAAAAGAACTAAAATTGGCGACATGCATAATGCAAAATCAAGGCAAAGGATCATTATATAATGCAAACCAACTAAAGTTTGCTCCACCGCATGCATGGATTTTTGGTGAAAGTCAAGCGGTAACTCATTGCTCCTGTCTAGATCCATTTAACTGAATACCAAGTTTTTAGAGGGATTAATCTACTCTCTCTTTAAAAATCGTAATAGGTATGGATAAGGATGTAATCGGGTTGGCTCTTATAGGATTTCTGATCCATTTGACCCGTTAACCTTACAGGTTTGAACCCTATAGGGTTATAGGATCGGATTTGGATATATAGTAAAAACCTTATAGGGTTATAGGGTTGGGTTTGGATCATATAACAAACCCGATGGATACCCGATAACTCGGTATTATAATTAAATAAATAAATAAAAACATTAGTATAAGAGCAAAGAGAGAAAAGAAGACATGAAGGAATTACTATCTTTTTTTGTCTCCTAAGGATGTTTTTCTTTTATATTTATGGATTAGATACAGATTTAGAACTTTTTATTAAATTTTGCTCAAGTCATGTTTGCTATGGAAATTAATATTATTTGTTGTCCGTTATATTTTAGTCCAAACAAGAAAGTTAATTTAACCATATTTTTAAAATATTATACGGTGACAAAAGTAATATATTAATGTTTTAAACATTATATAATGAATGTGAACTACAATATTTTCTATGAATTATACATGCATCATTTCATTTTTTGAATGTATGGAAAACTTATGTCAGAAGTACCGGCTTTTCTTAAATTTATTATTAAAATTTGAAAATAAGTTTCTAAAAAAAAAAAAAAAGGATTATAGGGTTATAGGGTCGGGTTTCAGGTTCTAAATCAAACCCTGTAGGACGGGTTTGGATATAGCATCAAAACCCTGTAGAGTTATAGGATTAGGTCTGGTAGACCCTATAGGGTAGTGGGTCGGTTTCGGATTCATATGATCCACTTGAAGCCGATCTGATTGCATCAAGGTATAGATAATAATGGGTAAAAATAAATAAATAACTAAAATAAAAATAAACACGAACAAAACACGTTGCCCTTTCATTTATGCTTGAAGGATCTTCTCGTTTAATCCATCAGCCTTATTAAAGCCAAGAAATTTAGCTGGTAGTATTGGCTTGCTCTGTTGGGACTTTTGCTGATTCATTCTATCCATAGAATTCTCTGCTGGACATTCTACGTTATAAATGCCTTTTTTTTTTTTTTTACTTCCTGAAATTAAGTATGAAAAACAGATGGTCATTTATGATATTATTTGATTTGTCTTATTCTGATTATTTTAACATCTTATTTTTATAAAATAAATTATTTATCAAGAAATTGATATATATAAAAAACAGATAATTTCATTCATAAATAAATTAAATAGACAAGATACATAAGATATAAATGCCGATCAATTACAAATAAAATACAAACATTTCAAACAGGGCAATCACTTCCGTCTTTCGACGGGTTGGGTTCGGAATACCAAAGGTGTTTCAAACCAAAAATAAGAAAAAAGATTAAAAACGTCAAGGTCAGTTTGTTATTGTAATCTTTTAAATATAACAATTATTTAATAATGATGCCATTACAAACTTGACAATAATAACAATAGTAATAAATATAAAAGATAAAAAATAAAAAAAACAAATAATCACACATAGACAAATCTAATAGAAGAAAAGATAGAATATGAAAAGCTAAAAATATCTAAAGTCATATAGTAAATAATGAGTTAATCAAAACTATTACATTTTGTGCCAAGATCTAATAATCGATCTTAAGTCTTCTCTAGGAGCCATCTGTAAGCAATTTGACCCAAATATTTCGCTTTACTCACAAGAACACCACTTAAGTTTTTTTATTTTTCAGGGTTTCAAGTTAATGGTCTAAACGATAAACCGTTAACAACTCACCAGTCAAGTCAAAAATAAAACCTTGATCATATGTAACTAAGGAATGGGGGTTTTGATTTACACCCTAAGCTTTATGGAACATGGTTTGAAGATTATAATCTTGAGCATATATATACATATATGTATACATTTTGTTGCTAAAATCTTAACCATAGTGTTCTTCAAACAAAAGTATATGCATTAAACATTTTTGCATTCTAATTAAATAAAATGTTTACAACATTTTGCGAATGCCTTGACCTAAAAATTCACATCGTACTTGTTCCCTGTTGTTTTAAAGCATTAATTTAAATATATAATAAGTTAATAATTATATATATATATATATTTATGAAGTTCAACTTATCTACTCTCAACTTAATTTAGTTAAAAAAAACTAATTACATTTTTTTAATACATAAAATGAGTTTTTCTAATCTTTTCTCTGACGAAGTATATAAATTTTAGTTGTCTAACTATCGTTCTTCAATTAACCAAAACATCTACTCGTACATATAAAATTCAAACCAGATAGCTTTTTAAATGTAAAATTTTTAAAAATACATATTAAAACAGAATGAAATCGGATAAAATACAAATAAATTACCAGGGGTGAAAAAAGAAAGGACATGGCAATCTTTCTAATACCTTTTCTTTTATTATTATATATCTGACAAAACTTCATACATTATGAAAGTTAATTATTATCGCATGGGCCGTTTCTAGTACCAACCTGGACAAAGATGGAGGGTTTTTATGGTCTCATTGATGGGATTGTAGTAATTAAAATATTAATTATTTTAATGATTCGATCAAGATTGGATAAAGTGTGAGCTATTTGATGGTGATTGGCCTACAGGATCATAGAATTTTTTCATAAAAAAAGATAAATAAGAGTGTGTCTTGATTGTTTAATTTTTATTTATATCATAACTATATCATATCTATATTTATTATTTATTTATGTCATATTTGTATTGTATTTAATTTGTTTATGAGTAAAATTATCAATTGTTTATCGATATTTATTTCTTGACAAACATATATTTGAAAACAATAAATATATGATACCAAATTGATCAAAATATGATGAAATAATCGGACACTAAAGCACTTGGATAGCTGGAATAATTGTGACTTGTTAGTATATAATTACGTAATCAAATCATATGTAAACTTTAATATTGTTATTGAGAATCTTGACGGACAATCCAAATGGAGAATAGGATTTTCACAGTATTTTCCTTTTTGTAATTTAATTAATTTTTTAGTTTTAATATGTTATAGGAATCTCTGTGGAACTTAGATTTTTACGATCATATATGTTGAAATTACAATGAGGCTCTTATTTGTTTTTTGCTATAAGGATAACAAAATCTATTTATAATATATAATTTCAGCATCCTTTTTCATTTTGTCTTTTTACTCACAATTGTTTAAAAATTTGTTATAGATTTATTAGAAACTTCTACCATCCATAAAATCACTAATGTTATAATTTAATTTATTATAGAAAAATTAATATAAAAAAATTTAGTGATTTCAATTAATAGATTTGGAATTGTTAATGATGTGATAGGATCGGTCTCATTATTTATTCCCGCAAATCCTTTAACCAGTTTTTTTCTTCTCTCCCTCGCTTTTTTTCCCTTCCTATCTCTCTCTCTGTCTCTACAAATTAATCTATTTTCCTCTTTATTACTAAATTGTGGTTCTCCATTTGCTTTCGCAATGCCAATCTATTTCAATTGTTTGTTCATTAACGGTTTGGTCATTTTCTATTTTCATCTACGATATTTGAGTTTTATTTTGTTTGTATTCCATTAAAAGAAAGATTATTTATAATAACAATATCATCTTTTTTGAATAAAAAAAAAAACCAAAACATTGTTTTACATATTTAAAAGCATAATCATTGATCTTATCATTCCTTTTAACTCTTTCTCTCTTCATTTTCTTTTCAAGAGATGCAAAATTGAGATCATTTTTATAAATCATCTACCTATAACATTGGTGATTAATAAATCAGTTTAATGTCAAATTTAACTTCATATATAGGTGTAAATTTTGAAAAATTAATTTTGATAGCATACTTTATTTATTTATTTTCACTTAAATATATTTTCATTTAAAATCTTGATTATTTTTTTTATTTTATTAACCTAAATTCTCTTAATAATTTTATAAAAAGTATTTTAGTTTTTAAATTCTCACTCTTATTGTATGTTTTTGTAAATATATAATGTTATAAAATAACTTACTTTTACATCAAATTATATCTATGCAGTTTTTTCATTTTTTTTATATTTTAATTTCAATATCCATTTTGGTATACATGATAAATGAAATTTATGCACCAAACTTGGATCCATAAGTAATCTTTTGCCATAGCAAAAGCAATTGTCTTTAGTTTAATATGTATTATTGAATTTATGCTAAGATACTTCGAGGAGTGTTTGTAATTGCTTAGATTAAATGCAACCACCTTTTTCAAGCAATAATTAGAAAGTTCAAGAGACATTATATTGAAGAGACATATCTTTTAACATGAATATATAATTTTTTGAATAGTTATAACTTTTTTATAATTGATCGAAAATGACACAATCTTCTATCATAGTGTTCAGTAGCCATTTTTAGATGACATACTCTTTCATTAAAATATATGTATGTATATATATTATGTATAAAGATTAGGAGCTTCTATGGTCCCTATCGACGAGACTGGCCAATTAATCATCTAATCATTAAAATAAATACAGTAATTAAAATATTAACTATTTTAGTGGTGCGATTATGGGTGGATATGGTGTGAACCTTTACATAGTCAACGAGACTAGTCCCATCAAAATTAATGACGAGATCATGAAGATATAATAGTTTTTGTTCTATATATAATCTTTTGAATTTAATACATTTTCGGTATAAACAAGCTTTTATGATTTGTGTTCTCTATTAGTAATGTTATTTAAACATCCATTATCTTTTATTTTATGGCTTATGCCTTTTTTATTAATTAAAATTAATTACTTTTGATTATATTTTTCATTTTATTTGCAAAGCATTTTCACCTTTGAATTTAACATAAAAGAGTTGCAATGTTTGCATTAGCATAAAGCATTACATTTCCACAATTTAATTAAAGGATTATTATAAACCCTTAGATTTTCGGTACTCTTAGATGAGAACTCTAAAGCTAATATCGAAATTGGAATCTTAAAATCGACCTAAGTTAAAATCTAACTCTAGAAATCCTAGGCGAGACCAGATAAAGATTCAATAACCTTAGGGTATTACATATTTAAGCAAAACCTAAACCCTTAAGGTAAGTAATTTAACAAAAAACGTATCACCATCAAAATGATTTTCATACAACCCAATCAATCCGAATTAATCATGATATCAGATAAATCGGATAATTCTAAATGTCTAATGAGTAAAATGGGAATAGAAAACCTTAAATATCAAATTAAGAAAATCAATGCCTTGGAAATGAAACAAAAATTCGATAATGATTTGACTCGGAAACCGTACGCTAAACGATTCATCTATTTAATTTATAACATGCAAATCAAGATAATATATTAAAAATATTTAATAAAATAATATAAAATAATTTCCTATAATATAGTCTTAAATTATCAAGTCAAGATCTCATTAGTTAAACCAAACTGTCATCGTACCTAGTTGCTAGCACATAGATCGATATAAGAAAATCGGATAACAATTATGATAAAATAATATTAAATTATGTTTTAATATCATATACCAATTTATAAATTATAAAATTATAAGTTAAACCAAGCAATTATCATACCCGATCGATAGCACTAGATTTAGATATCGTCTCTAGATAACAATTAATAATAAAATAATATTGACTTATTTTTCTAATACCACAATTTATTTTATCATATAATAAAAACATTATGGACCAAATTTTAGGCGTATCTTATTTTCTATTGGAAAGAAAATTGTTACATCAAGCCAACTTTATGTCACTTTCGCCTTTTCTTCCCTCTTTCATCTTCTTTCCTCTTCTCCTTCTTCAAGAAGGAACTCCCTCCCCTTCTTCTATAAATAATCATCCACTACTTCATCCTTTACACCTTACATCTCTCTACATTTTCTCAAATCTTCTCAAAACTCTCTCATTTCTCTCTAAATTTTTCTCTCCTACCACATTCCCTATTTTCTCTCTTGGTTCTCCCTGTATTTTCCTCATACATACACATCTCCTTTACAATTTATTTAGGTAACTACTCTTAATACCCTCCATAAATTATGTGCTATAAATCATTTATGAGTTTTCATGCATATTCCATAGGAAAACTCTTCCCATGCTGCTAAAAAAGATAGGGATGAAAATGCATGATTTCATACTTATCTCAAGTTAATGTTTATATTATTTATTTTTATGCACTTTAATCTAACTTTTATATATATACTTATATGTATAAGTATATATAATCTTTAAAGCATATTGCTCACTAATCTAATATTTTATTTCATGTTTTTACTTTATGTAATTTATTTATTTCATATTTTTTAGATTTGTCCTTAATCAAGGTTTTAGACTTGTCCATCTTCAAGTCAAAACAAAAGGGAACTTCTCTATTTCTAAGTTTCGGAAGCCTTGTTTAAATTGTAAGACTTTCGTTTTAATTTAGTTCATTATATTTTTTTTTTATTATTATGAGACTGGATTATTTTAAGTCTCGGAGAGCCTTGATATAAATATAAGACTTCCATTTTATTACATTAATCTCACTTTGATTTTATCTATTATACATAGTGACTATATCATTTCAAGTCTTAGGGAGCCTTGTCTTAGATTTAAGACTCCCATATTTTATTTTGTTATCTTTATGTCCTTATTTATTTATTTATATTCTTGTCAATATTTTACTTTATGTACATTTTAATGAAATTATGTTCTCAAGTTAATTTTTATGTTCATGTACATAATATGTCCATAGTGATATTCCTATAATACTAAAATAATGTTTGAACTTAAATGCTAAGATGGCTAAAAGATTCTAAATTTAAAAAGTAAGAATAAGATGATAATCTTAAGGATTGTCATCATAATTACTTACTAATTTATGGAGCCTAGCATAATGTGGTTCACAAAGTTATGAACATCTGCATATTATGTAAAATTAATTTAAAAACACAATTTCGATACATGGAAAATCATTTGTCAAAATAAAATTTGGAAACAAAATTTTAATGATAAAAACAATAAACCTAGGAAAAGGACTTGAGAAAATTTTCTTCAATGAACATGGTTATAATGATAAAAACAAGAAACAAACCTTACGTTTAACTTTTCTAGAGATGTCGAAACCTAGAAAAAGGACTTGAGAAAAATTTCAAACTTCAAATTATTTAGCCACAACTACACAAGGTTCAATACATTGAAACTAGATTATCAAAAGAGATTTGTTGATAAAATGTTAATGTAGGCCGAAACTTTCAGAAAATAAATAAAACAAAGTATGAAATCATATTTTCAATTTGAATTACTCAATTGTAACTTGAGAAAGAAAATTTTTACTATAAATTTTCAAAGTTATTTTCCATAAATCTAAGTTTCTCAATCTTCACGAGAAACATTTTAATAGAAGTTTCGTTTTGAGCAACATCACTAAGAGCATGCAGTATTATGACGTATTATTATGTTTCAAGTATGTTTGAATATAAGAATAATAAATACATAGCCTAGAGAGTATATGAGTGAAATTGTGAAAAATATCAAAGTGGAGTTGAAAATAAATTTGGGTGTAATCTGACCCTATTGATTCTAAGACATAAAAGACCTTCAATGTTTGAGATAGTCTTAGAAATGGATAGATCATCTGAAGTAGGAAGAAATCGACTACTCATATACGAAAATTGGAGTTAAAATGACAAAGTTATAGCCGTTTTAAGATTTCAACTAAGTAATCAAATGTAGCAAGAATGGTAACTATAGAGGTAGAAGTTTAGATGAAGTTGATTTGAAACATTCATTTTGGGTTTCTTTGTTCAGGCAACGAGGATCTCAAAGCTATGAATCTAAGGATCACTTCAACTAAGGATTGTATTATGGATGAGTGAGTTTTTCCTTATAATTTTCACTACCCTGATTGTGCTTATAGCTAGTACTAGATCATTAAGAACAATTAAAATGAATATGTATGGGGGTTCATGGGTGTGTTGTGCTTCTATGTATGTGCGACAAAGGATATTAAGCATATCGAAACCCTTGTTATGATTGCTTCATTTTAACTGTGGATTTGTATGTATGATGAATTGCTTGACCACCTATAAAAGAATCATAATTTTACTCAGCTTGAATAAAAGATATGGGCGTGCATTGCATTATCGGGTCACATTTAAAAGATTACTACTCCTATGCAAAAAATTGGAAGTCTATGTTATCCAACCATGGGCTTAGGTTTGCTCCATCTTGAGGAATTAAGTCACTCGGGGAATGCATTAGCAAGGGGAAGCCATGCTGGAGCGATCACAATGGGGAAGTGCTTGGGGACTAGCAATGAAAGATGGAGGAGATGTTGAGAGAAGAATTCCCTAACCCTTGTTACGGAGGGTGTGAATCCGTTCTATGTATAGTTTCCGATTAACCATACATATTTGTGTGTTACACGAGTTTATTGGATGAGCTTTGCATATGCTTGAATTGTCAAACTTGGTTGTTTATGTTTGATGGGTACAAATGATAGGAAAGTATCTCACTAATTATGTTATAAGCTTACATCCCAACAAATCTTTGTTGAAATGGGAATACTTGACTTGACTCGAGGATAAGACGACAAGAAAATTATTAGTGGATTTTAGAGCTTTAATGAAAGATGAGAGTATAGGCTGAAGCTTCTCTTGGAAACATTTTATGTTACATATGTGAGATGTTATTACTTTGGAGATTATTATGAATATTATACTATTTGAACCATTTGTGGACATTAGTGGGATAGACCCCTAAGAAATATAATATATTTGTTTAAATTTAATGATCTATAGTTATCTTGCTTTGCTATTTAATTATTACCATCATAAATTGTGCTACTTCAACGTGTTCCTTCTTGTACATTATATGAGAGTCTTTATGTGACTAAGGTAGTTATTTCTAGGCTTTAATATTATATGCAGTTGATTATTATGTTTAAGGTAGCCATCGGGATGTGACAATTATAACTCTTTCCACATAACATGAGATTATATAAATACATAATAAAAATAATAATTAATATCATATTATGCAACACATAATATATAATGAAATAATAACATATATACAATACAATAATTAATTTATCAACTTCCAAAGTTAAATTATTAACCATGGTAATCTTTTAGATAGATTTAATATTTTTTTAATGTTGTATTAAAAAAAAAATCCATAGGGTTTTATTACCATTGTTATTATAGTTTTTTTTTAATATTGCTTTTATTTTGTTGTTTTTTGGGTGTTATCTTTTCTTTCAGTGATATATTTATATTGCTAATTTTTCATAAATAAATTGAATAATAATTAAAAATTCTGACCTTAGTTAAAAACAAAAATGAAAGCAATTAAAAAAAGAAAGTTCAATCCTAATTAACTTTGGTCTTTCTGAATTTTACTTACTACAAGTGAACGGGAAATCCAATTCAAGTCGAAGACGGTCAATTCTATATCAAACTCGAATTATTTAAGTAACTTATTTTGGCATTCATAATAATCAACTCAATTAACTGAAAAACTTAATTGGGTTTGAGTTTATTTTAAATGTGGAGCAAGTCAAAATGAAGCCTAAATATTTACATTATTCAATTTAAAATATGAAATTTTAAACTATCAAGTGCAAATGAGTTTGCTTGGACTGTATTATACGTTAAGTTGAGTTTGTGTTGGAACTCAAAATTTTAAATTTAACTTAAATTTGAATGACGTTGAAACTCTAAAATTTCGGATTTGTTTGTATCTGAGCTAGCATCTTATCGTCTTGATTCACTCGTTTGCGTACTGTTTACGTCTTTGATTTTTTAAATAGTCAAATTTAAAGTTTGTGGCAATTAGAGGGGCACGTATATCTCATATACATTTATATACACACACATATGAAGTTAATGATTAATGTATTTTATAGCATTGCCAACAGCAATCCAACTCAGCAAACATTTAATGTACGATTCCGGTGGAAGGGTGTAGAAAGTGCCAGAATCCATACGCTACACTTATTTATAGAAGTAAAACGGACGTCATTGACTTTGCGCAATTTGCTGCTTAATTATGGGTCGATTAACCTATAAATTAAGAAGTTTAATATGGAATTTTATCGATTATAGTTTTCCATTCTTATTCACTTCATCTATTTGATCCTATACATACAATGAAATTTATGTATATTATTTTTAGAAAATTACTAAAATAAAATTTAATTATGCAAAATAAATTATAAAATACCAATGCAATATTACATATATCAAATACGGCATTAAAATTATAACAAAAGTGGTACCATCTCTACATGGCATATGATAAATGCAACACCAATGTTTCAAAGATATTGCCTTTCTCCCGTGCAATAATGTTGTGCACCATATATTCTTTGAGCAAAACACATGTATCAAACGTGCGATACTACTTGAAATGTAATTATCGCATCTTACATACACTATACCATGATCCGGGGTATTAAGCAAAAGTTTTGTTTGAATTAAAGTTTTTTCAAATTATTAAATAATGGTTTGGTTTAGTTCGGATATGGATTAAATTAAAATCCTAATTAAATTCTTTTTGTTCTAATTTTGTTTTACGTTCATGTAGCTATTCAAATATTTAAATTACTTTACGAAATTTATATTGTAAATTACAACAAAATGATTATAAATCCATCATACTTGTAATTGATAATCTTCCATAAAATCATTAAGTTAACTAGTAATTTACCAAAAAAATTATTTATAATCTATAATTGTCTACAAAAACATCAAGTCAATCATCAACCAACAAATTTGAAAAAAATAAAAAAAAAGAGAAAAATATTGAATTTGGTACCTGAACTTTGGTAAAAAATTCAATTAGGAACTTGAACTTTAAAAAGTTTGATTTAGTACCTAATTGAACTTTTGCGACTATATTCACTATCCCACTTAACAAAGTTAAATTCCATTGTTGACGTAGACGTTCAACTTAATCCTACAAGGACACATTTACGAGGCATAATATAAAAAATAGAGAGAGAGAGAAAGGGAGGGAGAAACTAGAAGGAAAAGAAGGAGAAAAAGAAGAAGAAGAAGAAAAACAAAGTCCAGCATCTTACAAACCTAAATCTTCATAATTTGTTTATGGAAATTGCATGAACATAGTAACTATAGGTAAATTACAAAAACTTGATTATGTTTTGATTAATTTGCAAATACATGGTGTGTGTTTTTGTTTTTGTTTTTCTTTTTTGATAAATAGGTGTTCCGAGTTTCATACAAAAGTGTCAATATTATTTAATAATTTTAGAGTTACAAACGTTAATATTTTATTTGTCATAAAAATTAATTTTACATTTTTTAAAAAATAATTTTTAATATTTTATTTATTTATTTTGTTTAGTAATTTTTTATTAAATTAATTTTTTAGGCCAATAAAATTCTAACACATATCGCTCTAATATTAATTGATTTAATGACTCTTTTGTATAAAATTTAGGTCATCTATTTGTAAAAAAAAAAAAAAAACACAGGTCATGTTTAAAAAAAAAGGATTGAAGGAGATGGATGTTGATGAATATACATTTGTGTGTATAAACTTGATGTAGTCAATACTTCCATTTCCATCTACATCTGCCTGAGTGCAAAAATAAGTAAGATATCTTTTTTTTTTTTTTTTTTGGTTGAAAATATGATCTCATTCCAACCATGAGAAGGAGATAAAGCCTAGGGGTACTTGAAGTTTTAAAAATGTTCATTTTAGTATCCTAATTTTACATATTTTTATTTAAAGACTCTTATTCTTTAAATTTAACCAAAGTGCTCCATCTGTTAAATGAACTCTTAACGATCATTATATTTTGTCTACCATGGATTTTTCTTTCTGATTTGACACTAAATTGATTTGACCAAATGACGTAGAAAAAACAAAAAAAAAAAGTCAAAAGATAAATAGACTTTCTCCCATTCCACTGTCTTGGTGCTTAAATGAGTGACCAACAACAAACAGACCATGTCCACCCATATAAAATAAAAGAAACACAAAAACCCTAATTCCCAAATAAAAATCACATTGCACATCCCAATATTGAAACTTCATATATTATTGTCTCAACTAACAAAAGCACACACAATGGCAAGGAAAAATATAGTCGAAGCCTCATCATCATTGCATAATCCTAACGCTTATTCCACAATAACATTAGGTGATATATGGTGCTTCTATAGATTAAGATGTCAACTGCAGAGAGCTCGAACTTTAGAAAACTATGGAAGAAGGTTCTTTGGGCGTCCTTTATATCGTGAGAAGTAGTTTTGGTTTCTTTAAATGGGTGGATCCTATAGATGGTGTGGGTACTATGGCAAGAAGGTAAATGAATGTTGGAGAGTCAAGTGCACTGGTTATGCCAAGACAGTTAGATGCCTTAGAATAAGAGCTAATAATGTTAAGGCAAGATCTTGTGGCGCATATGTTGGCACATACAGGTACACAATATGGATGTGGGATGCACAAGGTTATGAAATGGATAGTGATTTTGTTGGTTATTGTTGTACTTTTCTTTCATGAATGGTTTGGGTTATGGAAAATGATGTATAACTCTAAAAATAATTGGTTTATAGTGTCCATGTATTGGGATACTTTGTTCATAGGTTATCCATATGAAAACGTGTTAGTAATTTAGCAGTAGATCGTTGTTAGCAAACTATGTAATATGTGTATGTGTCTTTTTAAGGAAGAATCTATGATTAATATGAATGAATATTCTATGTTCATATGAATTTTTCTTTCCCTATTACTCTGAATTGGATGGGCTATAGCTCCTTAATTTTATCTAATATAATATAAATTGTTTGAGAAAGTTAGTAATAAGAGACATTTCAAGAATATATTCCTTCCTTTTTGAGGATAATTATATTTTCAATATTAAAGGCAGTAGTTACAGTAGCCATTTGATTGTTCCAATTTTTTCCTTCCTAATTGATAGTTGTAAATTTCTATAAGTGGAAAAAGGTTTCCTATACCACTATGTCCATAGTTTAAATGAAAGAAGGAGAAAATTTGATCATAATACACAAGTGCAGAAAATTTGTTCCAAGCATGTTCCATGGCAATTAACAACATGATCATTGTAGAAATAACACTCATTCTTTTTTTTTTTTTTAATTTTGCTTGTAATCTTCATTCCACTCTAAAAATATCTCATCATGACTTAAAAAAAATGCAAATTAATACTCCACAACCATCACTTTTATAATAAGATAACAACTCCACATATGGATCAAAATACATAGAGGTTTATATAATATTTTAAGATAGGCCTAAAGGCTTTGCTTCATCCTAAAAAACAAAAGAAACTTCTAACTTTCCCTATTCCAAAAGGATTTCCCAAATTTCAAAACCCTTTCTAGATCAAAGACTCCATTTGTGTCAGCTTGCTTAAACTTTCCCTTACATGTCTCAGAATAATTCTTCCTAGGTGATGACATGAGCTGTGTGCTTCGTCGCTTTAGGAAGGAAACGACTCTTTCATTTACTGTATTCTTTTTTTTAGTTCAAGTTAGAGTATATTTCCACACTATCCATTTCTTGGGTAGAAGCAGGTGCATCTCTACCAAATTGACACTCCTCTTGCCGCGGTGCCCCCTTCCCCCCCTCGATCTGTCCCCTATTTTAGCTCACTAATTAACCTTGTGAATTGTGCAGTCAGTGAGAAGTACATACTAACTGTTTGGTCTAATTCGAAGGCACAAATTCTTGTTGATCATGCCACTGATACATGTTCCAATATGCTTCAACAGGATAATTCATCTGATCATAAGGGATGGTATGCTTAAAATTACTTACATGACTTAGTGGATGGACATGATTTTCCATGCCATGAGAAGAGGCATTTTAAACTTCATTAAACAATTCCTACAACATGTACATATGTGAATAACATGAATTTAAACTCAAAAAATAAGGAAAAAAAGGACAAGTCTTTATGATTGCAATTTGTGTTAGCAAGTCATACCCTTTCAACATATAGTGGCAATGCTCCATGAGCAACATTTGCATTGTTAATAGTATTATTTGATGCTCGTTTTGGGTTAAGCTTTGCATGCCTAGGTTGTTGTAAAGGACGAACCGTTTTATATGAGAAACAAAACAATATTTAAATTATAACTAAGTCCCAAAAATGGAAAAATTCATGATAAGAACTTGTTCATGTATTGAAGATTTTACTAATACTCCAACAGGTTGTTTACAAGTACTACAATTGTGCCCTTGTTGCTTGCACTTGCTACATGTCATATTCCTTCCATATCTTGTCATTTAATCTCGTCTCACTTGCTCGATGGGTTCTTTCTTCTTGCCTTGGGTAGTCGACCAAGTTTCTTCCTTGGTAACAAAGGCTCCGAACCTTGAATTCCAGTTTTCTTCCAAAAATTCTTTCCACGAACTGCTTTCATTAAATACGCGTATGATTTCAAGAACATGCTTTTACTATAGTGTTCATTAATGAAGTTCTTGGGTAATCCACCAATTAAAATAATGGTAGACAATACATGAGAACATGGGATGCCAAATAAATCCCATACTCGACAAGCACATGTTTGCTTGCTTATATTGAGATCATAAATATTAGAATAATGTTGGACTTCAAATTCAAACCCACCCCTCTTATTTTCCTATAGCTTGTTGATTATTCTAGACCCATATTTTGATGTCAATTTTTGCACTTATTCTCTTTGCTTGTAAATCCGCTCCATCATCAATCTAATTTTCTCAAGCATGCTAATAATGGACTTTGCTCTCATATCCACCAGACGACCATTAAATGCTTCACAAAGATTATTATCTACTATATCACACTTCACATCAGTATTAAAGAAAGACTTACACCAGTGCTTTGGGTCTGTTTTCATCAAGGTAGTCCATTCATCTTTGTTAACATTATATACTCATTGTGATGCAGCTTCATAATCTGCTTTGTTTATGCTCTTTGCAATAACCCAAAAAACATTTTCCTTAAAGGTGTTCACCTGTACTTGCTCCCCCAATTTGCATAGATGTGCCTTGCACACATTCTATGTTTTGCTACAAGCATTAAGGCACCGATAGCATCTAAGCCCTATATTTGGAGCAAAATGAATATTTTTTTATTAATAATAGCATCATGTACGATAACAATGAAAAAAATATTAAAAACATAAATACATTATAGTAACCACATGCTTATAAAACGATTAAAATCCAAAGTAATGCAACTATGAGCATACCTTTTGTTTGTCGCTAATAATAGTCCAGCCTTCACCTCCATCATCTCGGTCAATTTCCAGATCATCCATCAACCTTTCCATAAACGAATTCCAGGTATCCTTATTTTCTATCCTAACAACAATCCTGCGATAGGAACACATTTGATTTTTTGCATCTCGACCTATTGTAGACAGCACCTTCCCTTACAAACACCCTTCAAGAAATAATCATCAAGACCAATTACTCTCCTACAACCATCTAGATACCCTCTCTTACAAAAAAAAAAGCACACATAAAACCTATCAAATATAACCCTATTAGCATTAAAGTCCCTACAAACATTCAATATAATAATGGATCTTGGATTTTTCCTTCTCAGCTTTTTAGCATAATCCTACAACAAGGTATACTCCTTCACCTCTAATCCCATAAGCTCTTGTATAACCCTTAGCTTAACTCGTCTACAATAGAATGTTATAACAGCAATGCCCATTTCCTTTCTCACCAATTCTTTCAAAGCATGTAACTTCATAACTGGCGCAGCTTTTATGGTTGACCCAAATACTTCAGCTATCATTCTACTTTTTAACTCGTTTATTCTTTAGAGCGATACCACATGTGTGTTGTGCTATGTATGTTTGCAGGTGAAACGTCTTTGTGTTCTTCTCATATGAATCATACATTAACTATGGGCAATTTTCCTTCATACATTTTGCCTTTACTTGAGTTTTGTTGTTTTTTACAAATTTAAATCCTCTTTGTACAACTACAGAGTGTTTCAAAATTGCATCCTTAAAATATTTTAGACCAACAAATATCATTGATGCAGAAAAAGCAAGTTCCTTAGCTTTACTATCATATACTGGAAAATTATTTCTATACCTAACAATTTCTTCCTCACCGCTTTTCTCCCCTTATAATATTTCAAAATCATCTATGTCACTACCTTCACTATAATCGGTTTCATCACTTACATGTTCTCCATTTGAGGGGTTATAATCAGAGTCATCCTCACCTGTGATCATTGATCCACACATACTTTCATGATCAACTTCTTTACTACTAAAGATAGATTTTTGCTTGGCTAACTTAAGCCTTTCGAGCTTCCATGAGCTCCTCATCCGACTCCTCTTCACTACTAAGACCACCATGTAATCATCATCCTCATCACTATCAATTTCTTCCTCTAGAACATTATCTCTTTGCCTAGATGACTCCTCATTCATCCTATCCCCCAATGAATGTTGTACATATATCTCAATATTATCAAAACTATCAAAATGACTCATTAATCTCATAACATCAAAGTTGTTGGAAATAACCTTGATGCCATCCACCATTGTTTTTCCAGGAATCTTATATCTAATAACTTCTATGATATCACACCCAACACTTAAAAGTAAATCCAAAATGGATCTACAAGACAGCTCGCTTCTTTTAACGACAATTTCAACACAACTACCCCCTTCATAAGATACATCGTCTTGCTTCTTCTTGAATGCACCATTGAAAAACACAATAAGGGTCCTCTCACTCATTTGTAAACCTAAAACATAGTAAATTGAAGGTATTTATCATTAGCAGATGTTGTTATCTGCAAGTGAAACTAACATAAATATTAACTTCTAAAAATACATCGTCAAGGAAAAAAAAATGGAAAGCCATACTTAAAAGCAAAATTAATATATATAAATATGCACAAAACACATAATGTGTTACAACTTCATAGAAGTGAAACGATATGAATAAACAAAGCCACCTATCAACAATGCTTGAATAAGGATAAACTTATTAGTAAGAAATTATAACACACCTCGAATGGACATGCATCTAGTATCATGTTGTGAACCTTTATAAGTTCAAAACATATCTTTGTACATGATTACACCTTTGCATGTGAATCTAATTTGATTTGAGTCTTCCTACCATGCTCAAAAACATCCACTAATATAGAATAAATTTGGGGTGGTTAGATGCGTTAAAGAAGAAAGGTGGGTGAAGAAGAGTAGCAATACTGGAGGAGTCTAAGGGGAGAGAAAGTCTTATCTAACTTTACTTGAGTTTGAAAAAATGTTCCTTCAAATAATAAATTCACGCTAAATGCTTGAGAATGCTAAAACACCAAGCTGCATTTACTTTTCTGAGGGTCAGGTGCAATTTTCAAGCGCCAAAACAGTATCTTTGGTTAACTGAATGTTTCTTCTTTAATTTATTTATTCGATTCATTTGTTTGTTCTATGTCAGCTTTTCATTTTCTCTTTTTTTAAATGGTCAATATCATTATAGTAACTTCTGTTTGCAATTAGCAAACAGAAGGACTATTTAAATTATTTCAAATAGTCGGAGTCTTAAAGTGCTATTCTGATAAGTTGAGGTATAAAAATGAATATTTTAAAAAGTTCGGACGCCTGTTGGCTTTATCCCCTATGAGAAGTATGTTCAACATATTAATGAAAGATGGACTATCCTATAACTTCCATAAGTTACTTGACTTTATCCTCTATGACCTTTGAACCAAATCGGGCCAATCCTGTTTTAAGCTCTTCATAGATGATAGTACCACTCTTGTTAGTTAGTGTCCATATTTTCAAAAATTACTTTTAGTCCATGGATTTCTTCTTCAGTGAAATTCTCAACAATGACCTATCATATTGACATCAATATTAGGTAAGACCAATCTCTTAGATACAGTTGGAATATATAGATTAATCTTTAGATATAGTTTGGTGTGTAAGGTAGGAAATCCTACGAATTTGGAATACAATTTTACGCAATAATAAAACCATACCAGATCTAAAAAATTTAAAGTGTCACGTTTGTGTGTTCAAGAGTAGGAGGTTTTGAAAAAATAAAGACTAAAGAGTCAAAATACACACAATTAATAAACCCAATTTAGCATAGGATTGGGTTTCAACAGAGTTGGGTTGTTGATTTAGGAATTTGATTGAGATGGAGATGGAGATGGTGACTTGTGTATTTGAAGGAGATGGATGTTGGTTGGGGTTTGAGTAGCTGTTGAGATTATCGTAATGATGGTGCAGTAGAAGTGGAATTTGGTGAGGTTAAGTGATTGTTCGCGATTGGCTTGGTGAAGGCTAGTGTCTTTGGGTTCGTGCACCTAGGTTGATTTGATGATGTACTTGACACTTGGAAAATTGTGGCTTTGAAGAAGATAAGTCACTGTTCATTCTTCTTTTCTCTTTCTCTTCACATTTTTTTCGTTTTTTTAATTTTAATGAAACGTGTCAACTTAGCATTGGTTATTAAAGCTACGTATATAGACGGTGTTAATTCTATTAAGGAAAGTAGTGATTATGGCCACAAAAAAGTTCAATTGGTCATGAAATTGAAGTTTCAAAGTCTAAGTACCTACTTTAATTTTGCACCACAGTTCAGATACCAAATTCAACATTTACCTAATAAAAAATATCTGTCAACAAAAGTCATCCACAAATGAAAGTGATCCGCCGACAAAATATATTGAACAATTAATACATAATAACAGTTATAACTAAATAAATGAATTTCATACTTCACAAAGTTAAAACTATTAGGGAAAAAAACAATATTAAATCACCAAAGAAAAATATGTATTATGAGTCAAAAAACTAATTTTGAATAGGAACAAGTTAATATTTATTAAATAATAAATATTATAATGAAACCGAAAGAATATATATGACCTTTATAATCAATTACCATTAAATAATGTATAGTCATAAGTAAAATATTATTATATTTTTTTAAAATGATTTGTTCGATTTTATGAATCAGTTTGGTTTGTCACTCCAAACCAACCTTAAATTTAAGAATTTGTTTAGATTAGGAATTTTTAAAACTAATTTGTTTAAAAAAAAATCATAGTTTTAGTTTTATTCCATTACGGATTGGTTCGACTTGGTTGGTTTGTTTACCTAGCCCTAACCGCGATAAGAAACGTGTAATTAATTTCATTTAATTGTATTTGTATAATTTCCTTTTTAAGGACCAGTACGAAAATTATCTTCATACACATATGTTAATGTAATTTTATAAATGTGAAGATCTTTGTTAGTTTAGTATAAATAGTATAACCAGACTCGATTCCCTTATTTCTATAATTAAAGAATTATTAATTGCACCCCAGACAGTAGCTTCATTTTCAAAATCCTAAAACATTATTTTTTTTGCTCTAGTGATTTACGATAGCATCTTCTCATCCCAAAAAAAAAAAATGTCCGTTCTCCTCTTTGCATCTGACCTCATCAAGGGAAAACCGTCCTTTTCTTATGTTTTTACCGAAATTATTCTTTTTTGTCCTACCCAATTTTATAGTTTTTTTTTTCCAATTACTTTATATCCTAATAGCATTGGTCCTAACCTTGTAAATAAGAAGTATCATTGAATGCTCCTTCCACTTGTAATCACCGGGGAAAAATAAAAAATAAAAAAGAGCGTAAGAACTTAGAGATCTTTCCGTTACATTGTTTAGTTATGGTTTTTGAAGGACAACGTGTAATATTGAAGGTTGCAGATGAGAATAATCTTTCAAAGAAAACGAGTAAATCTCTCTTCTATTAATTATTTTCTTGTCTATAAAAAATTCGAGAAATTATTAGTTGAAGATTGAAATTAGAGAATTGATTTGTAATATCTTAACTTGTTATGATTATTGTCGTTGGTGTTTGTGAAGGGGTTAAAATTACTACATTTAAGTCTTAGGCTATTCCATCTATTAGTTTGGAATTGACTTCTTGGATTAGGTAATGGAGTTTAAGGGTTGGTCCTTACTTGAAACTACTAAAAAGAGATTTGACATGAAGAGCTTAGAGTAGGGATTGTTAGGTTGACCTAATCACTTTTAGCTTTTCTTAAGGAATCTTGTACTCTTTAAAAGACTCTTCCTAAACTTAAACTCAAGCGGAGTCCATAGAAAGATTCACTAATAGCATGACTCATTTCCATCATTGGCAGTTCATGTGATTTAACAATCTTGTCAACGATCAAACTCTGTATATACTTAAAAGTTCCTTATCATTTGACATAATCTAGAGATTCAAAGAAATGTTGTCATATAGCCAGTTTATAATCTTAGAAGATTAAATGGAATTCAAAATGAAGAATGTACCCCTCTTTTCAAGAACAAGGATGATGCTATAGAGCTCATCTTCTTATTACAAGTATGTATGAACTCTGAGAGGTTGTCTCCTCTTCCTCCTAGCCTTCTCTTCCTAAATCATCTCTACATGTCTTTGTTATGTCACTCTATTAAAATCATGTTTATCACAAGACTCATGTTACACGCAAGCGATTACCACAACTAAATCTCCCCCAGTATAGTGCAAAATAGCAATATAGAATAATCAACTTGAAGAAGGATTTTCTTTGAATTTAGTTATTGAATAGAAATCTTGAAGTTAAATAAGAATTAAATTTCACTCTATTGTGTTAAAGAACGAGGCTTATGTTGAACCGAAAATGTTCTAATTGGATTTAGATAAGGAAATGCATTGGACAATTGTACAAAAGTTGCACTTACTTGGCTTAATATGTTGCTATGTGATGAGTTAAAATATGCAACATATACGTATGTGTACTTTTGTTTGTTGAAGTGTTGAGGACTTTGCTAACTATAGTTAGTATCTCGATGTCACGACATGGCAGTTAGACACAAGCATGACATTCAGACGTTAGCATGACCAAAAGAATTGATCATGTGACTATAGCTTGTCTCTAAACTCCAAGGATTGATGTTTGGACTATAGTCATATTTCACATGAATAGAATGCTTTTGAACATGTGCAAAGTGCTTATAATTCAAACGCTAGGACATGGCATTTGACTGGTATAAGTTTTGTGTAGATAAGATGTGGATAGCTTGATGACACAAAAGGACAACATCAAATTTCCAAATGCATCTGGATGCTAGTGGATGGCATCTAGATGCTAGGTATGAAAAAACTATTCATTGGAGATTTACTCAAATCTGGTTGGCTGGTTTTGGGATTTGTGATTATTCGTGGTTATTATTTTTATTAGAAAAATCGATTAGTTATGAAGATTGGATCCATCATTGGTGGTTTGGGTGTCATTTGGTTGATTGGCCTATTATGGCCAATCAATCAAGAAGGTTCGGGTGGTTTCATACTAAAAAATGCTTACACCTATATGTATGTATGTATCCGAAGTCATGAGTTATTTTGAGTTTTAGGATACTAAGGCTATATTGTATTTGATCCATTAAACTAAAGATAATAACCGGTTGTGTTCCCTTTATTGGAATTAACATGTATGTATGTGGTTGAATTTCATGATATTTGCGTGTGGTTAAATCGACTATGCACCGAGTTTCGGCTTGCTTTTGTTGTATTCATGTTTTACAGGTGCAAGTACAGATGAGATTGACTATTGTGGCGAAATGAATTGGTGTCGATGTGCCGCTAGTTACGTGGCTCCATAGGGTATTATGTGGATATCTGCGTTGGCCCGTATTTTGTGATATTGGGGATCATGGACTTTAGGGGTTCTGCTGACTTTTATGTACTGTTAATTGTTTGGCAAACTTAGGATGTGTTTGGATGATCAGTTTTTTATTTGTATTTATTATTTTTTTAAAATGATATATATAAATATGTTTAATTTGTATCTATATTTTATTTATTTTTGATTTATTTGATTTTTTGATGAGAACTGTCAACTTTTTTTTTATTCATATCTATTTCTTAATAAATAATTTATTAGAAAAAAAAGTTTGAAAAAAGTATCTGTATTTATCAATGTTGTCAGAACTGGATCGAGGTTTGATCCGGATAAGCTAAGGGGTCAGGGGTCGGACAGGGGTCACAAAAAAATAAAAATATAAGGAATAATTTAATTATAAAAGACCAATATATGTGTAATCACTCAATTAAATCTATATTTGGATTAAATTCATCAATTAATTATTAAATAAATATGATTTAATGATTATTTTTATAAATTTATAATAAAGTATGAATAAATATTTAAATTTCTAATTTTTTATTTTATTTTTTTGATTCTGGGTCAACCGGTTCGGGTCGACCGGGTCAATCCGGGTCTCGTCAGTTCGTTCCAAAAATGAGTTTTAGGGGAGACCTAGCTCGGTATGCCGGTTCCGATCGAACCTAGTCGAACCAGCCAGTCCGAGCCGGTTTTGACAACCATGGTATTTACTAGAAAAAGCCAAACAAACATACCCTAGTTTCTTGCTCAAATTTTAAGCTTTTGGTGCGCCAGGCATACAATTATATATTTATTGGGGTATCTTTAATGTGAGTTTGCATATGTTTAGGCATTTAATTGTATAATTAGGAGTTTTCGGCTTCACATATGGTTGAGGTAATATCATGCGGAGGAGTTGTTTTGGGGCATAACATTAACATAAAATACTCTCTCAAATATTTATTACATATAAGACTTTATGATCTGAGCTATATGAATAGGGCGACAGATGGATATAAGGAGATTTTGTATGAAACTTGCCAATTAGAGCATATGATTGGGGTAAATAAAATCGCCTATGATTTAGAAGGAAAATCTTTCAATCCTTGCTTACATGAAAAAAAGTGAGCGGAGGCTATTTTCTCCAAAGCTAATTTAATCAGACTTATAAACCCAAAAGATTTAGGAAGGGCTAATGAAGGACGAAACTAAAGATAGGTATAAGTACTAGGTTTGGTAGATTTTCCATAAAAAACAAATACACCAAATAAAACTGTTTTTAACCCATTGTCTCTTTTGATCAGTGTTCTTAATTTATATATATGTGTGTGTGTGTGTGTTTTGTATCTCATCTATAATATTTAAAAAAGATTTTGGCATTTGAAAAATTATTTTATTCATACATTATTTGTTTATATATAAAAACAGTGGTTAAGATGATGATTCGAGAATGGGAGTTAGAAAACAAATGTTTAGCCATTAGTGAAGGAATTTTTTTTGCCAAATAAGGAAAGTGTTTAAAATTCATTAGATAATATATAAAATTTTAATTCTTTTAACTAAATATAGTAAAAAATAATTGTGTCCAACTTTACAAAAAAATCGTTAGGTATTTATTTTTACAAGAATGTTGCATACTTATACTTTAAGTAAATACCTAATGTGATATGCAATTTGATTGGGAGTTTTTGGTAAAATCTTATTAGAGACAAGGAGGAAGATGAAAACATAAGTAAAATTATGTTAAGAAATCCTAGTATTTCGGATAAATCGACACTAAATTGAAGCCAATGATGTACAGAATTGAGAAATGATTATATGGTATCAAATAAGATGCAAAGGTAGTAAACAACAAAGTCTCCTTAGACGAATTATCCAAGAGCATTCATATTCAATAATTTCTTCACAAGGATTTTAGGATATCACATCGGCGCTTTAATGAACTCTTCTCCTAAATGAGTTTATCCATAAGGTTCTTTACATGAGTTTTTTTACTTTTTTTAATACTTTTATGAGTCCCATTGACTTTATACAATACCCTTGCTTTTAGATAATAATAAAAAATTTCAACGAATCACTTTTTTGAATCCTTCATAAAAAACCTAAAACATTGAAGTAACTCTCTAAATATGTGAAAACCTCAAAAAGTAATATCATTATTGTGGATGCTCTCAGTAACATCCTTGTATTACTATTTTTACATTAATATGTAACGCTATAAATTTAATTAAGATATTACCGCCATGTGTAATACTTTATGTATTTCATGCTCAGGCTTCCTAGAATGATATGTTTATTTTGAACATTACTAACTGATTTTAATTAATGAAATCATTTGTTTAGATTTCTAGAACAACTAAATTTAGCAACGATGAATTAAACTTTATAAAAACAATTTATAAATCTCTACTTCCACCAGAGTAGACCAACTTTCTAAGAAACAAAACTGTACAAAAATATTTTATAATCAATTCTCATGAGTATATCAACATTTACAAACATATGGGCATCACCAAGGCCTGTAAAAGAAAAAAGAAATTCAAAAGATAAATCTAGCTCTTTACAATAAAACATAAACATAATAAAATATATCCATAGTCCTCACTCATTTCACTTCTTTTCTCAAATCTCTAGGATTGCCTATAACCTAAATCAGCCATCAATATCATCATCACTAATCACCTTCATAACTTATCATCATCATTACCATCACAATGCCTTGGAAAAAGAACAACAGCAACAATAATGAGCCGAAACCCAATATACAGTAATACAAACATACACGGAATGGCACACAAGCCTAGCTAAATGCAATGCACAAACAACAATTTATTATCTTCAATTAAAATAAACCAATCAACACTGAAGCACTCACACTCTGGAGCAATCTAAAGGAATCTGCGGGTCCTAAGTAACAGCAACTGCTTAGGGGGTTGATATAGGAAGTCTGAGAATCTGTATCTCCTATATCTATCCGAGAAAGACCATATAGGGTTCACAGCTGTCATACACACCACATATCCTAGTGCATAACATCAGGTTGTTCAACCGGTCCCATAAACGTAAACTAAAACATGTTACTTCATTCCGAGCTTAAGTAGAATTTACACTGATACTATCTGCCCCATCAGCTACCCGTTGAGTCACATATAAATCAACCACTGCATCATGGTATATCATTGCATCATGATATTGCATAATGGTATATTTGTCATTACATCATGACATCTTCGCATCTAACTACCATGCCATTGTATCATGATAGGATTACCGCTTCTCAGATCAGATTGAACAGCATAAATACAAGCAACACTCAATTAATTAGACTATCTTTAAGTTTTAATTCATTTTAGGATGCCTACCGTAGCATACAACACGCAAGTTATTGCGTACCTTATCTAATTGAAAACCAATAAAAAACAAAAGGTTGACCAGAGTCCTTCTCAAAAGATAAATTAGATAATCAGTTGATAAGCAAATATATGTTCAATAATTAAACCCACATAATTATTTAATTAAATATTCACTTATATTAAACTTATTTTATTACCCTATTTGATCAAACACTAAATAAGAACCCAACTATGGTTGCGAAGATTGTCTCGCCAAAATACGGACAGTTCTTCTATGTCCGTCAAAGTATCTTTTTTCACTTTAATTATAGTAATTTATTGCAAAAGCATCATCACATCATACATATTCAAAAACATTCATTTCCTAAGTAAACACATATTTGAAACAACATATTCCCCATGTTATACTAAGGTTTATCCTAATTTATTAACTAAAGCTAATTATTATTTGTTAAGTCTGTATTACCTTAACTTAGCTAAATTGATTAGAATCCATCAGTTAATTCAATTACTAAGCCAAGGTGATTAAACCTATTCAATCTAATTCATTTTACTCATTGAATTCTATTTAGTCAAGTTGAACTTAAATTTATTAATTAAGTTCATTTTATCCTTAGAAACTATATTAACCCAAGTGGATTATTAATCCTATTAATTCATTCCTAATTATACAAACATTAGCATGTTATTTAATCTACCATTAATCTATTTCATTTTATCTTTATTTATTCTTTTTTTCATTTTTCTTTTCTTTTTTATGAACAGTACTAGGGGAGAAATCACTCTCGTGATGAGGACTGTGATCATCGTCATCGTCAACGTCTTCATCACGAGCGAGATAGGGTCTGTAATCTCCTCCATTTCTATCATTATGGCCGGAATGGGGGCCGTGATGGTTATCATGGACCTTGCCACGCCCGTGATCAAGGGGAAAAATGCGATCAGAGAAGATCATGCCCCTTGTCACGGCCGTGATCAAGTCATTATGTTTGAAAATAATTAATGCCAAGGAGATCGCAGGCTGTGTAACAGCCGTGATGAACAAGGGGATCCCTATTACGAATTCCTTTGTTTTCGACATACATCAACAAAAACATCATATTATAAGCATAAACATGCATAATCTTATCTCCTACACACCTTTATATATATATATATATATATATATATACACACATCTTATTACCATAATTCATTTCATCAGACACTTAGGCTACACGAATATACACATATATAGATTTTTAACAAGCATGTTCATATATCCTTAATCTATCCATATTATCATAAGCTCTACATATATCTAGTCCTATCACAATATTTACATGCATAGACAAGAATGAATACAAAGAAAATAAGAAAACTTATCTTTTTAAGCAAAACCCAACTTCTTGATTCTTCTACTCTTACTTTTCCTAAGTTTTTGGAGTTACTTCTAACATGATCTTCATCCTCCATCTTGTTTAGTATCCTTAATCTTATTTTTCACTTTATTTTCTTCTAAAATCTTGTTTAGACTTGAGATTTGGAGTTGAATATTTTAAAAAAAAAGAAAAGAAAAGAGAAGAACAAGGAGAGAAAATGAAGAGAGAGAAAATGTAAAGGGAAAGAAAATGAAAAGCAGAGGAAGGAAAAAGGAAAAGAAAAGGATAAGGAAAACTTTTAAGATATTTTTAGAACATAGTATTAAATTTAAATATTTCTGATAATTATCTTTAGTATCAAAACTAATTCGAAAATAATTTGAGGATATATATATTAAAAATTTATAACTTGATATAAAAACATAATTTAAAAATATAATTTGTGAAAATATGATATTTAACTTGGGTTTGAGTTTAAAACTAATATTTTTAAACAAGTAATTGATTTCAAAAATTAATAATATTTTACAAAATGAAAGATAACTAAAGTTTAAAGGTTTAGGAATTTACTAACATTTAAAATGTTTGTTTTGAAATTTGCAATTTTGAGGTAAAAGGAGTTTATTTAAAATAAAATATTGAGTAAAAGTTGGATAGTTTGATTTATAAAATCAATAGAAGAAGAAATAGATATTTTGAAAAGAATATTTAAAATCTCAAATCTCAATTAAACCTATTTACTAATTTAATTATATCAAATTATCTATTTTCTTCTCTATTGTCTACTTATTTTATTTATTTAATTTATCTAACTTTGTTCAAATTTAGATACCTGTTATATTATTTAATTAAATCATTTCTAAAGTAATTAGGTAAGGGTTTTGGGGATTTTATAATATATGTAAATTTTCATTAGGCAATTTAAAAAAAATATTTTGCAACTTCTTAAAGATTCTAGGTTTTTTAAACGTCAACTATAATTGTATACGAACTCAAAAAGTAATTTCTTGATACAAGAAACTTCTCAATTCCCATTATATATAATTCTAAGCTCACTCTATGGCACCCTTTTGGATTAATTAGTTGAAATAATTACCTATAAACTTTCAAACATGAATGATAAAAAAAATTGGGTAAATTGCAAATAATGCCTTATATTTACTTCATATAGATACCAAAATTTTCAAAAAAAAAAAATGTGACCATTTTACCTTATATAAAATAATAAAAAATATGCCTTTGTCATTTTTTTTAGTTATTTTTCTTACAGGGGTTTTTTATGAATTTACTTATATGATGTTAAAAAATAAAAAATTTTAGATGCACATGAAATGAATAAAATATGTATACCCAAAATTTATGTATTTATGTGACGTGGTGTCATTAGACGACAAAAATTTTCCACCTAAAACCGATACCAAAATGAAAGGAATAGGCAGGCACCGCGTGGAGGAAGGAGACCCACTATGTTTGCGTGGATATTGGAGACTTTTTCTAATATTCTGCCTGGTTGGTCCCATTTAGGTTATGGTGTTGTTAGAACTAGTTATACAGTACATGGGCATCTCGTGGGTGTGATTTGTGATACACCAAATTCGTAGATTTTCATATAATTTTATATATATTAGATATTTTTTTAGTGGGAATCGTTGATCTGATGATATGGCATCAGAAGCGTTGGTGGTAGTTGCGTTTCTGCTCCGCTGCTCTGACTGCACATGCATCATCCACCATGTTCGTTCAGTGTGATGTGATAAGAAAAAAAAAAGCAAAGGGGACATTTTATTATTTAATGTCGCTAAGAATCGTACCATGGCTAATACCACGAAGGAACAAGAGACTGCTGGCTGCGGCTGCGGGGCTGAGGCTGGGGCTGCGGCTGCTTTCTATCTCTTTTATCCTCGTGCAGGTGCAAGTAAATTACGGGAGACCAAATTTAATTATTCCTGCTGATCATATATTAATGGTAAAGAAAATGGGGAGAAACCTCAAATTTTTTGTACAAAAATTTAGGTTGGTGCTCAACTTTAAAATGATGAATTTCATGCGCAATCAATCTTTTTATGATTAGTTTTATTATTTTTCAAACATTGTTTACTTTGTCTCTAAGGTTAAAGAATTAGTTCAAAAATTTAACGATATGTTATCTCTTTTATGTCCATTAGGTATTGTTGATAGTCTAATCTAAGATAAGGATCACCTGAGTCGAGTTCGGTCCATAAGCTGATTGGACCAACCACTTAGGCCAAGGCCCTATCATACCATTAGCAATTTGAGACCCCACCTAGGCACCTGTCACATTACTTCGATATCCGACTAGCTCCTTCAATGCTCGATCAAACCATCATTAAATATCTCTTGGCATACTTTCCTTGGTCAAGTTTGGTGCATTCAAAAGTGGATTAGTAATTCTATCTAACATTCATCATAATCGTCGCCTATTGTACACTTAGTCACTCTCTCATGATCCCGTAGCGCTCAATCGCCAGAAACCAAATGATTATAGATCGTTGAACTTGTGTGTTTAATGTGAATCTTGATGAGATAATTGGTTACACAAAACTACTCAATTGTGTTAAACTATACTTAATAGCTAAACAATTTGGAAGAACAACAATATATACATGTGTGCGTTTTGTGTGTATACTATGCTTTGGAATTTGTGCAGGTGCATAATGAACCAACAAGCAGGTACAAATATTTGAGTACAGCCTTGATCGCAGATTTCATTGAGGACTCGACAATACCACTTATTAAGGTGCGACAAGGTTAAATCCAAGGCTCGACAAGTTCAACTCAAGGTGTGCTGAGCAAAGACTTGATTAAGGATTAAATTCAAGGCACGATAAGTTTTAAGCACGACAATAACTAAGATGCGACGCTTTTAAAATACGAGTCAATGTGATATAAAAGAGCCGTTACGTGCATTTAATGCTTGATAATTTTAAGACATTATCTCTAGCGGACATTTAAATGTTTGAGATATATAAATAGTCTCTTTGGAGATTCAAAGAAGAGCAGTAGAAGTAATTAAGACCTTTCATTTGTAGACATAAATCAGAAAATTCTCTCATTATTTTGTTACTTCTATTCATTAATTCGCAAAGAGAGAGAAAATGAAATTAGTGCTTTGTTGTTGTATTTGTTATCTATGAAAGAGCATCATAAAAGAAAAGGAAATATTTTATTTTCTGAGTGTTGTAAACTTGTGTACTGCTCTATTTGAGCAAGTGTGATTGAGATTAATAAAGTGTGTTAAGTCCTTTAATTGGAAGCGATTTGGGTGATCGTGGAAAGTAAAAAACAGGCCAAATTCTGCATTAAATTTAGGCTTATATCTTATTTCCCTATCTTTTTTATATTCTTTTAAGGACTTTATTATGACATATTTGTTTTATTAAGGTTTAAATTGATCTATTGGACAAAAATTTATTGTTTGTGTATTTTAGATCAAATACCCAATTAACACTCCCCTCTCCTTCCTCTTGAGTGTTTTCTAGTGTGTTTTTATAAGTAGTTTCCTCCCTCTATAGAAACAATAATATTGCAAACACCTTTTTCTAGACACATAATTCACCTGCCTTAATATATAAACACTAACTTAAGCATCGAAATGGTCGTATTAGGCCCATGCCCAATGTACCATTAATCGAGTTTCTACTTTTTAAGCCTATTGCCATCGAAACCTGAATTCATATTCCCTATGTCTAGTTTCTATTAGATTCGAACTAGTGTCATGTATCAAATTGACCACACTAGAGTTAAGTTACTAAATTAATTTTTCGTCTAAAATGTGGTAACAAATATCATATTTATCTAAGGAAAACGTTAATAAGAAACTTGATAAATGTTTAAAGATATTTTTTTAAATAATATATTGTTAACTATTAGTTGTGTTAATTGAATCAAATTTAATTCATTATTTTGAAATATCAATAGTTATATCACTAAATTACAATAATTTTGATCTTTGTATATCGATGCTGTAAAAAAATAAAATTTCTCTTTTTTTCTATTTCTTTTTTTTTCCTAGTTAGCTCATGACACTTGTTGATGAGACAATAATGTCACATTTGGTACACATTTCATATGGAATGAAAAGGATTGAAATTAATGAATTCGAAAGGAATGAAATTAATATGAAAAATAAGAAATTTTTTTCTGTGTTTTGATATATGATTGAATGATATAGAATAAAATGTCTCTTTTTTAAAAAAAAAAAAAGAAATATCTATAGTAAGCCAATGACTTTGTAGTACGAGTGATCATGGTTTGGTTTAGTTTGGTTCAAGGGTTGAACCAAACCGAACCGCATTCAAAACGATTTGGTTCAAACCTTTAATGAATCGAACCACCTTTAGGGTTTTGAACTGAACAGCTTCACATGTGGTTTGGTTTGGTTCAGTTTGGTTTGAAATGCTTTTAAAAGATTTAGTTCTAATAAATAATATTAATGGTCATTTGAGTTTTCAAGAAAAAAAGAAGATGTTTAGATTGAGAAATGTCGCACAAAGATTAAAATCACTTATCATTATATCAAGTCATATATTTAATAATTTCAAAGACATATATTATCACGCTTGAAAATATTTTTCAATGTGAATTTAAAAAAACATATATTTTTAATAAATCTATAACAATAACTAGGAAAATTATTCTTTTGCATTAATTCCATATTTACTTATAATATTTATCCTTTATAATGTATTTAAATTTTTATTATACTAGTTAGTTTAAAGTTATAAATTATCTCAGAGTTGTTGGTTGTAGATGTTGCAACCTGGTATAAAACTTGCTCATGTAAATGTATTCCATGATAAGAATTTTGCATTTTGTTGAATTAATCTTAGAGTAATATAAGTCCTAATATATAATGCTTAAATTTGTAAATAAGTAAAATTCCTCTTATTTATTTATTTATTTTTATTTCTTTTAATGTGAAACAGTTCAGTTCGGATTCAAACAATTTGGTTCAGTTTGACCCCCTCAAGCTAAACCATAACCATTTAGGCTCTTCCTGAATCAAACCATAAATGGAATCGAAATATAAAAGAACCACATTTTGCTGTTCGGTTTGGTTCGGTTCGGTTCAATGAACAACTCTACTTTGTAGCATAGACGTATCTCCCTTAGCGTATTAAGTGAAATGTATCAAGTTCAAATCTTTCTTGCCCATTATAATAGCAAAAACAGAAAAAAAACTAAAACAAAATCTACAATAATAAAAATAGATAATAAACATGTGGTTGGATAAAAGAGTAATCAAACAGTTAGTATTAATAATTAGCAAAAACGAAAGTAGTTAGTACTAATAATAAGATAAAAAGGATTTGTGAATAACCCAACTTAAAGGTAGAATCAAAGTCACCTTCAAAATTAGATACACCAATTTACAAGAATTATGATTCTGGTTTTTAAAAGCACTTCTAAACATAGGAATGATAATTAAATCCAAATCATGATTCCATTTCAGTTCATTCTTACATATCAAGCGTGACATAAATATAAGCTTATTACATAACAGACACAGTTGTGAAACCCTTATTACGATTAAGTACAAAAGAACAAAACAAACGCATAAACCAACCACCAATGCCTAAAACCCAAAAAGAACTATCACCCAATATAGAACTTTGAAGCATTAGGTTAAAACTCAAATCCAAGACTCCATCCTCCGCAATGTCTCCCTTGAGGTTCATAAGCGTGTATGGTTTGTCCGTTCCTACAATCGCGTTTTGTTAATGCAATATAATTCTCACATTACTAGTTTCCTATATCCCATTTCAAACGTTATTTTTCATTAAACCTTGCTATACGTAATATTTGTTGTGGAATTAAGTTACATTGGAGTTCGACTCATATTTCTAAGTCCAATGAGGCTAGTGCTGGAATGGAGAGTACCATAACGCATAAACTTACAATATGTGAGAGGTCGAATAATAAAGGTGCGAGAACAACAACAGCCATATCATTCCATATGTCTAGAGGTAGTAAAAAAATATGAAAATTCGTATTACTTGGACGATGGCATGGTTAATCTAGAGGTGAGAGAACTATGGATAAGAATTTACTGTTTTCATAATACTGTTTCATTTGTGTCTAGCGAATGAGTATTTGACAAATATAAAAAAAAAAATAAAAAAATTCCTAAAATAATGCAAACAATAATTATCACTTCAAAACATGTATCGTATTTTTATTTGTTGGGATAAGAACGAGACATCATCATAAAGATAGCAAATGTGTTTCTGTGCACTATCAACTGGAATCTTCGTGACGTTCTTAGCTTGTTCTCTATTTTACCTCAAAAGATGTATATTCTCCTATGTGCAAACGAAGCCTAACTATTTAAAAAAAAAAAAAAAAAATCCAATAGGATTTGCTCTTAGGTTCTTAACACAACGAATTTCTTGCTCTATCTTCATGGTTTATTGCCCCTAATTCATTAGGGTTTTACGTATAAGATCGTTCTATATGTATTTATTTTGTTCTTCTTTTCCTAATCTTTCTTTTCTTTTCTTTTCTTTTCTTTTTTCAATTGTTGATTGTGCAAATTGCGATAACTTATTGGCTTAAAACTTTCGCATTGTTGTGTAACAAGTTATAAGTTAGTGGCTTAATAATGGAACTATATTGTTTCTACTTCTCGTAAATTGTAAGTCAATCATGTATGTTATTGTGTATGTAGTATGCTTGTGCGCTTTTTTACATAAGTGGTGTATTACTTTGTATAATTGAAAGAAAATTGTTATAATTAAGGAGTAAAACGGACATAAGAAACTATACGTGCTTTTTTAATTTCTTTTAAGAAGCAAAGGGAAGCGTTCACTTGTTGACAAAATAAGCCATCTCATACATGACTCATTGATTGGTGGCACCACTAGTAACCCTCTGAATTGCATCTATGTATCATATGGGTTGACGGCTGCAAATAATCTAGCTGAGTTAAATCGAGTTGAGCTTTTAAAGATTTAAACCTAATTCATTTAAAAATTATCGAGCTTGAGCCGAGTTTTGTATCAATTCTGGAATTTAGGTTCAAACTCGACTCATTTAGTTGAATGAGTTTTATTTAAAACTCAATCTCGGCTCATTTATAATTCGAGCTTGAGTATAACTAAGTTGTTTTTTTTTTAATTGAGGTTGAAATTTAAGTATGAACTCATCAATTCGTTTAGATAACCCATTTTATATTTTTTTTAATCTAAAATTAATATACAAGAGCCACTAGATATATTAGTATAAATCAGTTTTTTGTTATTTTATTATATATTTATATGTAATATATTTAAATATAAATCTTACAAATCTATTAATAAGTTTGTTCATAAGTTTATTCACGAGTCTTCACAAGCTTGTTTAGAAACTTAAACGAGTTTGTTTATGAGCTAGCTCTCAAGTTTAAATTGAAATTTGAGTTTGACTTGTTTAAATAAATGAATTTTATTTAAAACTCGGGCTCAACGTCTTTACCACCCTAATGATCATAATTGACTTAATTTTACATAAATGCGATTTAGACCATTCCACAAGTGACGTAATAATCAATATGGTTACACAGGCCCGCTACGGAGGGAAGAAGGGGGAAGAGCAAAGACTATTATTAATTGGAGGCTTGGACCCCTCTCATGCTTAATGATGGTTGTTGAATTATTTAGTCAAGGAAAGTTGTGAAATTTGGGGGAAAAAGTCAAGGATGGGCTATTCATGACGTATTGGTAGGAAATCGTTCTTTAATTGGTAAGATCTTATTGCCCACTAAGTAGTCATTCCATCTAACACCACAATAGATATTAGGTTTATATCATTACCCTTGAAATGAAAGTTTTGAAAAATCATGATTATTGCGCACTTGTTAGAGCGAAGTAGGATTGATACATATATTTCATCCCCTCAGAAAAAGAAAAGTATGGTTTAAATTTATTATTGATTTTTTGAGAAAAAGATCTATAGTTTGATTTGGCTTAGAAAAAAAAAAAAAGATAATCCTAAAAATATTTGGTCAAATGATGTAAATAAATTGAACTTACTTAAAAGTTAGTTGCGCTCAAACTACTCTATAGTAATTTACTTAGCTAAGTTCTAAAACTCTATAATATTTAACTTAACTAGTTTTATTAGCTTGATTGAGTTCGAGTAAGCTTGTAGATCAATTGAATAGAAGCCGATTTTTAATAACAATATTATTTAATTAGAAGAAGAATATTTTGTTTAATTGAATCAAGCCTAAATAAGTTAAAAAGATAAAAATAGAGCTATTCAAATATCATTTAGAGTCCAACTTGAATTATAACTTGATATATATATCTTAAAAGGTTGGGTTTTATGCATCTAGTTTGCCACCACGAACCATAAAATGGATGGAAGTTCATCACCTTTTCTTTTAATAAAAATATTTGTGTGTGTTATATATATAGAGAGACATGTGTTAATTTATTTTTGCTAATGCTTCTGTCCTCCTAGTTTTTTGCCCTGTATAATTTTGGACTTATCTAGAAGGCTATTGACCTATATTGTATTTGATTGTTATGTTTACCAGAAATAAATCAAATGAAGAATATTAACAGAAAGTACAATAGATCGTGATTTGATTTATCAGTTTTTTTTGAACGTTATTACTTTCCACACTTTCAATTAATTACATCAATAATGCTTTATCTGAGGTTATTTTTTTAATAATGAAAAGTCGTGCTTTTAGTAAGTTTTAAAGCAATGAAAACCCTTGGTACTTAATATAGAAAGCCAAATGAAGAATTTCTCCTAGTGAGGTTTGAAAAGACTTCAATGAATTCTTGTAGTAGAACTATTTTCAGATATGATAAGGTTTTTGTTTTTTTTATTAAAGCTATTGCTGCATTTAGTAATTAGTATCCAGTCGGTCCACTTCCGACTTAATCAGCCACGTTAACTATTTTAAATTATAGTATAATTTGTCGTTACATCACATGTAGGGCCAATTACGCACACCACCATTGCACGCTTCTGCTCCTAGCAATTTCACATCTTATTTCCACTATGAGAATTTTAGCTATTTTGTTTTTTCTCCACTTTTACATCCACGGTCGGAAATGGATAAAAGGAGTATCCAATTAGGTTTTTTTTTTTTTTAAAAAAATTTGCTTTAAATTTTATATAAAAAAATTCTAATATCTCATCAATTATTTAACAATTCAAATCTATAACTTATATTATTAAAATACTTAATATATCAACTATTATATTTATTTTAATGATTAGATGATTAATAGATATTTTTATTGATTGACTTATAAAAAATTTCATTTTTAAAAAATGAATATATTTTTTCCAGTGAATAAATATAGTATTATTAAATCATTGGCAGAATTACAAAGGAGTACAAAGTTTCAACAAAGCATTTTAAATTGCGCATTAAATCAGTGGTGTGCAACACATGCTCGTTTCACTCCAAAGATGCAAAGTATAAATATAAGAGGCGAACTATAAGCTTAAAAAATCGTTACATATGAAATGATCGATTCAAGTTTTAAATATTAATGTAAGATTGATATTGTCTCATGTTTATTTGTCTCCAATTGGTGTCCCATTTTATTGAAACAAAAATGTGTTTGTATCATAAATCGTTATACATGAGAATATCTTATTAAATTAATCATAAATAAGATATAGAGTGAGACAATTGGATGGATTTTATTTTACAAGTACATGGGAGTAGAAATGATATGAGATATATAAAATAATAAATACATCTTTTTATATTTTTTTTACATGTGTTTAACTCTTTATTTTTGAAATTGTACAGTTAGACCCTTGCTTCTTTAGAGAAAATGTTTTTCTTTCTTTCTTTCTTTCTTTTTTTCTTTGGGTGAGTTTGCAATCATTACCCTTTACAATTTTGGGATGGGGGAATCAAACTCAAATCAAATTCATTTGTATTGAATAGATTAATTGAAAAAAAAGAATATTCTAGGTTATGCATATAAATAATAAAAAAGATTTTATATGAGTCCAAGTAAACTATTTTAAAAAATTTAAGTACATATAAAGCTAGAATCCAATCATAATTTTAAGTTCCATTTCTCTTTTTAATTTGTTAGAGTAAGCAATTCCGAGTGAAAGGAGATTTAGATTTCTCCTCCATGATGGAATGGCAATTTTATTCCATAATTTTATTTTCATTAATTGATTTACTTTGGATTTTTTGTTTGTTTAAAGTACTTTGACAAACTGATTATGAAAATAATTTTTACATTAAATTAATTTCCAATACATTACATCTCACTTTACATAAAAATTGTATGTTGCATATGTGATTTGCATTAGGCTACATTATACTTGCTTGCATGTATAAGATATGATTTCCTTAAAAAAGTAATAAGATATGATTTTGCAGTGGATGCCTCAACTTATCGATAAAGTATCTCTAATTGGAACCTCTAAATTAATGGGCTTGCAAAATAACAATGGGTAAGTAGGTATCAAGGGATTATTCGATGTAACTACACGGACGGTCAAGTTAGTAGATTATAGGAGAGAATAAGTAAAATGACAAAGTAATATATGGAGATTACCAAACTTGTTAGTGGAGGATATCTAGAGTAGTATTTATGGATCATCTTGCATGGTGATTACTTGTTCATAGAGGTAATGAAGATCACATGCTCATTGGTTAGGAGATCGCTAAGCTATGTTTTGGAAACGGTGAAGATTGAGGTGATGTAGTAGAAGTGAAGGAGTTAGGGTTGAGTGAAAAAGTTCGACCAAACATGTTTTATCTAACTGAAGCGATATCGGTATTCTATAATTTTTTTTTTTTATAATAACTATGTATGTTTATTTAATTAACAATACTAAAAAAACATTTGAATATAATTAGGATTAATTTCTTTGATGATAACTGAATTTTTTCGATATAATAGTTTTGCACCTAAAAAAGTTTGGCCTAATTCCAACGCATTGCTTACACATGTGTTTTCTCTCTTACTTGGTGCATTCTCTCTCCTAATGAGACAATTTTGTTCTCTCTCATATTTTTAATTTTATAAACATACTTACGAGTCATATCTACCATCTCTCTTACTAATTAAGAGGTCATTTTGTCTAGACTTTACAATCAAGGTCATGGGTTCACACTTACTCAAGTAAGTGAATTCTTTTTTTTTTTTTTCCCTTAGGTTCAACACTTACTCAAAGCAAGTGAATTTTTCTTTTTGGAAGCTAGATGCACTTGCACATTGGAACACGTGTGTCGTCTTCCTTGTTGAGCCATCTGCCATGGACGAGGACACAAAGCTCGTTTTGAGCTCAAATCTTCGCTCTTTAGTTTCAATAAGGCATTTGTACATCGTTTGATCAATTCTAGAAGCTAAAAACTTCTATAATCAAAATTAAAACTTCAAATCTAAATAAATGGATTTCTTGAAAAAAAAAAATGCTTTCGATGATTGAGTTGCTTAAACGGCCATTAAATGGCTAATTTATTTTGGAATTAAAACATTTTTCTTTAGATTCTCTTTTTTGAAAGATTAAAGAAGAGATCTCTCTCCCCTCTGGGTGGAGCTCTCCCTTTGATCTCTCTGCCCTCTCTAAAAATTTATTTCTTTTGTTGTTGTTGTTGTTGTTGTTGTTCTTCTTTCTTCTTCTTCTCTTCCTTGGGTCTCTCTCTCTCTCTTAGGACTCTCCATCATCTCTCTCTATCTTCTAACTATCCCTTTAGCAACCTCTCTTTCTAACTCTCATCCTTCTCTCTCTAAATCATCAACTACCTCCATCAATGAAGCACCAAAGCCCAACCACACCACATGCACTACCATCCCGCATCTTCGCCACTCTCAACCACTTCCTCCAATACCAAATATTACAACACAAAGCCTAGATGCCTCCAATTAACCATAAATCACAACCAAAAACCAAACACTAAACACACAAAAACACCACAACCCTAACGAACTACCAACCTTGACTCTACTGAGAACTCACTACCATCAACCTCTCCCAACACCAACTAAGCTCAGACAGACATTAATCTACACACAATCTAACACCAATCTAGAACCCATCAACATTGGTCAACCCCTATCTAAATCATAAATAAAATTAAACATGAACACAAACCTACCAAACAACCACAGATTAACCAACACCAAACACAAACTCTGAAAGCCAACTCCATCAAATACTGAAACTAGTCACCAAGTTGTTTCAACCACATCATCAAACCCATGCTCAGTAATCCCAGTTTGTGTGAGAGAAAGATTTAAGTGAGAACAAAGATGAGATTCAATGTAAAAATAGGAACAAGATGAGAGAGAAGAAGAAATAGTAGCAAAAATAGAATTTTATTAGGATAAAAGAGGAATTAATTATAGAGAGGGGTAGATATAGCATGTAAGCACGTGAGAATTTGCCAAGTAGGAGAGAGAAAACACGCACATAAGCAATGTGTTGGACTTTTGGTCGGATTTAGGCCAAAATGACCATTAGTGAAAAGTTTAAAAAGTTTAGTTTTTTTAGCAATTTTTTTTTAGGTACAAAACTGTTATATTGAAAAAGTTCAAGTACCGATGGTAAAATTAACCGATATAATTAAGTCAATAATTGATCATTTAATAATTTACATCATAACAATATTTATAAAAAAAAAAAATTGTTATTAAATCTAATCATAAAATCAGAGATATTTGCTAATAATTGATATGATAGGATGAAATATTTATAATATGAATAATGAAATTAATATTTATGGTATACAACCAACAAAAGTAACAATTTTTGATAATTTATTGAGTTAAATATAGCTCTATAATTAATGAATTTAATGTTATCAGTTAAAACGAAAAAAAAAAAGTTAAAGAGAATATCATTTAAGTGATAAATGCATCTTGAAAAAGGTAAAATCTCACTTATGTATGATTTGAACTGATTGTTTATTGGTTATGAAAAACCTTTTTCCACTTAGGTATATATATATCCTACTATATTTTAACTGGCTTTATCAAACATGCACATTGTATAAATTTTTTATATTATTTTTTGTAAGGCCTTAAAATTGACATTTTTCAAGCTTAGAAGGATAGACCCCTATTGCACTTACTGACACCCTATTATTCATGCTTCTAATCAAAAGTGTTAGGATGGTTGAGTGTGCCAAAGAGGATTGGTGATATAGCTATTAGACCAACTCACACCTCATTTGGACTAGATTGGGTTTAAAATGACCTTTATCCAAATATACTCATCAAAAGAATTGTTTAGTGGTAATTAATTTCACCTAAATTATATTATGATTTTTTTTTATTTATAAGTTTTGATAGATAGATGTTGTATTCGAGATAATTTCTTATTTACCAAATCATTTGAAAAAAAAATTAATTATAAATTGGATAAAAGAAATTATAAAAATGCTAACCTTATATTGTATTGCAAATATGCAATATTAAAATTGCAAACATATGTCATATGTTTCTAATGGGATATTACCATGTATCACATGGCTAAAGTGCAACATAGGTGTAATCACATTTCACCAACCCAGTCTAGTTCTCTTTGATGATGACTTACTTAGTTTAGTTCCTTGGAAAATCATTCAGCATATCAAGATACGATGTGTTGGCGAGAAGATTGTTAAGTGGGTTCATTAAAGTTGATTCCTTTTCATTGTCTATCTTAGTCGCATAGAGTTCTTGGCTAATGTATTGAGTTTGATGTGAAAACTTGATGAGGATTCAGAGGTCATGGCTCAAGTTAAGGAGAAAAGATTAAGTGATTATTACAAATTACGTGCAATATACACATGGTGTGTAATTCTCAATGGTATTCTAGCATGTGAATATGTGGATGGTAGTTACTTTGAAGATCACCCACTACATTGTCCATGTGTTAGTATATAGTTGGGAGTTACATACTACGTGTACATCTACGTGGCATGTAAGATTCATCCAATATTTTTCCCAAGTTGAGAAGATCAAGGATTGAGAAGAAGGGTTTTTATCAAGGTTTTACTTTTGGTGATAAAAAAGGGTTATGAAAATGAGAGGAACATTGTTTAAGGTCACAGCAGGGGATTTTAAGGAAGAAGTTGTATCGCATGGTACACATGGGATACTCTACTGCCATTGCGTGTATTGCATATGAAATAGAAATTCTCATACATCATTGTATTGCAAAAGACAGATATAATATGTTTTATAAACCTAGTATCGTGTGTTTCTTATACAATACAATATTGATAATTTTATAATTATTTTTTATAATTCATATTTTGGTTATTTTTGTAATAAATCATGATATCTATATGCTTTAATTGTCTTTTTGACCTACCGTTAAAAGTATCATTTACAAATATCTTTGTGAAGATATTTTATACTGTTGGTAAGCAAATAAAAAGAACGGATACGAAAGCGCGTATTGTATTTGCAATTAAGCCGTTTTGATTTATCATGCACCCATCTTTTGTCGGAAAGATGGATCGGACGATTCCCGTTGCGCCAGATAGCACTCTCCAATTCGTCGCATCACATCACTATTTGAGACTTTTTCTTATTGGTCCACGTTTCGCAATCTCCGTGGTTTAATTCATAAAAAATATTATCACTAAAATAAAAACAAGAAACCACGCTGTCCACCCTCCTTAAATTTCGACTCGTGTCTAGACCGCACAAGACACTTGTCGACTCCACACACACTTCTTCACAATCCCAGAAGGAAAGAGAGAGAAAGAAGAGAGAGAAACAGTAACAGGAAACAGACTACAAAATTTTTATTTTCCAATTTAAAGGTAATAATAATAAAAAAACCTTTATTCTATTTTTGGCACTTCACTGTTGTGTGTATTTTAGGTGCATTCCAGACAAGATATATTATCATATTATTCATTTATGCCCTTTTTTCTATTTTCTATTTCCGCTTTTATTATAATCTAATCTAAGTTCATTAAATTCTGGAAAATTCGTATCTTGATTCAATAATTATGGAATTGGGATTGAAAGAGGGACTTTTAAGTGGGAATTTTTTAGCTTTCGTTGTTTAAGTTGTGTAAAATTGATTAATTCTTTCTGGGTATTTGATCTTATGATTGCTTTTTGCAATTCGGAAAATGGGTAGGAGTGAAAATATGAATTTTGTTTGTTTTAAGCTGATTCGTGTTTGGGGTCAGCTTGAAATTAAGCAATAAAAATTAATATCACTTATTTTTATTTTAAGTTATTGAATAAATGTTAAGACAGGACAATATTGATTTTTTTGTTTTGTTCTTTTCTAATCTGTATGGAGTATTATTGGTGTGCACACACTTTGTGCGGTTTTGATCATTTGTACTGCGTCCAGCTTTATGTTACTGCAGACATTATCTTATCTGAAACTTTATGTAGTTGGGTTATGAGTGTTTTGACTTTTTATGAGATTCCTGACCTTTTGGGGAGTTTCCTGGTCATAAATCATGTGAGTGAGTAGGAGGATGTTGTGCCTTATTGGGTTAATTTGGTTTTGTACTTTTGGTATATATTACATTTGATTTGATTGAGAAATGTAGATACCGTACCTGAACCCTGATTTTTACTATTTTGTTGGGGTTTTGAAGAAGAAGTGAAAGGAAAGGACTGGATTAGGAAGAACTCTTAACAGTCTCAATTCATCTGCTTCACTTGGTAGTTCAAACTACCATCCAGTTTTTTCCAGCAACATGGGGTCTCACATGAACTTTAGAAACTTTGTTGATGCATCACAAATTGAAGGAAACTCTGGGAGGTTACAGGGTGGTACTCCGTTAGCCCGACAGTCTTCGATATATTCCTTAACTTTTGATGAGCTTCAAAACACATGGGGTGGATTAGGGAAGGATTTTGGATCAATGAACATGGATGAATTATTGAAAAGCATCTGGAGTGCTGAAGAGACACAAGCAATGGCATCTTCTGTTGTTGGAGTAGAAGGAAGTGTTCCGGGTGGGAATTTACAAAGACAAGGGTCTTTGACACTACCGCGAACTCTTAGTCATAAAACAGTTGATGAAGTGTGGAGAGATTTGTTTAAAGAGAGTTGCGGAATGTCCAGAGAGGAAAGTGGAGGTGGAGGATCAAACTTGCCTCAGAGACAACGAACTTTAGGAGAAATGACATTGGAAGAGTTCTTAGTGAGGGCTGGTGTGGTAAGAGAAGACATTCCACAGATTGGAAAACCGAGTGATGCTGCAATTTATGGTGATTTAGCACAGCTTGGTAGTAATGCTGGTTTAGTTCTTGGTTTTCAGCAGCAAAGTCATAGCAATGGCCTTGGTGGTGATCGGATTGTTGATAATAAAAAATTATAACCCGGTTCCACCTCATAGCCTAGCGATGAATGCTGCTGCAATCAAACCTCCTCAAGGACCAACACAACCACAGCCATTATTTCCTAAACCAGCAAATGTTGGATTTGCCTCTGCAATGCACTTAGCAAATACCACTCAGAACCTGGGATCAAAAGTTGCAGGAGGAATTGCTGATCCACCGATGAGTAATAATTTAATGCAGGGAGGAGCACTTCAGAAAGGAGGGATTGGGGTTGCAGGTTTAGGAACTAGGGGTTTAGCAGCGTCAATGGGCTCTCCTGGGAGTCACATGTCGCCAGGAGTAATCTCCAACAACGGCGTTGATGCATCAACCCTGTCACCCGTTCCATATGCATTTGGCCGTGGGAGGAAAGCCGGTGGTGCTTTGGAGAAAGTAGTGGAAAGGAGACAGAGGCGAATGATAAAAAACAGAGAATCTGCTGCAAGGTCAAGGGCTCGCAAGCAGGTCAGGAATTGGTTGCTGAATTCTAAAAGTTTGATACTTACTTGTCCTTTAAAAGTTTCTATATTTAGAATTTACTATGTCTTATGAGAAACAGTGCCATTCAACCAGCCTTTGGACTTATTGGTGTCTTCCTTTGACCTGCTCGGTACCTTATAACAGTGGTACTCAAGCTTGTTTATACTGCATTTTATTTGGTTTAATCCAAAGTTGTTCATGATATATATGTTCAAATTGACAAGGGATACATTTTCTTTGAGATCACACAAAGATTTTTCAAGTTTTGTTACCGAGACAGAGTAGAAATACAATAATGAGAGTTGTAACCAATAACCAAAAACTATTTTCTGTTGTGTTTAAAAAACTAGAGAGTCATGAGATCGTCTGAAATTTAGTCTCCAGTACAGATGTTCTGGATTAGATTTATTTATGATCTACTTGCTGCAACACATGCTGGGAACTTACTTTCATTCTCTAAAATTTTCTCAGGCGTATACCCTGGAACTTGAAGCAGAAGTTGCGAAACTTAAAGAATTGAATGAGGAATTAGAGAAAAAACAGGTAAAGTTCAATAGAAATGCTCAACTATGAGGGATTTATTAGACTATAAGTAACCCTTTTTCACCTTTTCTTTTGGTTGCAACTGCAGGCTGAATTTATCGAAATGCAAAAGAATCAGGTGCACATCCCTTCCTTGTACAATATATTAAGCCTTTTGATTTCCTTTATAGTTGAATTTACTTGAAACAGCATTGAGCTAGAGTATATTATGATCTTTTGAAGTCTTACCCACACAAAATTTTTCTAGTCTGATTAGCGAGTCACTCCTAATCAAACTAAAGATGGCCCTTCTAATATCTGATTATTGTTCAAATTTTCATGAAGTTCAAAAAGAAATCTTGAATGTTTTTAAGTTTAGGACAACCAATAACTTAACCACTATAGGAATTTGAGGAACTCATTGGATTTTTTCTCTGGCAATCCTCCTCCTTAAGTGTGGCTTGCCAATCATTTATTAGTCGTGATCCGTCATGATATATGGGCTGTTGGTTTGAAGAAAAGTTTGTGCATTATCATTTTCATGGCTCACTTCTATAAGTGTTTAATTTGACAGATCTTACAGAAAGTGAATGGGCAGTGGGGAAGGAACATGCAATGTCTGAGGAGGACGCTTACTGGTCCCTGGTAGATAGGACTCTGGTTTTGACCGCTGCTCTGTTTTTTCAATGTTGGCATTTGGTGTGGCATGATCTAGTGATGATACATGGTACAGATCTAGGTACTAGGTTAGCTTTTTTCTATGGTAGCAATAGCAGCCGTGCTTGTAAATTGTGATCTGCGAACGGTTATTATTCTGTAAGTTAAGAACTTAATGGACCATTGTGTATTCCATCTTTGTTTCTGGTAGTGTGAGAGAAACATGGGATGTTGTAGACCGCCTTCGGCTACTCTTGGCTCTGCATATTTGATTCTTTTTGTGCTATTATAACCTAACTGCCAACTTTTGTACGCAGTTGGTACCCAATTTTGAATAGCTTATAAGTAGGTTTATTTTAGATCACTAATACCATGCCTTTCCACAAAGATAGGCAGTCAATTCAAAATGAGTTATAGCTGCCTAACGGCTTTCTAATGTAGAATGTAAAATTGCATAGGGGTATGCTATTAAAAGGAAAAGGATACATTTATTTAAAGAAAGTTATTGATTACATAAGTTAAGATCATCAATGTTTAATTTTCACTAGTTTTGAACAATGGTGATAATATTGTATACTTGCCAATTTTCCTAAGAATTGTGGAAATCTCAAAGCATGATAATATCTAAAACCATACTAACCTTCCTTCTTTTTGATATGGCTTCATTTTAGAGCCATACTCTATCAAAATCATTAAATGCATTAGTGTACAAAGCCTTTGTGCAATACAATCTTACCCCTATCAACTAAATTTTGCATTCATCTACATTATTGAAGGATGAAAGAAAACATATTTATCCAATCCTACAGCCTTTTGTTCCATTATACTATAAATTAGGGTATGTTTGGTTAGTTGTTTTGATGTCGTTTTGATATATTTTTGTTTTTTAAAAAAAAACTATTTATAAAAAAAACAAATATAGATAAAAATAGATTTTATTATTTATAAATAAATTAGATACAAATAAGATATAGATGCACATGAGATCTAGATAAGATAAAGAAAAAAAAATCAAATAATCCAAACAAACTCTTAAGGTCTTTCATTGAAATAGAAAATATGATTAAAGAACACATACAACAGCCTAAGGTCTTAAAATAAAGAATAAAAAACAAGGAGTAACAGATTTAGTGGATTATTATTATTATTATTATTATAACCAACTCTCTAATATAGCAAACATTATATCAGTATCTTACAGATTTCAAATGATATGCTCTTTTATTTTTGGATTACTAGTATATGTTAGTTTGGTATAATCAATATTTAGGAGTTTATAGTAGGTACAAGTACAACTATTGTTAAAGATGGTTGTATCATGGGACACCTCCAAACCTAGTAAAATTGAACTACGAATATAACACTTTTATATTAACATCACCCCACTTCACTTCTTTCAATTATATATTGCATGCAATTAACATCTTAAGCAGGCACTCATCTTTTTCTTCACAAATCAATAATGTACTCATGTAAATAAATTTTTCTTCTTTGAAGGCTAAATCGATGTCTTAATAATATCCCTATCAATTATAATCAAACACTTAAGCATATACACAAATAAAGATATTAGTTTACTTAGGCATATACACAAATAAGGATATTAGTTTTACAATTTGTCACAGTTTAGGTATTTAATTTTGATTGAAGGGAACATTATTAAGAAATAATTTGAAAATAGCAAATTTCTATTGGATTATAGTACTAGTGTATATGGGCCTAAGGTTCCCAATGTCTTGGTTTATTTTGAGAAAATATGTATCCATCAGGCATCGGCTCCCTTATTCTGTCTCTTGCAAAATGGCAAAATGGCCAGAACACACAAACCATGAAACTGAGACAAATAACTATTTGCTTAGGGGCACAATCAAACTCATAATTTTCTATGTAATGCATTAGTTGCGAATTCAATTCCAGGAGTTTGTTATACGTTTTCTATTTTTAATTTTTTTTATTATATGTCTTTTTTCTAAATTAGTTTTTTTTCTTAAATTTACTAGGCTTCGTGGATAATTGAAAATTTGACAATTTGACATATATTTAAGTTGAATAAATGGATCAAAGTTTTGTTGTTTAGTAATTATCAACATCTTAATCCCGTGTTTTTATATATAGTGCTGGCAATTGCCAATAAAACGCAATAACATGAGATGCGATTATCGTACAACTTAAATATTTATGATCTATAGTTCATTTTATGTATTTTTAGCACTAACAAGAATTGGACACTAACACGATCTGTTAATGCGAATCATTAATGTTATTCACACACATATATTTTATATGTCCTTTATTTTTAATTTTTATCTTTCATATATTAAAACATATGGTCGGACTAGACATGGAAGGTAACTCAATTTAGCAAAAGCAATTTTCATCCAAAAGATGTAACGTAGGGAAGCTTGCTTCCACAGTCTTTTTGTTTGGTTATTTAAATAATTGACAATATGTGAATCGGCAAGCCCTTGTGACCTAATGGATAAGGCTGTTAACTTCTAATCAGAGGATTGTGTGTTCGAATCCCACCGAGCGTGTTTTTATTTTTAATTTTCGTCCTAATGCAAGCATACTGCAAATGGGTTCAGGGAAAAGACATAAAGTGTTGGGCTTTTTAATTAATGAGTTGTCCTGTGCAGGACTCGGTGCACAGCCATGGACGAGGGGAGTAAAGTGGATGAATAGACAGAATGCAACAGCGCACAGCCCATGAGCTCGTAAACTTTGTTCGAGTTTGACTTTGGCATGGTGTGAAGACATTGCGCCTTCATCTCTTTTGTTCCTATTAGATGTTTTCTGTCCAAGGATGTTCTAAAAGGATTGATGCTGCGATGTTAATTTCCCGTATTGGATTGTCTGCGGCCTAATTTTGCAGACGAACTTGAGGCTTCGGGCATGCTGTGTTTTGTGTTATTAGTCTTGATTTTATGTGCCTGTATTTGATTTTGATATAACGAATCTGTTTTTCATTTGTATTTGTATTTTTTTTCAAAATAATATGCGTAAATATATCCAATTTACATTTATATTTTATCTATTTAATCTTTTAATGACAACTATTAACTTTTTTTTATTTATATTTAATTCTTTATAATTAATTTGTTAGAAAAAAGCTTGAAAAAAGTATATGTATTTGTAATCTACTAATTAACAAACAAGCAAACCCAATATTATAGGGATGAGTTCTAGTGGGAAAAATAATAATAAGTGTAGATGTCACAAATGCTATCTAAATTTTCGTAAAATATGCAATTAGAAGCCGAAATTTTGAAATTGATTAATTTATTATCTAAAAGAACTTTTTATGTACGCTAAACATATTCGTCATATAGTTAAAAATGCAATGTGGGATGTCAATATTGGCTAATTTAATTGAGGTACTATTGACGTGACAAAAGTTATTTCATGTACTAAATTAATCAATTTCAAAATTTAGGTATGTAATTGCATATTTTGTAAAAATTCATGTTCCATTCGCGATATTAACCCTAACCAAATGATATTTGAATTTTCGCAAAATATGCAATTAAGTATAAGAACTTTAAAATCAATCGATTTAATATTAAAAAAAATTGTATGGTTGCCAATAGTACTTTTGTTAAATTGACTAACAACATATTTGATGCGACGTTTTTAACTTATATGACGAGGATATTATTAGTGTGCATGAAAAGTTCTTTTTTAAGTACTAAGCTGATAAATTTCAAACTTTAGTTACTAAATTAATCATTTTTAAAATTCAAGTACCTAATTGCATATTTTATTAAAGTTCAAATATCATTCGCAACATTAACACTAATGATATTACATTTGGGATTATATGGATGTATGTTTTCACATATTCATTTAAATAATTTTTCATCACTATTCTTTTCAAAGATACAACCACTTAGAATAACTTTTTTTTCCCTAAATTATATGCATGTGAAATTCCAAATCCCTCCAAATAGACATTCCCATGAGTCGGTCTAACCTGTAACATAGCGAATCTTAAACTCAGCTCGTAGGGACAGGCTTAAGCTGCACTCCAACCTGTCCATCTAACTAAGTACACACAATAAGAAAAAAAAAAAAAAAAACATAATAAAAAGCGAGCTATGAGTTGAGCTATGCTACAAGCCCTTGAGTGAGGTTGCCAAAGGCTGCTTGCCTTTAAGGCCCTTGGCTTATTATGCTTTTCTTTTTAGTGTTGCCATGGGTGACTAGATTGTTGCCTTTTGTAGCTTACAAATTGAAATATGACACACACAGACATATGACCCACTGGTCAAGGCTTGCACGCATCATAATTACTTTACAACTTCTAAACTTATTACATTTTGTCCTTGTGAAACTACGGATTTGGAAAAGTGGCAACCGTCGTGGAAGGGATAAACTTTGGTAAAAAGGAATTTGAATGTTCAATTCAAATGATGTGTATGCTAATTCATCACGTACTAAAAACAAAAGATGCCAGTGAACGTTTTGGCAAAAGTAAATGTTGCTTTGTTTTGAAGTTTAACGTGGGGTAAGCCAGCAAATGCAAGTATAAATACACCTTCTATGTGTGAGTTTTCATAACATGAATAATCTCATACTTAAACTCTCTCTACTGCTTTGCCCACTTTTCCATACTATATTGCTCTACTGTTTCCATATTGTACTTTCATTTATTAATACATTGAAGAGATTTTTTAAATTAACTAAACATCAAATATTTTATTTATTAATAAAAAATTATTTACATTGAAGGACACCCAAAAAATATTCTCCTTGAGAAGTTGTAGTTTTTACTTTTTTTGTTCTCCCCCCGCCCTCCCCGCCCTTTTTTTCCTACGTGATAAGTTTGTTGGTAGCTGTTTGACCCACGTTAAATTATTTGGATTAAGGCCCCTTTTAGTACCTGAATATGATGAAAGATCAATTAAGATCTAAACTTTTATTTGTTTAATTTCATATCCAAATGACTTTTCATATCTAAACACTACCTTATTCAGTCATTATTTGAAACGTATTAATTTTTAAAGAGACAATAAAAGAGTGAGATAGTGTTTACGGCACAAAAGTTCATTCGGGGTATGAAATTGAATAAATTAAAAGTTCAAATATCTAATTGATCTTTTGATCAAAGTTTAGGTACAAAATAGGGTATTTACCCTAATTATTTCAAGCTTACAATGACATCATTTTACTATGGTGGTTTATCTAAAAAATCATGGCACAAAAGTAAGAGCAAAACAAAATCAATAGAGTCGGAGCAAAGACTCCATGTCGTGGGTGATGACCTTGAGTTCTTTCATTTCAGTTATCAATGCCCAAGCGAATGCCAACAAATTTAATATCCACTTTACCATCAACATCTAAAGAACCCTCATTTATTATCCTATTGGAGACCATGAGACATAGGAGCCAGATGTTCAAGAAATCCCACCCCAAGAAGCGAAGGAGAAAGAGACTGGTGCCGAAGGACATAAGGAGCAAGTCGGGGCTTCCATTCTAGGTAAGCTGCCTCATCCTTTGGAATCATTAATTTTTACCATCCATTTCAGGAAAGTAGAAGGTCTGCACAATAAAATATGAGGCTACTATAACTATTGTACAATTAAATATGCATTGTGGGTTGGAAAGGGTTATATGAGCTTCACCAAACACACGAGGACAAAGGTATAAAATTGAAAATGGAATGGAAACGAGCCAACAGCATCTGTCAATCTTAGGGAGATGTAGTAAAAAAGAGATAAGGTTCTTCCACTACAAGGATGAAATATACAAAGACAACCTTGACAAAATGATAGCAAGCATGCATCTAGCCATGAGGCTGGGCCAATACCAAGATTTAAGGGGTCGACATGAAGAAATTCTAAATCTACAGGCATGGTCATATAGCACATATGCACATCCTAAAGCTCTACAAGGATGATAAGCTAGAATATCGAGGTATATTCAGCTCTCTCAACACATGTATTTTCATTTGTTCGGACATTTGGTTAGTTAGGTCAAATAAAAATGTATACATAGGTATAACATGTCATTGGATAGGTAAACAAAGGGTTATGCATCAATGATCAATTTTATTAAGGAAAATAAATGGCTCACACATGGCATAAAACATATATTCAACTATAAGTTAGATATATACAACTATTACTTAATAAAAATAATATTTTCAATTGGATTTAATTAGGAGTGTGTATGGTCTAGTTTAGTCCGGTTTACCCATCGAACCCATCCAAACAAGAAATTATGGTTTGTTGTTTTTTATAAAATTGAACCTTACTGTATAGTTTGGTTCTCTATTTTTTAACCTAAAAAAATGGTTTGGTATACGATTTGAATCGTTTTTATTCGCACTACATGTGATATAATTAAAAAAAATGACAAATTCAACTTCATCAAACAATTCAATCACTTTAAATGTAGCTTAAAACACATCCTGACTATGCTAGAATAAAACAAAATTGTGTTTTACTAAAAATTTTTATTTATTTATTTATTTACTCTTTCCCATCTTATCTATTAATTTAAGAAATGTTAGTCCCTTTAGAATAATATGCATTTAAAGCAACACAAAAAAATAGAATTGTAAGTAACTTGGCCAGGAACGTAATTCAAAACCATTTTTTTACACAATATTAAATATAATTCAATTGTTTATAAGACTAATATTAATTCAATTCAGAATTGTAGTTGGAAAAAAATTATATATGACAGCAAAGAAATCGAAAATGAAAAAAAGAATGATCAATAAATAATAAATTATACAAAATATTCTCAAAAGCAGCTTTTTCTTTTCCAAATCCTAAAAAAGAAAAAATTCAGATGAATAATTAGGAAAATTAAAGTGACCAATATAGTATCTGTAATATACAAGTAAATAATTTACAAAAAAGTGTATAAGCGTCTATTAATATAAAATAAGAGGATTATATGGTCAAAATCTAAGTATATTGGTGTTTTGATCACATGATAGACACATGACGAAAGATGAAAATTTCACAGAGGCTAGCACACGATTGGCGTAGAATCGTGCATTGCTGGTATATGTGTTGTGGCTAAGGCAGCGTTGATTTCGCAAATTTGTGTTTGAGTTGTGTATGTCGTCAGCGTTTATATGTACGCTGCCAGCTTTGAAACTCACACTGCCAGTGTACATGTCGGCATACACTTGAGGAAAAATGACCCGAGATGAATGGTCGACAGCATGGCTGCCCGCCTTCACGTTTACGCTGCCGACATATTTTGTAAAACTGTGAGCGTATGTATGAGGCAAATGAAGGGTTTTCACAAATTCCTTTAAATTTATCCTATGTCTTCTTCTCCTAAATACTCATAAATCTAAGAAATCCTCTCTGTGAGTATTCCTGGCAAACAAGGAGATTTAGAAGATCCGATCCAAGTAATCACATCATTATCTTCTCTTTAGGATTTCAAAGTTCTATCTTTTTCCTTAGGATTTTCTACTAGTTTTGAAGGACAAATTGGAGAAAACTCTTGATTTATTGGAGATTTAGATTTTTGGTGATCAAGACGGATTAATGATCAAATTATAAGTAAGTTGATAAATTCTAAACATTTAATATATCATAGTTATGATTTTTGTTAATTTCTAGTCTGTTTGGCATTGAATGGAGTTTTAAGGTTTAGAGAAACTATTAAGGAGATTGTTTCATTTGGAGTATTTTTGTTTTTCAATCAAGGAGAAAGGTGTGAATTTGTATTTATGTTAAGATTGGGGTTTTAGATGACGTTTGGATTAGATTTATGCTATGAAAATGGGATATTGAAATCTGTTATGTTTATGGGATCAGGGTTTTGGTGATTTAGAGTCATGTTCCTTGAAATTTAATCAAGTACGACCTTATCTTGCTTGTTGTATGTGCGTGTAGGTTTAGAATTGTAAATTGAATTAATTACTATCCGGCTTATATTTGAAAAGTTTACTGCTTGTGCTTGGCTACTATTTGTAAAGATCATGCAGAGTGTGATACTAACGCTGGCAACTTGATGATCCTTGTGTGTCGTTGTCCCTAATGGAGTCATGCCTAGAAATGATTCTAGTATATTAGGAGTTGTGCCAGCTTAATTGTGGTACGTAGTTATATGTGGGGAGTACCTAACATCACTATATGTATATAAAAGTATTTTATATAAAGATCTTTTTTCTAGGGATCATAAGTTACTCTAGGTTTAGAACTAACTGCAAGTGGTTCTAAACTGTGTGGTTTGCTGGATTGATTAAAGATAATTACCTATGGTTGCTGCATTAGTTTTAGGATTGTATGTGAAATTTGCATGTTGCATGTTTGTACGTATTTATTTGTGGTATGGCGTACTTGACGTTTTTACTCATGTCATTATTTTTCAAGTGCAGGTGAAGATGAGATTTTTTATGACTTATCTGGATATGACATATATGTTGATCATGGAGATGGCGATATGGACGCGACTTTCCTGCTAAGGACCAATAGATTTTGGATTCTGGAAATAGGAGAGAAAATATTAAAGATTATATGAAGTTTACCTGTTTTATGAGATTTATATGTTTTATGATTTTAAGATTTAGTTATGAGATTTTCTTTTATGTTATAAATTTGGATTATATGGGTTGTGGTTTATGCCAACAAGGTTATTTGGATGTTTTGTTATTAAAAGTATTTTAAAAGAGTACCTGATTGCAAAAGTTGTTTAGACCTTGAATCCCCACTAGTTGATATGTGAATTTATAAAGGGTAATTTCAATATTATTGCTTAACTTTCTTGAACGGTGATAACTCCTAAAGTATTCTAATATCTCTTTTAAGATTATTAAAATCTTATCATTGGTTGATTAATTGGAATTTCTTTTTAATAAAAACCCCTTAGATGGCTTTATCTGATCTAGAATTTCCCTATTAGGTTTCATCCTAATCCCGAGAAATCATGCTGATCTATTTCTAGAATCTCATTCAAATCCTTTCAATTATGCAAATATAATCTTACAAACAATATTTCTATTAATTTGAATGAAAATCAGAACATGAACTAATATTCAAGACAAGAAAGCGTAACATAATTGAATTCAAGAAATTAAGAAATAATATAAAAAAAATCAGAACATGTCACATAAATAAACTAGTGGTTCATCAAAATCCAAACAAAAGAGTTTACTCCTCCATAAGAGAAGTCTTCATAAGTTACAACCCAGAAATACAATTTAAAACTTTCTTCAAATAGACTTGCAATAACACCTACGAATTTTTCAACTATTCTTATGTCTTCTTACTTTCCCTTTTCTTATTTTTGATTCTTTCCTCCATCTTTCTTTTATAATAATCTTCAAATAAATGGAAATGAATGTTCATTATGGAAAATGGGAAGTTATGTGTAAAGACCCGCTATCACCCCTATAATAAAAATAGGTGATAACAGCTCTCCAACCACATATAACCTGCAGAATTATATGCAATGTTGTCCTAGAAGAAGTGTTTGAAGTATTATTTGCCTAAAACCTCAATACTCAACTAATAAATTTGAAAACTATTGATTTTTTTTTAAACTTGTAATAAAAACACAACATCATAGTTATCATATATTACAAGAGAAATAAGTTCAAGATATACATATAGCTAGGTTTAGATATTACAAACAAAAGCTTCTTACAAGCCTTATACAAAGGCCATAAAAAGTAATTCAACCTATATCATCTAATATAAACATCAAAAGATTCCATAACTAGTCTATTATAAAATAAGAATTCCATCCTAGTCCATAATCATATCTAATCCTCCAATTCATCTAGGAAACCCTCAAAGTCGGTATCATAACCCATATTCGCGTAAAACTCATCTTGATCGTCATCTGAAATTGTTAAAATATGAGCCAAAGGCCTAGTACACAAGTAACGAATACAAATGCGAGGTGATCCACACATACTTAAACTAAATGTAAATGTAACAGCCATTAGATTATTAGTTAATCGTTAGTTAGCTAAACAACACTGGAGTATTCAAACTCCAACAACAGGGATTTCTAAGGGAACTTGAGTAACAATCACGGCACTTAGGGGGTTGATATAAGTAGCTCGGATACTCATATCTCCTAAATAATTTTATCCAAAACGAAAAAGTAATCTCATTTAGGGTTCTCAACCGTTTCTCGACTTTACTTAACTCAATCAATGATATTACCTAATTCAGGTATTCCCATAAACACTGAATCAAATCATATTACATCCTTTCAAGAATAAGCAAGTGTTATACTGATGTCGAATACCCTATCAGTTACCCACTAAACCACTTACGAAAGTCATTTCAAAATGACAAGGTGGTCTAAGCGCCTAAAACTACCATGTCCCCAATCTGAGTAGGGTACCACTCTCCAAACCAGATTTAAAGGTATAAAAGACACTATTCAAGCAATTATTAAATTTTCTTAATTTAAAGTAACTTTAAAGAATGCCTATCCTAACATAGAATCAAGCAAGTTACTATGTACCTGAAATTGCTTGGGAACTAATATGGTTAGCTGAGCGACGATCTATCACTGTACAAAGAAAATATTAAATTTTTACTTAGTTTAAGCACAAGTCAACTAGTTTCATACATAACCAATTAAATAAATTCAAATAAATTATTACAAAGTCATAACATAGCATTTAAACATCATATAATATCATACAATACTCAACAAATATTCAATTGATCATATATCAAGCTTTGGAAAATATTGGAGGAGGTTTTTGAAAATGGAAATTGCAGGGAACACGCCATCCTTCAACGTCGACGGCGTTGATCTGGTATACTATGTACTAAAACTCAACGCTTGCCATCGCTGGCAACATTCAACAATACGTCGTCCGCGTTGTAGTCTATGCGGGCGGCTTTGAGCGGGTATAGGCTGCAACTCAAATTTTTCAAAATTTTCGAGAGTTCCATGGGGTTGGTCCATGCTCGTGGATACCCCCAACACTGGCAGTGTTGCCGTGTACGCTGGAAGGGTAGACCCCTATGCCGGCGGCATTGGGACGGCGTACATTGCAATACATATTTTTTGAAAAAACTTAGGCCTCCTTGTTTCAAAACATAAAATTTTACCACATTTCTCACTTCCAAACTTCCTCCAAACTCATTTCCAACTCCAATCTTCAATCCACATATATTCTAACTTCTTTTAATACACAAAATCTTCATTTTGAACTCATCAAACATCTATGTTTACCATGTCGAACAAAATTCTTCATTCAACCCTTCACATTGCAAAATTAACTACTTAACCCTTTGTCATCCTAACACAATCATTCCAACACTTCCTAATACATATAAAACACATACTATAAACTCCTCTAGCAACACAACACTACTCAAACTACCATCAAAGTATAAAAAAAACATCCTACCACCATTTAGCATATAAACCCTATTCTAATACAAGCACAACTTAAGTATACATAAAGCAAGAGTACCACACTTACCATAAGGACTTTGTGCCTTGGTTTAGGAGTCTTGTTGCAAGCCTTTGAGAGTTTAATTTGTGGAAGAGGAAGGGTTTAATTATATATGGCCATGGGAGAGTTTTTGGAAGGGGAAAAATGGGGTTTTGAAGCATTTTGTTGTGTGTTATGTTGGTCTGAAAATTTTAGACGAATTTAGCACTTTTAAAAGTTGATATTTATCCAATAGTTGACTTTAGTGGCTGCCAAATTAAGATCTTTAATTGGCTTGGCTTTGGTTAATTAATGAGCTTGCTTTTTGGCTAATTAAAGGTGGTATTGGGCTTTATTTTGTGACAAAATTTTCTGCTAATAGTAGGTTTAAATACATGCATAATTTGACTTGTTTTAATCATTTTTCATACATTCTAATGCACTAAAAATTTATGAACGCAATATTTAACCATTTCAAGGTATTTAATTATTTTTAACACAACATAATAACTCATTTTTCATACATCAACATGAATCACATTTCAAAATCACATCCTTTCAATAACACATTTATAAAATATAGATTGAGAAATTCATAGCTATTTCATTATCTTGGCTTTCCAAAGTAAATCTCCTTTGATGCTCAATAGACGTTTTTTTAATAAATAGGAGGTTACTTTTCCGTTAAAAAGCTGTTTATTTAAAAATAATGCATTGTCAGATCGACGTGGTTAGGGACAGGTCATGTCACAGAGCATGCCTGGCATTTTTTCTTTATATGAGAATTTGACACAATTGGGACATGGCTTGTCTCAGAACCGTACTCCTGTGGAAACAACACGACTGAGGATAGGTCATGTCATGGTCATGTCATCTTGAAACTCAAATTTTCTACATTTTCTATACTTTTACTTGGCATGGTTGATAAACATGGCTTGTCTTTATTGTGTTGACCACTTTTTCCATCCAAACTTTGCATTTTGACCCGTTTTGCTTTCTTTTTATAAAACATATTCTTTAAAGACCTAAAAGCATAAATTAATATGTTTAAGTGCTGAATTCATAATATTTATATAAAATGACCAACAGAAGTCCATTTTAACACTCATAAAATAGGAATAATTTTGTTTTATCAATCCTATTCTTAAACACTGATATCTTAAATGAATTTTGTGAAACGTTGATACCTTTCAACATAATTTTCTATTGAATATAGGATAATTTATAACTATTCCCTTGATTCTCTTAAATCTCGACACCTAAAGCATTACACGTAAAGCACTGGAATTGGTGCAATGGTAAGTTTTTCCTTCACAAACTCAAAATGTTTTTGCTTTGCTTCCTTCTTTGTAAAATTCATTAGCGGTGCAATAATCGTGTTAGATCATTGCGTAATCTATCCACAAAATGGAGATTACCCTAAAAACTCCTAACTTTCCTGACATTTGTTGGTATAAAGCTCTTATTTTCTCTTCATCTATACATACTCCATCACTTGACATAATGAGCCCCAAAAACATAATTTTTGCTTAACGTAATTTCTCACTTCTCAACACTTAAAAAGCATTCCCTAAATGCATTAAATGATCACATTTCATCTAGAAACTATGGTAGCATTTGATTCATGGGGAGTATAAAGGTACTTAGAGCATTGGTTAATCCAAAAGGCATCACAGGCTATTCATATAACATGCTTCTTCTTAAATGTGATCTTTCGTTCATTCCCTTCTTTTATTTGAATTTGTGATAAATACATTTTACATCGACCTTTTTTATACATTAAAAATCATTTAACTCATCAAGTCTTGGGATTGACACTGATATTTTATAGTATTAAGGTTGATGGCTCTATTTAACACACATCCTTTAACTGACATTTTGCTCCAGAACTAAAAGGTCAACACCAAGTAAGACTTATGCACTCTTGCAATACCCTCCTTCCTATCAACTATCTACTCACCTTTTAACTTCTTTGCTTTACAGAGAATTATTTTATAAGCTAGTTAGTTTAGATGTCCAACTCCCAAAACTAGCAACCTTGGACTCCTTAAAAAATATGGGTAACATCCATTGCCAATGAAAGAAATCACTTCATCTTCAAGTCCATTATGAATGAAAGAAATTAGGAAACTCATAATCATACCTTTATCACTGAACAATGTAATTGGTATCGGTGAGGATGTATCACTATTGGAAAATCAATCTTCTCTATCACAAAATCATATGGACCATTGGTTTATTTACACAACTATCTCCATCTACAATGATACGTTCTTATTAGAATAAGTTGCTTGGAGGCAACCCACTTTCAAGTCGCATTGTCCAAATGTGATCTAAGTAGTTGGATAACTACTTTTTGCACTATGTGGTAAGTTTGTCTAAATGCAGTAAGTTGATCCAAATGTGGTAAGTTCATCTAAATGTGATAAGCTGGTTGAAAATGCAACTTGAAGCACCGACTTCTTGCACATGTGGTAAGTTGGTCTAAATGTGTTAAGTTGACCCAACTATGGCAACAAGTACTTACTTTTCGTAGTGTGTGTTAAGTTTGTTAAAGTGGTAAGCTAGTTCAAATGTGGTAAGTTCGTTCATAGATGGTAGAAAAGTACCATTTTGTGTTATGTGATAGGTTTGTTTAAATGTGGTAAGTTTTGTACATATTTGGTAGAAAAGTACTATGAAACCAGCTCATACGGTCCTTATTTTAAGTTGTCATATAACAACTTATCCCATTAATTCCCTTAGGATCCTATTCATCTTATATTAGGTGTGAAAGAAATCCCTCCTTATTCTTTCTTTATTGGCCCAATGTCCAAAGTTATCTTAACACCAAAGATCTCAAGCATCATTTAAGGAGTTGAAAAGAGCAAAATATATTAAAACTGTAATGTAATTTATATTGCTCATGAATGGACTAAAACTGTAGCAAAACAAAAAAAAATCATTTATGATTTTTTTTAAAATTTTAATTGAGTGTAGTTTTTTAATTCTGACATTGATTTACTATTCATAACTTAAAGCAATGAATTGATTTAATGTTTTCTTTAAGAGGATTTCCTCATGAAATCACTGTTGAGATAAACTAAATGTTATAATAGATCTTAATAAAAAAATCTATTATAAAATTGATGTTACAATGAAGTTAACAAAGTAAAGACTTCCACAATAAAAAGTAATACTAAGGGGTCAATAAAAAAGCCGACTAAACAGAACTAATTTGTAAAAAAATTAAATCGAGAATATGATTTTTAAACAATTTGATTTAGAAAATTTCCAATCCAAACCAATTCGTAAATTTATGGTTGGTTTAGAAGGGTAAACCATATTAATTTGTAAAACCAAATTAAACTGTTTAAAAAAAACATAATAATATTTCACTTATAATTATAGTTTTTCTTATTTGATTAAAGGTAGTATATGTTGTTATGATTTTATTATGGTATTTATTATTTTATGAATATCTATTGATATTCACTTGTTCTTTTCAAAATTTGTTTTATAGGTTCAAAGTATATATTTTTTACTTGACGAGTTAACATTGTCTTTTTTTTTTTTGGTTAATCATTTGAAGTCTATGGAATATGAAATTTTTTTTATTTATTTATGACTCTTATAATGTATTAATTGTTTTATGTATTTTGTTAGCATTTTATTCATGGATGACTTTTATGGGTTTTTTATACTGGCTAGATTTGTTAGTAGATAATTAATTGAAAGATTTTGTAAAGAATTATATAGATTATGATTTGTTATATATTAATTAGTGAATGTATTGTATTGATGGATAACTAATTAATGATTTTATTATTTTATGGATGACTAGGAGTTATGATTATGATGAATTTATAAAGTATATTGTTGTGTTGTGATTTACAATATGAACTTTGTAGAGTAGTTTAAATATTTAAAATTTGCATAAATATAACATATTAGAATAATTTTTCAATTACAATTTTGATTTAGTTCACATTTGAACCGAATCAAACCGTTATTTAATGATTAAGAAAATTTCTAATATAAACCAAATTATTATATAAGGTTATTAAAGGCCTGTTTGGATTTTCAGTTCTCTAGTGGCACGACATCATTTGAGTATCAACCCCTAACCTTGTGCTTGGATTCAAAACAAAAGCAAACTGATAGATTAAAATTATACTGCTGCCCTCACTTACATAATTGTATTCCCAACATAACCCTCGTGTCTTTCTGCCAAAATCATCTCTCCTAACCTAACTTTCAACGTAGCCAAACAAAGAGATAATAAATGATTCTTTCTGCAAATATCCCAACTTTGTGCAACTTTCATTAGTATACTAAAATCATTGGCAAGTGGTGTCCTTTGATCATGGGTTAATAGGACATCTCAAATTTGTTAAAGGTAAACCTCAATGGATGTCTTTGAAGCACTAGAAGTTTGACAGCCTCCTTACTTTTGTGCACAAGAGAAACCCCTCTTCTTCGTCTGTTGTCTCGTCCATAAGCATCCATCGTGTTGTGCTAGTCGTCTGACGTTGTCGATCGGTGGATCGGTTGCTTCTTCGTGGCATCATCATAGATCTTGTCGCTAACGAGAATAGTAGACCAGCAACACTCCACTCCACTTCGAATCATTGTTGGTTGAGGTACTATTGATGTATCTAGATATTTTTTTTCCATCTCATACTGTAGGTTGTTTGATTGGTGTGGTGTTTGCATATAATATGTGTGTGTGTGGTTTGTGTGTTGTCGGGTGTGTGTGCTTAGTCTAAGTAATGCTGTGTGCGTGTGTGCTGTGCGCGTATGAGCTGTGGGTATGTACAAATGAAGGTTGCATGCTCTATGTGTGACAATAGGGTTTGTGTGTTGTGTGTGTGCATGTGATGCAGTAGACAAGATAACAAATAATTATTTGGAAAAATGGTATAGAATTTGATGATGGCAGTTTCGTAAATTTGGAGAGTTTTGGATTTTGACCGAGTGGGACCATATTCTGAAGGGAATTGATCTAACGAGTAAAACTTACCAGCTTTGCTCGTGACCCATGCCGGTTTTTGGCCAAATTCCTTTGTTTAGGCCGTTAAAACCGCGTTTTTACTATTTTTAGTAACTTTTCTTTATGTCATATCTTTTCATAGGATACTTTTTTTTATATGCCGTCTGTGGCATTAATCTCGTCCGTTCATTTATTTTCGCCCTAGGTATTATTTAGATAGGTTCCCTTTTTTGGTAAAAAAAAAAGCATATTATATATTCTAGGGTTACAGAACGTGCAGGCATATGTTATTTTGAATGAAAATTTCTTTGAGAGTGTTCTCTCTTTTCTAGAATTTGTAATCTTGAGTAGATTTCAATTTTTGATGCCAAATATTTAGGTATTCTTAGAATCAATTGATACTTGAAGATCACAAGCCGGGTATTCGTGCGCGAATCAACGTCTTGCAATAGTTTCCATTTATTCCGCTGCGTCAGCATGTGGGTTGGCTGGTTGCATGATTTGGGCTAATAGGTATGTGTGGTCTATGCTAGTGAAATCATGTGTGCTTAGGTGTGTGGTGGGTTAGTGTGGGGTAGCTATGCTATGGCATGCCTATGTTAGTTAAGGGACATGGATGTGGCGACATTGGTGCTATTATAGGGACTTATATGGGGTATCTGTAAGGCTCTTTGTAGGTTATCTAAGAGGTATGTATAGGGACAGGTTGGGGCTGATGTGTAAGATAGTTGTGGGGCTTATGTGGGGCTAATATGGGGGTGTATGTGGGGTGGTTGAGGGGTATGTGTAGGGTAGGTTGAGGCTGCTATGGGGGCTTATGTAGGGTGGCAGTGGGCCGTGTATGGGGCACCTTTAGGTTTGTTATGGGGCATGTGTGGGATTGTTTTAGGGTTGTTGTGTATATGTCTCTTACTTGTCCATAATATGTGTGTGTGTGTGTGTGTTTTTTTTTTTTTTTGGGTGGGGGGGTGGGGAGGGGGGATTTATTATCAATTATCTAATTAGAATTCGTTTAAAAATGGGTGATACAGCTTAACGGAGCGAAACGACACAACTATTTTTATTGAATGTTGTCTTGAACAAGTTCATTTGGACAAGCATACAAGTGAACACATAAAGAACTTTACATTTTCATGAATTATTAGCAAATTAGAACAAGTTATAGGGAGATCATTTACCCTTAAAAAACTTTGGACTAATTGGGACACATTGCGAAAGTTATGGGTAAAATGGAACTGGTTTAAAAGATATACTGCATTAGGTGTTGACTGGAACGACATGACCCAAACTTTTGATATGCTCGATGAATGGTGGGAGGTGGTAGAAACGATAAGATGAGATAACCAACTTTTCATTAATTGTTTGGGAAATACTTTTTTTTTCCTCATTGATGTAGGAATACAAGAGGACCAAAAATGATATCATGCTCCAATTCTAGATAGAGGGGTTGAAAAGTAGAGACAGCCTGGAAGAGATCTTCAAGGGCACAAAGGGGATAAATCGTAGGACTTAGGCAAGGAAGTGGGGATTTAGATGGAAATCCACGCTTTGTTGATCAAAACAATTACTCCCTATTAATGACGACCCAGTCTAACATTCATTCCAAAAGGATGAAGCATCAGGTAAACAAAAACAATCGACTACTACTGCAAAAAAAACGATTAGAGAAATGTTAGTATTCGAGAGAGGATCTCACAAATGATTTAGGTAATTTGATTGCCATCCTGTAGGCCTGAAGTTCTAGCAATAGCATGTCAATTAGTAATGCAACCAAACCTTTGACCATTGCAACAGTTATGAAGGACATTTGGGCTTTTCCAACAATGGTGGAAAATAAATGATTAGGTTAGAAGCAATAGACATTTTCATGGACAAAAGCTTGCAAGAGTTTTACTTTGCATGTCTTGATAATGACATGAAGATTGAATTTATCTTGCGCGAATTAGCAAAGAAAAAAAGGAACTAACATTCATTGCTACCTTTTGGTCTTATGTATTTCGTAACCAGATTTGTTTTTTTTTTTTTTTTTGTGGTATGGTTTTTATTTGTTATTAGATTATGTGGTTGAATATGGTCTTGAAATGTTTTAATAAATTTCTTAACACGTGGTTGATTCTGAAATATTGTGCTACGAACTTGAATTCTACTAGCAGAGGCATGGCAAGTGATAACTACACGACGTATTCACAGTGTATATATTGTATCTTATAATAGAAAGGTACCTATTCGATAAAAATCCATGCTATAATTTTGCAAGAACTGGAACACAATTTATTGCTAAGGTCTTTAACCACTTGAACCCAACAAGATGCTATAACATGTTCCGAATGAGTCTAATTTTGTTTCGATATTGTGTGGGATATTGGCACGGTATGGACTTTGAGATAGAAGAGGCTTGTCCATTGAGAAGAAAGTTAGGATCTTTTTAGTTATAGTCACTTATGGTACATTTGGCATACAAGAATGGACCAAGAATGGAATCGCGAATCTAGGTCCTAGTCCCATTCCCATGTTTGGTACGAATTTAAGAAACCGGAATCGTGATTCCATGGAATCATCGAATCTAGCTTTAAGGGGGAATATGAATCTGGCTTTAAGAGGCCGGAATCGTGAACCTATTCCGACTTTCTTAATGTAAAATTACATAAATGACCAAATCTTCAGTAATGGCAATAAAAGCAATTTCCTTTTATTAAAATCTTTGCCATTAAAAATAAAAGAATAAAAAATTAGAAAAAAAAGAAGCTAAACCCTCGACAATATAAAACAATGTTCTCTGCTATCATATTTCTTGAGGACGACAGACCACTATTTTGTACGAGCAGACGAAAATCAGGTATTGAATAATCTTTTTCCTACATAATTTCTTTTCATCTTTTTACTGTTAATTGATCATATTATCAAATAAAATATCGATTTTCACTTTCATTGAAAATAACCCACTCTGGCTTAAAAAGATAAAGATTGATGACACCACTATATTGCATCGAAATTTCTTTTGATTTTTTCATTGTCAATTGATCATGTTATCAAATAAAATATTGATTTCACTTTCATTGATAACATATTATATAGATAATTTAGCTACAGATTATTATTCTACATTGTCAATGTGATTTTCACATTTTGCTTGGTATTGGGTGAGTAGTATGGCTCTGGCTACTTGTGAATTTATATGAAAATGTAAAATAATAGGAAATACCATTGATTGAGTAGGGTCACATGGAAAAGCCGAATTAATAATTGTACTGGGTATTAATTTTACATATATGATATCAAATATGAAAGTTGATGCTATGTCATACAAATATTGAGTTCAATGTTTTTCGCTTGAGCATTTAAATATAATAATTTTGTGAAATTGTAATCCTTGCACTTAACTCAATCTCGTTACACCAAATGATAAAATTGTAATCCTTTTCCACAAGAAATAACAGTAATATTCTATCATACATACATATTATGTAGCTAAAATTATGAGTGTAATTACTACTTTGAAATGTTCATATTTTCACTTTGATATATTTTTGTGTGTTTGCTTTTATACAATGATGGTTAGATTACCTTTGTGTGTTTGCTTTTATATAGTCATGGCTAGATTACCTTTAGCTAAGAGAAGGTTGGAAAGAAAGAAGAAAATTGTTACAATATTAGTGGAATGGATGAACTTTTTACATTTGATATGTTGGTTTTTTCAACAGTTATGCTTGCTAGTTGTTTCAAAAAGAAGAATTTCTTCTTTTGAAAAAATTAATACATGCATGATTTCTTCTCAAAATATATATATGCATTTAAAATATACACACAAAAATATAATATATGTAATAAAACACATACCCATAAAAGTGCATTAATTGAGGGCATTTTAGTCAAAACCTAATACATACGCATTTCATTCCATTCTGGATATGAAACAACCAAACATAAGATCAGAATAGAATGAAGGACTTTATTGACGTTTCCAAACATAGGAATAGATTCGTCATTCCACTCCTAATTCCATTCCAAACTATTCCATTTCAAGTCATTCATGCATACCAAACGTGACATCAGAGTATGTAAACATAGGATATTTTTTATTTTTCTAGGTTATTTTGAATATGTACGTATAAGATGCACCTACTGAGAAAAATAAATAGTCTAATGTATATGATTGAATGGATGGTTCATCACGGAATCGAAAGGGTTTCGTATCTCTTCATAAAGGAGAAAGGTATCATAGGTTTGAGTATAGAATGGATGGTTCATCACGGAATCGAAAGGAGCTATTCAATCATATATATTCGTCGCTAAGAAACACCATAGAGCGAACATATGGAATATGTCATTGCTAATGCTGCTATACATAATTTTATTATTGAAAATGATATCAATGATTCGTACATTAGGAGTGGTCTCTCACAAGAGCATTTCAGTGGATTTGATGACACAAGTGGTGAAGATGAACTAGATAGTAGCAATGCGCTTGAATTAAGTAATGATTTGTGGATGAATGGTGTACATGATTCAATATATTTAGGTTTAGCAGCATATCATCGTGGTCTGTAGATGTTGCATGATCAATTATACTTTGTCTGTTTTTAGAGTTAGAGATAATTTTTGACGCAATCGGTGATGCTTCATTGTATTAATGCATTCCAATTGTTTACGTTATTACGATGATAGTGTGAAATCATAATTGCAATATTAAGATTATTGAATGTTCTAATATAAATTAATGAAATTAATACAATTTTCAAATTAATCTTAGATTAAAAAATGATGATGATTAGTAATGATTTTATCAATAAAAAAACCGTAGAAAGTAAAAAATAGATAAAATATATATTGATACCAATTAGATACTGAACTAAAACTGATGATGCTCCAAGTACTAACTTTCATTCTGATCTTAAATCGAAACTACTGATTTTTCAAACATCAGCTTTCAAATCGATACTGAATTGATGAAACTGATCAAGCTCGTGATCTCTGCCCAACCAAAACTGAACCCCAATGGTTAGACGCACTTGCCTTATAATGGGCCACTTCAACGATCATTAGGCAGCGGCCAAAAAATGAAAAACAATCATTAGGTAAATGTAAAAATAAATAAACAAAGAAAGAAAGAAAACAAATTTTTAATCACGTCTTCCCGACGGGTTTCAGAGTAGTCGGTTTGATGCGGATCAAGCCTCCACGCTCTTTGATAACACACCCAATTTCATATGCTATATATCTATACATACACACATTTCAAACACACAACAGACCTTTGTCTGTGTTGTGTTTACGCGCAGCAGTCGAACTCATAAGTCCTTCTCTTTCTTGAAGTCGAATTTTTTCACTACCAACTAAAGTTTATATTTTTATAATTCAATCCTATTTACCCCCTTGAAGATCTTACCTTTTCCTTAAATATACAACTACCCAGAAACATATAATATTCCAAAACCTCTCTTTTGTCTCAAGGTTTGTCCTTTCTTGATTCTCTTACCTTAATTATCTAAATCAGTGAATATCGAATACCCATTTCTTGTTTCTGGTTGATTCATAAGTATTAATTAGCTTTTTGTGCCTCTTTTTTTTTTTTTTGTGTTTCATTACTCAGTGATAAACCGATGAACTTTTGTATGTTTGATTATTTATTCATTTTTTTCCAGGTGTATTATGTGTAGGAAGTAAATTAGTAGTTGAACAAGTTTTATAATGAGGTATTTGATGATTTCCTTTCTTCTTCTCCTTCTCCTTCTCCTTCTCCTTCTTATTCTTCTTCTTCTTCTTTTTATAATTGATTTTCTTTTGCTTATTTTGTTATTTTGGTTTTATTAATTTCATGTTTTCTATGGAATATATTGAATTGATGATTTCCGGTGTTGGAGTTAAATTGTTTTGTACTGTTGGATTAGTTTTGGCTGTTTCTAAGGTGTTGTTGGAGTGGAGGAATGCATATCCTGATTAAGGTGCTTTGGAGCTAGATTTCAAGGAATAGACAATTCAGTATTTTGATTTGCATCAATGATTTCGATAGCTTGTAAGTAGGAGTTGATAGTTGCTACTCTACAGATAAATTGTGTGCTTAATTGACTGACTGAATCTGCGTGAAACACTGATTTTTTGGTTATTTGATTTAATTCATAATGTGTTGTGGTTGTATCGGATTAGTTCTTTTCATGTATGCAATGAGAGTATGTCTAGTGCTGAGGGAAGTATTCATTTAGCTATGCCATAGAATAGAGTTTAGTGCTTGGAGAAATTTATTAGTCAAATAAGGTTTGTGTCAAATTAATTATCAATATACTGCATTAAAAGTTATTTCAAGGCAAATTGCATTTGCGAAATGCAAAAAATCATATGTCTAAGATGCGATTTTCATTATTTCAAGGCAAATTGCATTTGTGAAATGTGATATTTTGACTGTATAAGTTTTGTATATCACATTGGTGGAATGCGAGTTTCTATTAGAATACACAAATGGCATCTTCAAGGTGCTATTTTATATTGTGTGTTGGTAATTTCTTTCATATAATCTGCATTATGATGATTTTTTTCCTTTTTTTTTTTTTTAGTAGCATAGACAAGTGTCACACTCCCATAAGATACATGGTATTACATGTGATGGGGATTGTTATTAGTGGCTTGGGCTTCACTAGATGAGAAGTGTGTTTGATATAGGGATAGTGTGCAGGTTGAATGTAAGGTGTCATAATTAGTGTGTTTAATGGAAGTTTGATGATGAAATGGATACTATGTGACATTAATGGCAGAGAGAGTGATGATTTGAATTGTGTGTGAATGAATGGAATTTGTGTGGATGGTAGGTCAAAGGGAATGGAAGTTGGTGTGAATATTTGATTTGTGTTTGATTGTTTAATGAAGATGAAAATGGAACCAAAAAGAAGTTTAGATGATTTGTGGAAAGAGGTAGATGGTGTGTGGGATGAAATAAGAAAGACAATGGGATAGTTATTTTTGTAGGAATCATTTTCCAAAACTCAAATTTATATTTGAAATATAAAAAAAGTTGTTTCCCAACTTAGGTCGTTTATTTGATTAGCCAAGCACCACAAATAAGTGCTTGAGAAAATCCACCACACGAACCTGACCAAATAGATTTATTATAAGGGATTTGTAATCCAATACTACAATATGTAGCGAGCATGAAGACCCACCAAAAAAGACAAAAAAAAAAAAAATTCAATACGTTATTCACCATTAGTCTTTAGATATGGTGCCATTTAGGGCATTAAACCCTACATATGGCTTTTTGATGACAATTATTGCAAGATATATTAATAGATATGACACTTGACAAAAGAAGGCTTGACTCTTGATGACTGGTTATTATAAATTAATATTCATTAACAAAGAAAATAACTAACAATAATAGCGCACACATTTTAAACTCTTCTTGAAGTTTGTGCCCTCATCAACTCATTGGTGCCTCCTCATGCACTTCAAACTTTAACTTCAATCCTCACGCTTCCACATCAACAAGTGGAATTGGTGTGTGTCTTGATTGCTTGTAGAAAGCTTAAGGGAGTCCTATTCTCATGTTGAACATGTTGGATACTCATGATATAATCAAGTTCGCTATTTCCAAGCTTGGTTTTAATTGAACTAGTAATGTGATCTTGGAGTCTCTTCACTTGTGCTGTGTCATGTCAATGTCCACATAATTACACAGGATACTTTGTTCTGCATTATAGCTGGCTTGTTATTCATGAAAGCTACACACTACACTCTGATTAATTATATCTTTGGGCAAGACCATATTTCTGCTCATGAAGCATTTGCTGTCTTATGGTTACTGCTGGTAGTTATCATATCAATTAGGCAACTTTTTTTGCATCACATGAGTCTTAGGTCAAAGCATTTACTAATCATGACAGAAGGCTTTGATTGAGCTCATACATTTCAACCATTGCTCTTGAATGCAGAAAGGTATATCTTCTTCAAGTGCTGGTTTTCGACACAATTTGACACAGGTGTAGGCACATCACCTGCTGTGATGCTGTTTCATCCCACTTAGGGACCTTTTAGTTTGATTTCTTTCAAAGATCTAATTTTATAATAGACTTAATTCTTAGTTCCATCCATAAAAATTCCACCATCTAATATGTTATCTGTTTAATGTTGTTGATTTTTATCCTTGCTTTGGTATGACATTATGTTACTAGAGAAGCATCATCTTTTATACCTTAATGTCCTGTCATGTCATTACTACAACTGAAATCTCTATTTTAAACTGGACTAATACATGCTATGGAAGTTTGTTCTCCTATTCTTTGCACTCGTAAAATATTTTGTTGGAACTCTCACGTAAGCCATATGCAACTTGTTGTTTAAACAGATGCTGATATTCAATAAAGGGTGTGTTTGATTTATAGATAGTATTTCTCATTACTTTGTTTATACAAGTTGATAGAAATCTTCAATAGACAAAGTTTTGCTGCAAATGGGGAAAACATTTTCAGAAGTAGAAATTGTTATCTTCAATTCCATTATTTTCTTAGACAAGTGTCAAAATCATCAATTGTTACTATCTCTTCCTACCCGTTTCCCTTCCAGATGCCACAAGTTGGCAGTATCACTTATCTAGTACCATCCTGACATTCAACAATACTGCTAATGATACGAACTTTTGGAAAAAGAAAATGATAAATGATTTCTGTGAAACAATCACACGCTAGGTCCAGAAAGGTTTACATGCAATAATTGCCATATCCTTCTCGGATGACTTCAGTAGCTTGGTTTTGTGTGATTGCTAGACTCTTTATTCTTCTTGTTTAAACTAGATTTTGTTTAATTATAAATATTTGAATTAACATTTCTTTTCATCATTTGTTTATCCATTTAAGCAATGGATGGTTCATCAGTGAACAGCACATGCCATTTTACTTTAACAGACTGAAACTGTACTTGCTTGCTTGATGGCAATATCACATCTTTTAACGTAGTTGTGTTGCTCTGTCCAAGCTTTATCTGCCTAAGCAAAGCCAATACATAGGTTTTAAAATCATATATGTTATAAATGATGAGAAAATTGTTCAGCAAAGTATATGTCATGGAAGAATTGGAGAATATACATCTGAGTTTTATGTGAAGGACATATCCTTTCCCCGGTATGTTTGGAATATATCTCTGGATCGCATAATGGGTTTCCAAGATGCTTTTAGGGTTTTGTCTTCCTAAATTCCTGCCTTTTTTTTTTTTTTTTTTCACCTAGTGTGGGCTGTGGGTGTTAATTGCATTTATATGCTTCAGTGCTATTAATACTGGGCTTGTCTGCAATAGTGAAGCTATTGCTGCCCTTTCATCTGTGATTTGACTTACCAGCTATCGCGATATCATTGCAGTTATGTGCCTGTATTAGCTCAGTTTATAATCTATATATGAGGTTGACGGTGCGCTGCATAAGAGAAACTTGGCAGCTAATCGCTTGGGTGGCATATGTAAATGTTAATTAATCTGGAAATTTGTCTGGCATTGTATCTTCTTGCTGAAGAATGATAGGTTGACATTGACCGTGTTGTATTGTAAGGATGTATTCTATTTCTCCTGAGTCCTTTTTATTATGCTTCATGCCTGTGTGTGCTCAGGCGCATATTCAAACGTTTCTTTCCCTAGTAGAAAATATAGCATGACCATAGTAAATCTGTGAAAGTATATTTAGCAGAGTCTTTTCTTCAATCCATTCATAGTTAGCAACATCAAGAATTGAAAACTCACTCATCCAGGTGAATTGTTGTTTGATCTGCTGGCATTGGCCTTGAATGCTGCTGTCTGTGAATGATTTGCTTTATAAATCCACATAATCATTTTTCAGTCACTGGAATAGCAGTTGAGCAAGGATCATGCCTGTTGGAAAAAACTGAATGATGACTTTAAATTCTTGAGCAGCATCATTGGGATCCCATGTTAAACATTCATGGCTCTTACCTTTGGAAGTTGAACCCTGCATGCTAGATTTTTGCCTTTGAGTGGTTTGACTATTCAGTGTATCCTCTTGCTTTGCAGTTTATTAACTCCCTGTACTGACAAAACATTGCAGGTATCCTTGATTTCAAGAAGCATAAAATGGCTGATTCAAGCTCATCAACATCATTAGTTTCATTTGAATCATCTAAGGGCACTCATATGGTTGATGTGAACATGAATATGTCTCAACCTTCTTTTGGTGCTCAAGGAAGAAATGATTCTGATGGTCCTGTCTCTATCCTTTGGGACATTGAAAACTGTCCTGTGCCTAGTGATGTGCGGCCAGAAGATGTAGCAGGCAATATCAGAATGGCTTTGCGTGTGCACCCTGTAATTAGAGGAGCTGTCATGATGTTCTCAGCATACGGAGATTTCAATGCTTTCCCAAGGCGATTGAGAGAAGGGTGCCAAAGAACGGGTGTTAAGCTTGTTGATGTTCCAAATGGGAGAAAGGATGCTGCTGATAAGGCTATCTTGGTTGATATGTTCCTGTTTGCCCTTGATAATCCTCCTCCCTCATCTATTATGCTGATATCTGGGGATGTTGATTTTGCCCCTTCCCTCCACATCCTTGGTCAACGTGGATATACTATAATTCTGGTCATCCCTGCTGGGGTTGGTGTTTCCTCTGCTCTCACCAATGCTGGGAAGTATGTATGGGACTGGCCAAGTGTGGCCCGAGGTGAAGGCTTCCTCCCCACTCCAAAGGTTTTAATGCCTCCTCGAGGTGTACAGTCTGATTTTGTTGGATATTTCATGGGGTGTAATATCAATGACAACCAAGATGCCCAAAATGAGGAAGAAGCCATTATTTATAGGGGAATTTCACAAAGCTATAGCACCTCAAGAGATATTTCAATATTGTCACAGTCTCTTACCGAATACAACAGTGCAACTATTACTATGCCTAGTTTTCCTCCAACTTCACGATGTCAGAGCCTCCCATCTGGACTGAATGAAGCAACAGGTGGACCTTCCTCCTTGGTTGATCAGAATGATCCCCTGTGGGTGCAGCCTGGTGATTTGAATGGTTTAAAGCTGCAGCTTGTGAAGTTGCTTGAGCTTTCCGGTGGGTGCTTGCCTTTGACTCGTGTTCCTGCTGAGTATCAGAAGGTTTTTGGACGGCCTCTCTATGTATCTGAGTATGGGGCATTTAAGCTTGTGAACCTTTTCAAGAAGCTAGGTGATGTCTTGGCAGTTGAGGGTAAAGGCCATCGCAAGTTTGTATACCTTCGTAATATATAGGACAGAACCAAGTGCACCTCCTTTGGATCTGACCAGGAGGGACAGGAAAGGAAAAAGTAATCATGAAGAGAGTATTGAGGTGGTTGGAGGATGTGGCTCTTCAGATGAAATTTCAGACGAGGATAGAGTAGTCTTGGGAGAACAGTGTGAGGAGACAAGAAGGCAGGAAGGGACGCATCTCACAGCAGGAGCTCGGTGTCACATCAATGAACAAAATCTTGAGCAGTTCAAGCGTGAGCTCCAAGAAATCTTAGTAAGTTATTCTTGTCGGATCTTCTTGGGATGTTTTGAGGCAATTTATCTGCAGCGATACAAAAAACCATTGGAGTATCATAGGTATGGGGTAAATAACCTGAAGAGTTGTTGCAAAAGATGGGGGATGTTATAATACTTCATGAAGAACCTGTAAGCAAAAGGAGGTTCCTAGCTGCAATTGGTGGCTAAAAAGCCAAGGTACTTGCCTTCTGTTGTAATTTATGGTGCTTTCAAGTTATTGAAAGGCATAACAGCCGATACGTGCTTATTATTCCGTGTCGTTTCCTGTTATCTTTGCCTTTTCTTTTCTTCCACTTGGAAGTTGCATAAAGAATGGCATCTGCTTGCCTTCTCTTGATGCATAATAGTTGAAACGTGCTATTATTCTGTATCGTTTCCTGTTGCCTTTGTTCTTTCTTTCCTTCCATGCGGAAGTTGCATAAAGTGGCAGCAGCTTGGACCACCTGTTTTATTTGTAATGTGAGTCCTGCATGGATTAAGAGTTTCCTTTTTTCAACTTCCATGTAAAGCTGGAGCCTCTGATCAAACTGCTCATCAGTTAATTGAATATATGTAATAAAGCAAATGCGTTTTCATTTCTCTTTGTGGGTTGCGTGGTGTCTTTTTTCTTTCTGGGTATAAGGTTGAAACTTCTGTTGTCTCTGTTCATTATTTTCTTCACTAATCATGCCTGAAGAGAAGATGTTTGCCTGTGTCTCCTGTCTCATGATGTCATGTAGCCTATATTGCCACCCTACACAAAGTTTATCTACAATGAGGTGAATTAAGCTTTGTTAAAACTTGAGATTTAAGTATCTGGAAGTTAATATTGTTAAAATATCCTTATTCCCAAATGATATTTCCATCAATGTTTGTTCTAATCATATGCTGCCCTTTACAAAACCATTTAACAGTTCTTTCTTTATACATAGAAGCATGCAATTGGCCGGAACACAGACCGATGGGGGCACTATTTGGGAACTAAGAAATTTTATGCATGGTAGCTCATTTAATCTAATCATATGATGACTTGTCGGACTTTCTATTTTATCTATGAAGCATGGTTTTTTTTTTTTTTTTTCCATTCCTTATATTTCCCTGTAAGAGATAGTTAGAGTACTCGTGGCACCTCCTAAACCCAGTCGTTTTGCTTTCCTTTGTGGTAAGACGGATGCATGGATAATTTTATAACTAATTCATATTGTCGTGATGATGCTAGTTATTCTTTACCTTTTGGTGTGATTGCTTCATAGATACTAGGAATCCAAGTCTGCAACTTTTATGTGATTAAAAAGGCATTCGCGCTTGTAGGAATTGATTGTGTTTGAAGTTTCTTGATTGATACGTCCAGGTTTTTCTGGTGGTGTAAATTGGATGTTTGGTTCTATATTGAGCCTTTTGCTTAGTGTGTAATCTTTTTGAACAAGGCAAGCAGCAGATTTTCATATATAATATGTCAAATTATTTTGGCTGTGATATTTAATGCACCCTTTGTTTTATTTAATGTTGTCCAATCCAGCTGGGATTTGATCCGGACATACTAGAGGTCAAGGGTTAATGGGTAAGACTGGATTGAACCAGTGTAATGGGTTGAACCGCATGGGTCAATTTTAGCATGACAACACTGGTTTTATTCCGTTATTTTCTTCTTTCAATTTTGTTTGCTTATATAGTTATACCCAAGACTTGAGATTGCATCATATGGACATTACATGTGCCAAAACATGCTTAAAGAAATTTAATGGTACGAGGACAAGAAGTAGCCAAAGGCAAATTATGTTCTGTCATAATTGATTGTCTTACGTTTCCTAAAGCGTGTAGTGCTTGATTTCATAAGTTATACGTCAACTTGTTGGATAAACTCTGCATGCATGTGTTGCTTATGTCCTATTAATTCAAGGAATGGGTTTACGTTTTACCATTATATAACTCGTTATTTTAAATATGGTATATCAACACCGTGTTTGCCTCTTTCGCTAGGTAGAAATAGGAGGAAATCAAGGGAAATGGATAGAAAGCAGAGGAAGATGAAAATTTAAGGAAATAAAGAGAGAATTGTATAAAGTTTTCTATGTTCGAAGGTATTATGTTTCTCTCTAAATTGGAGATAAATTGGTGGAGATCGGTGGAAATGTATTCAAAGTCAAAATAACATCTTTAATTTCTAAATTTGCTAAATGATAAAAAAGGGCAAGATTGATAGTCATATAATTCTTTTCTTTTGATTTGTTTTGTGTGATAGAAACCAAACAATGAAAAAGGACAAATCCTCTTTGTTTTCTTCCAATTCCTTCTTACATATCTAGACACAAAGTGGAGATAACAATCTTTCTTTTGGTTTTTCTTTTATTTCTTTATATTCTAGTCATTTTCACCTTTTCCCCCAAAATGGTTCCGTTGATGTTTCCATCATATTTTTCATCTCTATTTATAAGAACCTAATTCAATACCCAAATCATGATTAGAATTAAGGTATATTTGCAATTTCCTTTATAGGTATATCTTTAATCTATTATTAATGTCATTTTAAGTGTGAACCAGAAAAATAATAAATATATATATATTTTTTTTCTATCACATAGGAAGAATGATGAAACATCGCTTTCCTTAAACATTATTTATATATATAGTCGTACATGATTGACATTATGAATATCCACATCACTTTATCATCCTATGGTTGGTAATATGTAATTATAGAGATAAAAAGAGAAAACAAGTTAATATCTGCATAAGTGTACTGATTGGATGCAAGCTCCATCTTAAGTTATTGGACCACGGAGTTAAAGGCACGCAAAGGCATAAAAACGTCTAACATAATTTTGAGAAGACATTCCAAATTGGTATGGTGGCTGGTGGGGTCACTTGTTATTGAAGGATGAAAAGTGTCCTTCCAAGCTTTGTCTTGTACTGTTCAGCCACAATGAAAGCTGACACTTGTTGGATTTTCATAATATCCTGTGTTGCATCCTTACAAATAGACATCTCCGGGGTGGGGTTAGGTTCAAGTCCTTAAATCATGGACTGAGAACTATTCCATCTTGGCAATTTGGACTCCATGGACCTATTGATTCATGAGGCAGGTTCAAACAGGTCTGATCTGTTTTTATGAAAAAAAGAAATTCATCTTTTAGAAGGTAATTTTTTTTTTTTCATTTGATTGGACCTATCGGTTCGAACAAATCCATGAGATGGACTTGTGTAGGATCACCAATCCGATGAGTCTCTATGGTAGTTTCGAAATGCTCCGATGGGGTGGATCTAATGCTAGACTCGACTTGAGAAGATGTCTACTCACAAGGGATCGAAGGATTTTTATATGCTCTTACATGGATCTCAAAGTGAAATTTGTCGGTATTTAACGTTAAATGGGACTGCTTGTCAGTATTTAATGTTAAATTAGATTGCAAACGAGCTAAGTTACATCGAATTCTTAAAGGCGTGGGCTTGGGCTTGGCTTGTATAAAATTTATGGAGTTTGAGCTCGAGCAAAGCTTTTTATTGAGCTTGAAGTTTAAACTTGAGTTTAGCTTATTTACAAATCGAGCTCAAGTCAATCCAAGCTTTTTATCAAGCTAGGAATTTACAGTCAACCATGACTCATTTAGATAGTCAAATTTATATTTTTTTAAAACCTAAAAATAAAATATTAGTGTTGCTATAAATATATATACATAAATATTAAGTAGAAATTATTTTGTGGTGTTTTAATTATATAGTTCTATATAATATAATATAAATTAAAGTCACAAATTTTAGCTTGTTTTAGATAAACGAGCTTTACTTGAGCTCGAACTTGGCTTGTTTATTAATTGATCTCAAGCGAGTCAAGCCTGAAGTGAGCCCAATTTGAGTAGCTCACGTGCAACTCGACTCGTTTGTAGCTTTATGTTTAAGTTTAATATAGATAAGTTACTAAATAATAAATTGGAATTTTAGCTAAAGGCATGTTTGATGAGTTAAATTTTACAAGCTTGAGATAACTTCAAAATAAAATAACAATATAAGGGATCAAGGTTGGTTTATATAGTCTAAGTTGGTTAATTTTTGGATAATTGTTTTTTTTTTTTAACATTAGTTTTAAACTAATTATGAAATTAATCAGATAAAATTGGATGATATTTGAATTTACACATGGCTTATCACAAAATAAATATGAAACAAGATATGTCTCTAAATGGTATTTTATCGTATTTTTACCAATAACAAGCAATTAGACATCTCCCAGGACAGGTTGGTCCGACTCGTGACCTGACCCGCTAGGCCCAAGTCAAAAAATAAGTGATCTGCAATCATCAGGTCTCGAGGCGGGTTGGACCATTCTTCTTTATAATGTATATGTTGATTTTTATTTTTTAACTTTTAAGGGTGGACCCCTAAGGACCTGTTGAGTCCATGGGTCCTCCTATAAGACCTGTCTTGGACCTGTGGACTAAGCAGGTCCACTTGGCGATTCAGACTCGCTCTGCCGGTCGGGTCTTTGTTTTGATCTGCTACGAGAGGACTGAATCAAGTCATGATTCAAATGAAATTCGATGATATTTGAATTTAACCTGACTAATCACAAAAATAAAATTGAATCAAGATATGCCTCTAAATGGTCTTTTACCATATTTTTTGCCAATAACCTACACTATATAAGACACCTCGTCTTTTAAAATTTTTTATCACATGTAAAAATATGTAAATGGAGCACAATAAGACCAACTATTTAGAGCAATTAAAATTTATGTGATTGCATGGTAGGGGCATATTGTTGAATGTTGTCGGGTAGATTTTGGACCAAATTTTGAAATGTTCAATATGATATCCAATCCCCACCCCCAAATATGATACACGTTGTATGAACATAGAAAAGTAAAGAGAAGCTATTTAGTGTATTAAAAAACCAACTAAACATTAATAATAATAATAATAATAATAATAATAATAATAATAATAAATTTGAAACATTGTATATGCAGAAGATGCCTAGAAGTAGAAGTGGAACTTGGGCGTATGTTTCTGTTTCAGGTTCCGAGTTACTAGGTTTCCATGTTCGTCTCCACCTCGCTATCGTTACTATATAGTATATAGTATAAACCCCACTCCATAATTGCTGTGCCATGTGATGTTTTTTTATTTTTTTGCCAAACTGTGCCATGTGATGTTTGCCCACAGGTTTTTTTCCATTTTTTTTCCTTCTCTTTTTAATAATATTCTGTCAGGATGAGAATTCTTCAAAAGAATGATGATTTGGATTTTTTTTTTTTTTACCCACCTTTTTAAACCTAAGAAGAGCGTAAATTATTATTATTGTTATTTTTAAAATAAAACATGGAACGGCGTTGAGCATTGACTTAGATGTTAAATTATTCAGAAATGGATGAATAAAATAAAGGGTACTATTTAAATGTTAAATGAGGATAAGAGTACGATCCACACTCTACCTTGTATATGGTGTTAAATTTTATAGTCAAAATCTATCCTTTAGCACTTTTTACTCACCGAGTATTAAAACCTATATGGTACTTTATGAAACCTTCTGATCATATTTTTTTGTTTTATTTTTTTCTTAAATTTTAATTTTATGTCAATGGCATAGTTGCCTAGTAACATCTTTCTTGGTTTTCAAATGAAAAGTATCAGGTTCGAATCCCTCTATTGTAATGACAAAAAAAAAAAAAAAAAACTTTAAATTTATAACATTTGATATTGTTTCATGTAAAGGTGCAAACAATGGCTCTTAATGGGTTTAGGCCGTTTAGCCAAGCGAGCCTAAGATCGGCTTGTTTAATGCATATAATTATATTTTTAATATTAAATTAATATAAATAATTATATATTAATAATATTATATATGTTAAAACAACTTTTAATGGGCCTATTCATAAGCTGTCTCGTGAGCCTTAACGAACCTATTTGCTAGTAGGCTCGCAATCTTTAAAACAAGCTTAGACTCGGCTTCTTTAATTGAACGAGCCGAGTAGAGTAGCTTACAAGTAGGTCAGCTCGTTTGTAACTCTAATTTCATGTAATATGTAGAACTTTCTTAATTTCATATATTCACTATAAACAATTATGAAAAGGAATTTTAAAATATTTTTGTTAATATCACAAGTTTTGCAATATGAAAAATCTATTTATACATAAAAGTTGAAACCTATGAAAAAAACACTTGTAGAACATCTTTATATGATATTAAACAAAATTATAAAATTTATAACATATTCTAAAATTAAAAAATTTGAGTTATTTCCATTTTAATTAGACTTAGAAGATATATAGAATCTATATAATTTGGGAGTTCAAGTACATACATACAACTATACGTTTTTTAAAATAATAATAACAAATATTTCTAAAATAAAATATTAAATTCCTCTATAGTAAAAATTTTCGTAAGGTACTTTACAAAATAATAATCTTGTATAAAAAGTCATTGTAAAATATAAAATGAAATATTGCTTTTTTTAATTAACATATTTTATAATATTTGATAGGATAAATATAACATAACTTGAAACATGTGCCCTTTATATATTAAAGTACAGGTTCCATAGTGAGTCCATGGTATGACAACCTCATACTCGTACTCTACCTTGTGAGAATAGGTTTTTGAAAACCTATAACCATACCTTTCTTATCACCCTTAATACTAACCAAATCCTACTTGGTCAAGTAAGGTTCAAGACAAGATTATCCACTTACAACCCTTAGCTATTATCCATATTCTTTAAAAGAAAAAGTCCATTTTCTTAATATGAAAATTAAGAGTTATATCTAGTTTCACATGTGATTGTTACTAGTTGAAATGTTTATTAGTACATTCACCAACGAGGTATATGTGCATAAAAGAATATATTGACGGTAGTTTTTATGATCTAAGGCTGTAAGCATTGGTCCTTTAATAAGATGGGTCAAATATATTTACAAAAAAAAAAAAATTGAAAAATGATTAAAGTGTTATGAGTTCCAACAATGATTATATAAAATTAGGAAATATGAGTAAAGAGTGTTTAAGCAATGGACCAACTAGCAGCAGATTGGATTCCACCCCCAACTGATTAAATTAAAGTTAACTGTGATGCGACATTCAAAGATCAAACAGAACCATCTTCTAATAGTTACATTACTCGAATGTAGTTACTTTAGTGGTGGCGTCAAAACCCTTTTGATTGAGTCATCACTTCTAGCGGAAAAAAAGAGCTATTTATTGGGAATGAAATGGGTTGTTGACCACAACTACCCTTTGGCAATCATTCAATCTGATGCACAATTTGCTGTTGATTGGATCATGAAGACATCTATAGAAGATATTTTTACCCCTAATGTTGTATTATCATGTAGGAACATGATGCTAATACTCTAGTAGACCTGTCACGGTTTAGGGCTTTCGCTAGCACACTTAAACCGTGCGGCGCTTACTATCCTACTCCTGTAGTAGTAAGTAAGCCTAAAATATGTAAGCAACACACACACAAAGCAACAAAGATAACCAACAAATAAAAAGGGACACGGGCAACAAATCAATATATGAATAGCACACTTTTCATTAATATCAAATGTACAAGGGAACAGAAAAGTGTGTGTGGAGATATTGTGTAAGATGGGCTATCATTGGCTGTGGGCAGTCAACCGGTGAGTAAGAGCTTCAATCCAGAAGAGTACTCACACCCCACAAAAAGCTTAAATGTATTTTTGGCTCTTGCAGGAGGAGACATTGATTTTGATGAGGAGGTAACACCTTTAAATTAAAATAATAATAAAAATATTACAAGTTCCCCCCCTATATACCTACGTTACAAAAGATTGTCACAAGACCCACAAGAAGATGATTTTGAAGTAGACGAGTAGCAATGGAAACCAGAGTGCTCATGGATTGGTGGCAAATAGATGAAAGCTAAGATTGAATGAAGATTTCCCATATGTTTTTTCAACTTCTCTCTTTAATTTGTTATCTGATAGAGTTAAAAGACTCTGTTACCCCAACTTTTATTACCAATGGTATTATATTGGAGGCTCTATTTGTTGTTAGCACTCATCCTCATGGGGAAGGTGACATTTTTGTGTACCAGGATGCTTCTCTGCGGGATAATGGCTAAGGCTGTCCCGCTGGATGTTGTTGTTCTTGTTTTTTATTTCTTAAGTTAATATATTGAATTTACTGGAAAAAAAAGTGCCTAAGCATTGTTAATATTGTAGAACATTATTATTTTTTAAAGCTCTTTCACTGTGATGATTAAATGCTTCACGAAAAACAAAAAGTAAAATTTTTTAAAAATACAAAAAACATCAAAATACTGTGGATTAAATATATATATAATATGCCAATAGTCTTATAATCAAGTGACATCTTTCTTATCTCTTAAGTAAGAGGTATTAAATTCGATTCCTCTTCCTCTTCCTCTATTATAATGGAAAAAAAGAAAAAAAAAAAACACATAAGATATACATTATTGTATTTAATTAGAAAATGTGGACATATTGAGAGAGTGATATGGCTTTTTGTCCATGTTGTCATAGAAGGAAGAAAATTGAATTGAATGTGGGGTTTGCTTCTTCTTGGTTAGATTAGAATATCAATAAAAAGGGCTAAAGTTGAAAAATGGTAAACAAAAAAAAAAAAAAAAGAAGAAATAATTATGAAATTGTAACCTGTGTTTTTTATTCTTTTGTAAACTTATGATTTGTATTTATTTTTAGCAAACAATTAGCTTGTGTTTTTTCTATATGTATTAATATTGGTTAGAAAACACCTATGATCTTAATGATTCGTTTATAATGATTAACTAAAATAAAATATTATTAAATAAATTTAATCAAATAATATATAAAAAATGCAATAATTACATAAATTAAAAAAGAAAAAAGTAGTAGATAATAAAAAAAAGGAAACAATTTTTACTTTTTTATTTTTTTCATTAAAAAACTTCTAAGATCCTATTAATGGGACAATATTTGATTATTAAAATAAATATAATAATTAATATCAACTTTTTTAATAGTTGATAGAATGGTTCTATTGAAATTAACATAGTACTATAAATTTCTGTTGAATAATATTATAGGATAACATGAGAGAGAATGAATTGCAAAAAGCAGAGTAATGTTTGTATAATTTTGTTAGCGACAAAAATTAGCTGTGTTTACGCCAAGGTGGTTGCCAAAAAGTAGAACTAAACTATCAAAATCTGTGAACATCAGTCTCGCCTCAATTTAAATACTCAAAACTGAACAACAAATTTTCTCCCGTTTCATTCTCTGCCCACACACCCATCATTTTTCAAATGAAGGCATGCCCCTCTCTCTCTCTCTCTCTCTCTATGCATCCATGTGTTGCATGATGAACTGAAAACATTATCTACATCTAACCACAATGTTTTTATGTCTTTTTTTTTTTTTTTTTTTCATTTAACAGAGGGTAATTTCCATTGGAATCCTTGTTTTCACGACCACTTCTTTGTTCGTCCTCACTCTGCTCTCAAGGTCTCCACTCTCCTCTTCAGTTATTCAGTCCTTTATCATATTTGAGTTTTTTTCATTATTTATGGTTGAAGGCTTAACCGGTGTCCAGACACTTACATAAATTATTTTTTTTTTTTTGGTGTATATAACCAGTACTGAAAGAAATTTTTTTTTGGGTAATTACAGGAAGGACAAACATGTGTAGCAAGCAAATTTTGTGACTCTGGTTTGCACTGTGAAACATGTCTTACAAATGGCAATTCTAGACCTCGTTGCACTAGAATTCAACCCACAAATCCCATATCAAAGGTGGTCATATAATATGTCTATAAGGGTATTAAAGAAACTTTTACATATTTGCATGCGTTTACTATTTTAGTGAAGAAGTATAATCATCCTTGAAAATGTGAAATTTTTCTTATTCAGCCGTTTTATTACTAAGGTTACATGTTGCGTTATATCTGCATGTTCTATGTTGTTGAAAAATCATGATAAATGGATTTATTTATTTTTTGGGTTGGTTGGTTGAAGTGTAGGTGAATGGTTTGCCATTTAATCGATATTCATGGCTTACTACACATAATGCATATGCAAGGACTCAAGTGAAATCGGCTACTGGGTCCATTGTTGTTTCTCCTAGGAAAGAAGACACGGTCACTGACCAACTCCATGTGAGTTTCAAATTTTTCTCTCTCTCTTTTTTTTTTTTTTTTTCTGAAGAAAATAATGATTATTGTTGTTTAGTCAGTTCTGTATACTTACTTCCTGGGTTAAAAATTGAAGAGAACTCTAGAACAGTTGAAATTGAAACCCCGAAATTTAATGTCTTAATCAGGGTAAGGTACTAGTATTTAGAGCTCATGGTCTATGAAAACCGGGTCTACATTAGAATTTTCTGATTAATTATGATAAGGTCTGACTAATTTTCACCATAGGTGGAGGGAAGACATAGATAAATGCATACCACCCTACACATGATATTGTTTGCTTTAAGTTATGGGGTTGTTAGGCTAAAGCTGAAAAGCGTGTAAGAAAGGACTTCCACACCATTGCATATACAGCACAAAAATCAAATTGTTAAGGAACTTTCTAAGGTTTCTTTGTAAGTCGGACAGAAAACTTCCTCTTGTGGTGTTTTGTGTCTTACTCGTGTCATGTGTCATAAATGAGTCTTATGTCCTGTAATAAATGTATTTTGTGTTGTGATATATTATATATGTGTATAAGTATATATATACTTTTTCTCTAGCTCCGTTTGATTCCTCTGAAATGAAGAGAGCAAGATATAAGAGAGGATCTGTTTATAGCACGGGTTGGTTTAAAAGGTGAGCGTGTTGGATGGTGAGATAATTAATGGGTTTGATGGTTTTAATTGAAAAAGTTGAGTTTGGTGCATGAATAGGAAAGTTTAGCTGCAATAATTTGTTTTGCCATAGAGATAGAAACCTGTGATTAATGGGGAGACTCTTGTTTGGTTTCCATGGGAATTAAGGGGAGAAAAAAGGGCAAAGATCCAAGTCTTTATTTGATTTTTGGAAAATTTGTTAATGTGCCTGTTAATCTTCTTTATTAACTTAATGATATGTCACATGAAATAATAATTTGACACATGATTGATTTGCAAAAAGCTACAAAAAGGGGTTACAAAAATTGCCCTTGTTCTGCATTCATCATTGCACGAGAGTCATGAAGCTTTTCTTGGTAGCACTGGCTGTGTTGATGGGAAGCTTCAAGTTGTTGTGTAGGAATTTGAATGGGAAATAAGATACTTTGTTTGAATTTGTCCTTTGGGCTGTGGGAAGGATTAACAATTGTATTTGCCAACAGGTCCAATTCAATATGTGGACATGGTAACACCAGCCGATAAAGGGTGGTACATATCAATGTTTCAACTTCCACATCATGCCCCAGTCCTAGTTTTTCGCTAACATTATGGCTTTGTTGGCATCAAGCTACTGATTTTCTACAGATATCACAATTTTTTTTTGGCAGTTACAAATCTTTGGTGCATTATTTATTAGCTGTGAGTACTACATCAGTATGCTGACATGGAACTCTAGTGTCTCCTAATATGTGTTCATTTAGAAGTGGGACATGTTGCATGTGAATGGTGCGTGTAGTATTTGTTATTGGTTAGCAACTTGGCTTAATTTATGTTCTTGGTCTAGTTTCTTTATTGCTGTAATTTTAGACTTTAAGGAACTCCAAGTATTGACCTAGGTTGTGGCCCCTTAAAGGATAAGAAAAGGAAAAAAAAAATAAATAAATAAAAAAGAAAGGAAATGGCCTGTGTTGTCAACCTAAGAATTGGGCCCTGAATGATTAACTTAGCAAAACAAGATCTAAAATCCTTTGACAGCTTATATATTTATTATTGCCTTCACACCTTTATCTTAAAAGCAAATTGTAGGAAGGCTGGGCCATTGGTAGTGCCTTTCTTTCAATTGGCATGCAGAACATGCTTTTATTCACTTTAATAATTAATTTTCCATCTGCTTTCAATTTGATTGTTATAAAAAAGAGCTGGCAGCTAAGACTTTATTACATAATGCACATATGGACAGGCAGGATTCATCACCTTGTGATGTATATGGCTACCGAAAGTATAATCTAATGTTAGTTGGTAGAATGGCCATTAACAATTGTGAATTGGTATCATTTGGATAGCATCATGTAGATGTTGATCAAGAAAAATAATTACGGTACACATTAAAACGAGTTTTTTTTTTTTTTTTTTTTGTTAAAGGTAGAAATGGAATGCATATTTTATATAGTCATTGCTTCTGGAAACTAATTAAAAAATTGTGATTAATCCAACTATAAATGGGAATAGTAAATTTAATACTTTATACTGTCTATTGATTATTTTAATTTATTTATATTTTTTGCCTTTTGCAGAATGGAGTAAGAGGACTAATGCTTGATATGTATGACTTTCAAAATGACATCTGGTTATGCCACTCCTTCGGAGGAAAATGCTACAATTATACCGCTTTTGTAAGTTCAGTGGAGCTTGATAAACTTCAGCTTCTTGACATTTTAATTTTACATTATCTTCGGAAGTCACTTGAGCATATTATGGCTCAATTTCCTTTAATTATTGAATCTAAAACCACACCCAAATTGAATGGTTACAGTTCTAGACTCAACATGTGGAAGGTTTTGAATTTGATTTTGATCATTTCCATGTGATGGGCTTTAGTCAATGCTTAAATTCCTTGTAAGGAGGAATGTTAAAAGTATAAAATATAAAAGTAGGCATTGATCTACAACTACAAGTATAAACTATTAGATCAGTAATTGTAGATGGGAATTTAACATTACTAATTATGCTTCAGAGAGCCAAAGTATTCTCAAACTTTTATAAAATGGACTGTTTACTGTTTTTCGGAATTATGCTTATTGTGGGATAATGGCCAAGTGCTTGCATTTTTAATTTTTGGCAATTTAGTAACCCACTTTTAGATTTTGGCAAATCGATGCTTATACTTTTAAAGTATATACGATTCGGTATCTCTATTAAATAATATTTGACCAATGTTTATTTTAATGACAAATCAAGTATGTGTACTTTTAATTTTTTGTGATTTTTGGAAATTTAATGCCATACTTTAGATTTTGGTAATTTTTTATCAAGTGTGTTATTATACCATCATCAAATGTCCATCAAATATTATTTAATGGAGATAATAAATTGCACGTTCTTTGAAAGTACAACTACTAATTTGCTAAAATCCAAAGATAAAACACTAAATTGTCAAAAATTAAAAGTTGACGCACTTGACCCGCTATTATCCCACTTATTGTTTATGTTCTTCCAAGAAGTTCAGCTTATGCTTTTTAAACAATTTCAATCTTAGGTACCTGTACTTGCTGTTCTGAAAGAGATCCAAACATTTTTGGAAGGGAATCCTTCAGAGATTGTCACCATTATCATTGAAGATTATGTTTCATCACCGAAAGGCCTCACCAAGGTGTTTGATGCTGCTGGCTTGAGAAAATATTGGTTCCCAGTATCTCGTATGCCTAAAAATGGCGGTGACTGGCCAAAGGTTGATGATATGATAAAAAACAACCAGCGGTTGTTAGTTTTCACTTCAAAATCGTCTAAGGAGGCTAGTGAAGGAATTGCATATCAATGGAGATACATGGTGGAGAACCAGTGTAAGTTTTCTTGTTACTCGATATACTTAAAGAACATTAAGTAAAAATGATAAATGGAAATCCTATGATCATTTTGGTTTGATGTGGATTAATATTGCAGATGGAAATGGAGGGATGGTTGCTGGTTCATGCCCGAATCGTGGAGAATCTCCAGCTATGAGCACGAAATCAAGGTCTTTGGTCTTGGTGAACTATTTTCCAGATAATCCAGACTACCCCAAGGCTTGCAATACAATTCAGCTCCACTGATAGACATGATTAATACATGCTACAACGCATCTGGTAATCGGTGGGCTAATTTCATTGCAGTAGATTTTTACAAGGTTGGTTTGAAATATCTCCTTTTATGAAATTTAAGTTGACGAAGACTCATGCATAACTTCATCAAAATAACCAATTCTCGATGTGGTTCTTTCAGAGGAGTGATGGCGGAGGAGCTCCTCAAGCAACAGATGTGGCAAATGGTCATATAATTTGTGGTTGTGGAAACATTGCAGATTGCAAGGTGTGAAAGCCACTGAAACATGTAGAGCTCATCGTCCATATAGTTGATTGTTATTTGTTGAAAACATCAACAATGATTTCTTTTTCAAACACTCTTTGCAGGCTAATCAAACTTTTGGAGTATGTGATAAACCGCAACCTGAGGTTGCTCCACCTCAGTCCAATCCCAGTTTTGCGGTTTCAGACCGAAGGGCGGTTCAATTGTGGTCTCTGCTTGTGATGTTTCTGCTCATTCTCATTTCATTTTAAGCAAATAGGCTTTCGTTTAAATTGGTAAATTTGTCATGTCTTCCTAATTTATAACCAAATTAAGGTTGCATTTTGGATGTAGGATTTAGTGGGTTGCATGTGTTTCTTTTTAAGGATTAGATATTTGATTTTGTATTATTCTTTTAGGATTAGAATGTTGCAATTTAAAAATATTTATGGTGGTCATGTGTTTGTTGTAATAATTGTAGCTAACCATTATACGTTATTTAAAAAAAAAAAGAAAAAAAAAAAAAAAATTTCTTTCTTGCTGTGCCTATTCTGGCTTTGGCTCAAATCAATTTCTTCCAAGTTGGGTAAACTTCAAGTGATGTGAGTATTTCTCCCATTTATTATCTGTCAAAGAAGGTTTAAAAATGCAATATTTACAAGAATATAGATCCTCTAAAGCTCCTACCAAAATGCTGCTTCCTCTTTCTATAATTCTTGAAAACATGCATTTAAAAAACTCATAAGCCGTTGCTAGAACTTTAAAATCATTTAGTCAGAAGAATACATATATAGCAATGGCTTGGGGTTTTTAGTTACAGTTTGAGGTATGTCTAAGGTGTATATATACATATTAAGATATTCAGGAGGTAAAATTATGTTTGAAAGTATAAGAATTTTATCTCATTGTATTTGCGTTTTTGCATTACAAATGGGTATAAATATCATGGTCATTTAAATATTTGATTTGTTGAATTGTATACATAAAGTTTTGAAGTTCCTGATGATTACACAAAATAGATTGTGTGAGCTTGCTACGGGAATGGTCAACGAATGGCCATTCCTGTAATGAAAATAGTTTCGGCCATTGCAGCTAGTGATTTCAATCCGTCCAATTCAACCTAAAACCTTTTTAAGAATAAGTCGGTTCAATTCCAATAACTTCCAATTCAATTTAGTTACAGTTGTTAATGGTCAAATATGAATTACAAGCTTTTTAGGTTTAGTCTAACTCATTGCTCATTCGGACTAGCCCTTTGAGTTTAGGCTTAACCTACTTTGACTAGCCTAAAGTCTTGCAAAAGTATTGATTTCCTTAACTTAAGAAACTGACCGCTGAATGTTGTGACTAGGTAGACTTGATATAGGGTTACTCAACACATTCTTTCTTATCACTTAGGGTTAGCATGATCAAAAGTGGATTGGTGGGCTCCGGCTCAATCCATGTTCTCAATAAGCATCGCCAACCATCCATTATTGTATGATCCCATTACATGTGTAATCCTTAGGGATCAATCCACTATTAATATCTCCTTTGATACCATTAAAACAGTAATGTTGTCTGAACATCTAAATGTATCTATATTGTCTATTTTATCACCAACATATCAACATATTTAAGTATCAGATTGCCTTACCAAGTCCACCTCCATGAATCCCTAAGAATGTTTTATCCTACAGGTCCAATATATAGAGTCTAGTCCAACAACTACAATCAACTTTATTGGATTCAAGCTAGTGGCAAAATGGTAAACTAAACGCTAAAAGAGCACTACATGCTATGTAACAAAATTGAAGAATAATATTGGGTCTATTTGTTTTGGCTTTTTTTCGGCAGATACAGACACTTTTTCAAATTTTTTACTAACAAATTATTTATCAAGAAATAGATATAGATAAAAAAAAAAAAATTGACAGTTCTCATCAAAAGATCAAATAGAACAAATATAGATAAAATTTAGATGTAAATCGGATATATTTACACATATCATTTTAAAAAATATACAGATATAGATGAAAAACAGACAATCCAAATAGGCCCATTATTCTTTCAAATTTTTCAAATATAGATTGCAATATTTTTTTGGCCGAAAATATAGATTGGAATTATTCCGTAGAAAGTACAACGATCTTCTTTAATAATAAATCTTAATTTCATAAAAACAATATTTGAGGGTTCCGAAATTTCGATGGTTTTTATTTGTCTACTCAACAATCAACCCATGAAATGGCCCAAAAAAAAAAAGAGTCAACCCAAGAAATAAAACTTGTCTTTGGCCCAAATAAAGCCCACTTAATTGATCACAGATTTAGATATGCAAAGCAAGCAAAACCTGGTCTACTTTTCATATACTATATTCTGTCTCACTATGAAATATTTTAAAAAAAATCACATCATTTGATTTCTACTTAAGATACCGGAACAAAAAAGATTAAGCAATTGTTATTTATGGTTTACAATTTTATGGAAAGTGGAAATATGTGGGGAAAAGGAAAACGGAAATATTTTTCAATTTTTTATTTGAATTGGTAAATGAAATTAGAAAGATATTTGATAAAATGTCTCCCACTATTACACCATTTGGTTAGTATGACAAAATTAAATAAAAGGAATAGAAATAAAAAAGCGATATTACTTAGGTCAGAACGTTACTTATTTTATCCTTTTAATTTTGCTTTTAAGATATTTTTATGATTTTACGTCAATTTTAACTCATTTCTATGTCTTCTCTCCACAAGTGGGGAGCTAATTGGATTTAAAATGGGAAATATTTTCCTCATTTTCTCCTTTTGTCCCTAACTTTAAGTTGATTCTGATTATCCAAATATAACAATTCCATTCATTTTCTTCCACTGTAATATTTCTCCGGGTCATTTCATGGTAACTCTAGAATTATTTACCATAAAAAGCACTCTTTTCAACATCAATTCGATGTTTCCTAAGGACTCGAATCAACCCTAGTTCATGTAGTGTCACATATCTGATATCACCATTTGATTTTATCATAAATGGACCAAAAAGCCAACATAAAGAACTGTAACCCGCATGTTGGATGGCATCTAGTAATAAGAAATTAGAATAAATTATATTGGAAGGTTCTCACATTTGGTTAAATTTCATTTGAAATCTTAAAGTTTAACTAATTCAAAAAGGATCCTACCATTTGGAGAAGTAGGCCAATTGATGTATCTATTGACACGTGTTCATATGAGAAAGATCTTCTAAGTTATATTAAATATTTTTCTTATTGATAAGAATCAATAAAGATCCTAATTAACTCACTACTCTAAATATTATGATTTCAATTAAACTTACTTTAAACGTTCGGATGATCGTTTACCCTAATAAATTATTGTATTCAATTGGAAACATGTTGATTTAGTATACTCATACTGTTTAAATGATTTATAATGGAAAAAAAAATATTCTTATTTCACTTAAATATAAAGTAAATTTTAAGTTGAAATTTTGTGTATATTTGTTTTTTCTAGTGCCTTATTTAAACTATAGTATAAGCCAATACTTAAATCACCATGGAATATGAATATGATAAAACTGGTAAAGGAAAATGGATGAGAAATTGTCAAATTTGATAATTAAACTTTACATAAAAATTTAATTTGATACTTGAATTTTAAAATAGTTAATTTAACATCTAATTAAAATTTTTGTAGCTATTTTCACTACCTCACTAATACTGTTTACTCTATTTTCTAACATGGATGAAACAACCTATTAGTGCCTTGTGGTATTAGGAGGAGAATTAGTAAAAATTTAATAGTATGCTATCCCAAAAGAGTAAATAGTGTCAATGAGTAGTAAAAATAGTTATAAGAAGTTTAAGTAGGTATTAAATTTACTATTTTAAAATTAAAATGTCAAATTGATTTTTTTTTTTTTTTGTTGAAAAATTTAAGTACCGAATTCAAGATTTTACCTAAATCGATATGCTTGGATGTTTATTCATGGACCACGTCAGCATCACAATCAGAGATAAGAGTTTTGGGCATCCTAGACAAGCATGACAAAAGTCTAGTCTAAAGAATTCAAATTAGCAGTGGACCACCAACCAAAGTCCTTTCCTCTTTTTAATTTAATTTAATTTTTTTTTAAGGTTGTGGTTTGGACCACGACACGAGTTCATAGGATGAAAAGCCTAAGAGGGGGAAGGGTGGGGATGATGGGGTGGACAAGGAAGAATAAATGTCCAACTAAGCATCGCACTTGGATTTGCCTCTCTAGTCATATTTGATTGGTGATTTCGGAATATATGGAAAAGGAATAAAAGGATCAAAGGAAAGACAGAGGATGTGGTGAGAATTAGGCTAAAGGTGTTGGAGCAAATTGACTTGTTATAGAGATTTGGAAGAAGATATGCTTTTTGCGCATGTCATTGTTTTGAAATATTATAATATTATATTATATTATATTCCTAAGTCTAAAGTTGCATTGAAGATTTTTGCTCATCCGGAAGACCCACTCTCACGTCATTATAACACTCTTGTTTTCACGGATGAATTGCAGAGAACTGTTTAATTTTTTTTTTTTAAGTTTATGCCTTTATAGTTTAGTAGTGTTAATATTGTTTCTTAATAGAGTGCATCAGATTGAAATCTCCTCTCTTCGTTGTAATAATAAAAAAAAATTTTACGGTCTACTATCAATTTTAATGGGATCTATCCATCGGCATCCAACGGCTCACACCGTATTCAATCGTGATTGAATTCTTAAAATAATTAACATTCCATTTACTATAAATATATGTTCTTTTTAAAATTGAATAGACGTAATAATATTAAAAAATGAATTGTTTTATAGATACTTTCGTGACTAATTCACCTTTAATTTATGATGCATTGTAAATATAATTTTTTATATATGTTTCTCCTATGCTTAATCCTATTATTTTGAAATTGAGTGCCCAAACCCTTCAATTTTTTGAAAAACTTTTGGATCTTATTTAATTATTTCGCCCTTAAATAAATTAATGAAAAATACTTGAAATTAAAAAAATAATAATAAATCAACGGTAAAATGGTCATATAAGAGTTTCAATACATTTTTTCAATGCTCAACTTGAAAGATGGAGGCCAATACACATATGAACTAAACATAAGAGAGTATATTGGTAAAATGTTTATATGAGAGTTTAACCCGTTTTTTTCAACTTTCATCTTGAAATCTACAAACTTATAGGCTCAGTTGGTGCTACCCCATAACTCAAATAGTTCGATTGGTTTAACAAGTCGACTTATATCCTAGAGAGTTTGCATTGCATTGGACCTAAGAAGCCCATGACCAAAACCGTTCATCAATAAGTTGCAATAATTAATGGATGGAAAATGAAGATACATACAATCAAGACTGAAGGTTGACTAAAAAAAAAAAAAACCGCGATGGAAGATTGTGACCTACTTTGCATGGAATATCAATGAAAAAATGTAGTTGAGATCATTCCCTTTATTATTTTATTTACAATCATATGTGTGCCTTTTCAATTTTATATGGTGTAGTTTACAATTACTTATGTTATATTTTCATTGAGGTGTCTTGGGTGATTGGGTCTTGCCTAGTGGATAAAATGTATACACAGTGAGTTAAGAGGCATTGAGTTATCCACAATGTAAACACTCTTAACATTTAAGTTAATTGGGTATTAGAGAGTGTGAAAATATTAACTATAATAAGAGCATGAGTCTAAGGAGGTAGAGAGATCTCGATAGACGTTTACCAATAAGGGATGTCTGTTGTTGCTCATTATATCTTAGCCTACCATACCTTTGCGAAAAAATCCTAAAGAGGAAAGTAAGGGGCACCCTTAACCCATTTTTCCATCATTAATTGATACGGTTTCCAATCAACTCATTTTTTCCATGAAATAAATGGAATTAAGCTTAAAATCTCTATTACTTGTAGAGCGTTAAAGCTCCTATATATAATTTAATAGTGTGCATTGTTTTGTGTATGGATTAGTAGGACAAAATAGGCTTTTTATGTATGCTTTCCTTGCAGAAATACGTCTACGAGTGCTTTTCCATACCCTAAGAAACTTCCGAGGAAATTTCTTAAACTACACTACCGTAAGAAATTAAAGTTGATCTTATTCGGGTCATTTTCATATTTTATTTTATCGTTTTTAAATAAATATTTATTAATAAACAGATTTAGATAAAAGAAATAGATGTTTCTACTCATAGATAGATTAAACAAATCAAATATAATTGTTTTGATAATTTATTTTTAATCTGTGTCTGTATTTGTATTTGTTTGTAATCTATTTGTTATTTATACTTATTTATATCTGTATGTTTGATTTTTTTATGAATAAAATTATCTATTTGTTATCTGTTAGTCATTTTATATCTAGTCTGTCACGTGTCAAATAGATTTATAGATAAAATATAGATAAAATATAGCTACAAATTATATATAGATAAAAAAAAAATGAAATTGCCATAATTCAAACGGACATAACCCATCTCATTGAGAAAGTTTACGAGCTTCCACGAAAAAGGGGCCGAAAGGGAACAAACTCCAACGGTGTATTTAAGTAGAAAGAGTACTCGAAATAAGAGTACAATTATTAATTAGTGTATAAAAATTGCCAAGAAGATCGGTCTTGATTTGCTAACACCGCAAATTATGAAGAATCTATGCCCGTGATGTCTTTTCAACAATGGCCTTTTTTCAGTCAACATGAGGACGCGCATTGATTCATGGAATTGAATTCACAAAACAGGGTTCTGAGATACTTATTTATTACCCACTTTTCAGTTTCGTTCCTATCAATAAATTAAGTATTTAATAAAAAAATTAATATACATTATAAAAATTTGTTTCATTAAATCTTATATGCATAGTCATCAAAATCACCATTTTATTATATACTAATATATATATATAATCGGTAGAATTATATAAAAAAAAATTTATATCTTTGCCATTGATTTTCACGAAGATTGGTTCCATTACCATTCAATAGCTCACATCACACCTAACTGTGGTCGAATCACTAAAATAATTAATATTTTATTTATTATATTTATTTTAATTGTTAGATTAATGACGAAATGGTCTCGTCTTGAACAAAATTGTATAAAGCCGCTAAAATCATAAAGTATAGAATCGTAAATTTAAATTTATAATCCTCATTAAGGTTTGTACCTAAATAATTTTGCATCATTTTCAATTAAGAAAAAAACATAAAATTATAAATTTATAGAATCATATATTTAACTCGTAATTTTATTAATATAAGATTGATAAAAAATTCCTTTTTTTGGCAGTGGAAATACATCAGAGATAAAAAAAAATCTAGAAGATTGAGTATTTATTCTCTTTACGCCCCTCTCAATAATCATTATTTTCTAAGCTTTATAATAGGTTCCATACTTTTATAAATGAAAAATAAGAAAAAGAAAAAGGTTAAAAAGGCTTCTTTCCCTCATTAATCATTACATCTATTTGTCACCGGCCAAAAAAAATTAATAATTTACCTGTATTTGTCACAGAGAAAGTTGACCCACGTGAAATAAGTTCAGTGTTAGAGAAGCCGGTGCATTTTGTATGTGAAAATTTTAGATGCCACAACTAAATAAAAAGCATTGCTTAAAATAAAAATATTATAAAGAGTTAAAGGCTGTTACTTAAGTTATATTAATATATACTGATCAATCTTTTAATGGAATTGATTAGAATTTGATTATCTCAATGTTGAAAGAGATGATATTTTAAAATGAAAGTACGTTTATTTACGATTTACCTAGAGGTCATCACGGGGGCGATTCTGAACTGCGAACCGCTTCGAACCGTCTCCGGCGGTTTCGTACTAGGAAACTGTCCCGCCAGGGACGGTTAAGAACCGGCGGTTCTTTCGGGTCGAGAACCTATCCCAGATCCAGAACCGGCGGTTCCAACCTGACGTGTATAGACAATTGAAAAAAAAAACCGATTTATGGATAGTTTTTTATTGTTGTTGTAGTTAGTGTATTCATGTTGTTGTGGAAGTAATATGTAATGTCTGATGCAATGAAATTTATTTGTCATCGTTTGCTTGTATATTAATCAACTACTATGTGTTCTGTAATTGTGTTTATTATTTGCTAACAATTATATTTTATTTGAAAAAGTTTAAATGTTTATTTTGGGTATAAATAAGTTGTAATTGCTTTTATTGATTTTAGGATTTTTTTTTTCATTTTTCGATTAATTTATATAAAAAAATGGTTCACGGTTCGCGTAGAACAGGAATCGGAACCACCAGAACTGGCGATTCCGTGGAACCGTGAACCGCCCTGGCTCTGATGGTTCTGTTCTACGAAATGTGGAACTGCGAACTAGCGGTTTCGGTTTGGGTCCAAAACCGATCCGAACAGTGCCAACGTCTAGATTTACCTATGTATTTCTTTGGTTGTGGATATAACTCACTAGCTATACAATTATATACTAGCACTATACAATTATATCCCTCCATCCCTCACCTTAGGATAATACTATATCCGTATCTAGATAGGACAAATGACTTACCAACAGCGTCCTAATATTAATAAAATCAATCTCATAATCCAAACACAAAATAAACACCTCTACTTTAATAAGAATCAATCCCTTTATTACAAGGGGTCAACAAAAAAACCTTCACCAGCCTCACCTTGTATATTTGAAAAGCTAAACAAGCATACTGATATTTCCTCCACACATGCATAACATGTTTTTTTGGGAGACATCGCACCTTGCTTTGTTCCATGTTACTTCAAACTTTTCTATCTGTTTTGCTTTTACTCCTGAATTCGAGATAAGAAGTCTGACATTTGAGCTTTTTCATTTTATAATCCTTTTAAACAAGTACATAACATCAACAACCCAAAAAAAAAAAACCGGAATGAAAATTACGAAATATTAATCTGCTGCCTTATGTAGTAAAGTGTTTCCCAACGAATGTGTAATTCTGGCTAGTTTTAAGAGAAAAAAACTATTAAATAAAACAATATCATCACACCATATTTGAGTAAAATAACATCAGAAGATCCTAACGATCAAGAGTAAATTCATTTAAGATCTCAATATTTTGAATGGTTTAAAAAAGGTTTCAACGTTTGGAAAAATAAATAAATTCAAATTTTTACTTACGCGTGTTAATAAAAAAATATTTAATTAAAATTAAAAAAACTCTTCTTCATTGACGCGTGTTAATGAAAACTTCAATTAAATTATTTCTCCAAACGTTGGGACTTTTTTTGAACCACTCTCTATTGAGATCTCAAATGAACTTATCTTCAAATTTTGAACCTTCAATGTAATTATACCCTCTTATATTTTTGTAAAATAAAAAAACTAAAAGACTTTATTTAATAAAGATTTATGAAATTATTACCAGATTCAATTAAATACCATAGTATTTTGTATAATGAATAATATTGAATAAAATTATTATAATAAAAGTTTAACTCTTCAACTAGATGACAAATTTAAGAGGTATAACTTTTATTATATTTTAATATTATTTAAGGAGATTGAGGGTTTTTTTTTTTTTTTTTCTTCTCTTCCCCTCTTCCATAAAGGAGGGTTAGTTGTTTACGTTTTTACTTTATGATTTTTTTTTTTTTTGTTTTTCCGGGCCAAATATTAGAAATTAATTTATGAAAAGAATGGACATCAGCTGGAAAAACGTGGCAAAGTGGGAACCGACCACGTGCAAGTGGAGAAACAGTAGTTGTAAGCCTGGCTTGGACCCGCCATTTTGCTGGGTTGACCGAAGGCAAATGGGCCACGGTGAGGCAGTGACCCATGAGGGGTAATGGAACAGAGAGAATATTTTCGCACCCACGCGTGCTCGTTCCCGCTACGAGACACACGAACATTTAGGAACAAATAATCTATATTAAATTCCACCAATCACCATGTTTGCCAATTTTTAGAACGGATATTGATGTAAATATATAAAATTTAAAAAAAAAAAAAGAGAGCCCTTTTTAAAAATTCTAAGCTACTACGGACCTATCTATAGTCAAGTAGCCATAATGGCCACAACTACAAAGGAGAAATTCGCTGTCATTTATTTAAAAAAAAAAAATTCTATTTAGAATGTTAACAGAGATAACGCTTCGGTATTGTTAGGCAATTATCAAACCTAAATTGTATATTTTTTATAATTAATTACATATATTTTATCAAAATTTGTAATAAAATACCTAAACTCTATACATTTCTGTAATTAACTACTTAATTTTGGTACTACAAATGACAAAGTTTGTAAATTCAAATTGACACTTTAGACTTTAGCTACTTAATTGCACAAATGGTAATGTTTAAATATTATATGCAATTTTGATAAACTCATCTATATTTAATCTATTATAAGTAATAGAATGGAGTTTATCAAAGCAATAAAATAAGAAAGATAACCAGATACAAGATTAGGCTGTTGATAATAAAGTATGAGAACGTATTCAAGTATCTAGATTAGATTTTGAGGATCCAATTGGTGTTATATTCGTTTACTTAAAGTTTAAAGTTAGAATATTTGATTGATAATTTGTTAGGTTTGACTAATATTATGGTAAATCTCATATTTGCTATCTCAATCTTGTTAAATGTTACTTAGTTATATGATTTTTTTATTAGTGAATTTGATGCCTAATTGAATTTCAAGTATGTTAAACACTATCTGAGTTAGTCTAATTACTGCTAGATGACGTGACGTTTTCAACTTATAAGATACTACGAAATGGCTTTAAAATATAATAAAAATTTGAATTTTCGACTAAATTAAGGAAATTCTAGCTTAATAAACTAGATAGAAAGAGGGGAGGAAAATTAAGGAAAAAAAAACCTATGCAAGAAAATTCTTATTCTTCACGCACAGCATGAAGATCCTCCGCACCACATTGTTGCTCCTCCAAAAGGATTGGGGTGTCTAGAGATAATGATTAAACCTGGTCGAGGTGGTGGTATGTGACTTGCGGAAGTGCAAAAATTGTTGAATTTCAAGACTATGATTTTCATACTTAAACACGAATCAATATCAATTGAGAATTTTTTTCTTAATTTATAAGGTCTCTTGAACCTAAATCCAGTTTATCTTATTTCAAGATCAGCTGAGTTGCAAGTAAAACTAGAGAGAGAAAGTGGGCCGGGAAAGGAAAAAAAAAAGCTAGAAAGGGAGAGTTCATGCGGAGTGCTTCTTGTGCAAAATTTCTAAAAAAGTAAATCCTTGTTTAGTATGCAAAAATGGACCAAAATGGAATCACGATGCCAGCTTCTATTTCTTTTCTTGTGTTTGGAAACGTCATAAGAAGGCAGAATCCCAATTCATTGGAATCAATGATTTCGTATTTTAGGTAGAATTCGACTCCGAATTTGAGAAGGCGGAATTATAATCCCATTCTACTTTCCATTAATGACATGTTTGGTATACAGGAATGGGTTAGAATGGAATCGTGATTCCGGCTTCTATTCCCTCTCCCAATATTTAAAAACGTTTTTAGAAACCGGATTCACTATTCATTGGAATCGATGATTCCAAATTTCAAAGGGAACTCGATTCTGCCTTTGAAAAAGCGGAATCGTGATTCTGTTCCACTTTTATTAATTATATGAGTGTAATAACTTTTTTATCTTATCATGTATTAATATTTTGTATTTATTACTAAAAGCATTTTCAACAATTAAACTTTTAGACATTCCAATCCAATCCATTTCATTCCAAATCATTTCTGCGTACCAAACATGACATAATAATTTTTACTTAAATTACCTTTTTATCCTGTATAAATTTATTATCTTATTTTTAAAGGGTATTTTTGGTAAATTCCAATATAATTTTATTCATATCCATTCCATTCTATATCCATATCCAAACAAAGGAATAGATTTATCATTCCATATTGATTCCATTCATTCAATTCAATCTATTCCATTGCAACGATTCTCGCGTACCAAACGTGACATTACTTTCTTTTATACATCAATAAGTCCAAAGATCCACTTAACTTCTAATCTTAGACAGTAAATCACATTTAAAGAGGAAATATGAAATCATGGAAATCTTCATTTTTCAAATTTTAAAGTTTTTTTCTCTTTTAAAAGCAAATCTCTTGTATTCTTGCTGGTTTCATCAATCTTTTTGTTATATTTTGAAAAATTTTGCTTTAAAATAGTGAAGATTTAGGCAATTTAAGTATAAGATTTCCCTTTCTAATTTCCTTTTCATTCCTCCTTTTTCTTTCTCTCAATTCTCTCTCTTCTTTTACCCCCTTCTATTTTATTTATTAAGTTGGACTATCTTTAATTTGGCTAAAAATTAAAATTTTTATTCATTAAAGCTACATAGCATATTCTAACTAGAAGCATCATACCATCTAATAGAGTTAACTTGGATAACATTGCCATATTTGAGAAGTTTAATTAGACATCAAATTTACAAATTTAAAGTTTTGGTAATTATTTGCATATTTAGACAAAGTAAAGATAGTAAATGCGACATTAACTCTTTATTTTAAGGAAAACATATATTGGCATTTATAATTTATGGATAAATTGTTTTAGGAAGGGTTTGATTAAAGGATTTTTCTTTCTTTCTTTCTTTCTTTTATTTTTATTTTTTTTTGTTTTTGGAGTGTTGGAGGTGGGTCTTAACCAAGAATACCTTAAGTTGATCCCCTAAAATTTTATGGTACATTTGGTACGCATGAATAAACTGAAATGGAATAGTGATTATGGCTTCCATTCTCTATCCTAATGTTTGGAAGTGTTTTTAGAAGTCAGAATCGCGATTCCTTGGAATAAATGATTTCGACTTCTAGGAGGAATTTGACTCCTCCTTCTCAAAGATGAAATCGCGATTCTATTCCATCTATATATATGGTTATTTTTTAATCACATTTTTATCCTACACATATTTATTATCCACATTTAATATGAAGGGTATTTTTGACAAATCTTATTAAATAATCATTCCATTTCATAAATGTATCCAAACATAGGAATTGATTTGTCATTTAATTATTCAATCCAATCCAATCCATTCCATTCCAATCTTACGATTCCTATCCATTCAATTCTAGACGATTCCAACATACTAAAGATAACATTAGAGGTTTATTTATTTATTTATTTTTGAAGAAAATATGAATACAACATAGGGTTGTTGACCATCTCAAGTCTAGAATTGGTCATCTTTCCCTTAAGTCAACCATATTAGGCTATAAGGACCTCTAATTAACTGCAATGTTCCATAGTTAAGTACCTAAGTTTGTGCTTTGAGTTTTGGCTTAAGAAAGCAATTTTTTAAGAATGTTTAGGGTTTTAAATAAATTTTACGTGTATGTTAATAGGTTTTAGATATATTTGTTGAAGTTTAATAGCTAAATCTTCATAAGAGTATGTCATGTTGATATTCAATTGTGCTTGTAGGTCAACAAGAAAGAAGTCTAGGGAAGTTTAATGTGAGTCCATAGAAGGATAATAGGTTTATGGACCACTCACATGTTGTCCAAACTGATGTGTTTTGCTTGTGCTTGATAGATACCAATAATTATTGCAATTAGGTTGGTTACAGATAAGTGGCCTATTGCCCTACTAAAAAACATCATTGGTATAAAATAGCTCATAGTTTAGTATTGAGGTTAGCCATTCCAAAGAAGTAGGTCTTAGTATGGCAAAACCATGAAATGCTATAGTTCATGATGTTCAAAGAGAAGCTGTCTATGAGCATAGTATTGATATAAGATACTATTGTAGGTGGGAGTTGTAAGCTAGACTACCAATAATCGAGGTTGGAAAGTGATTCAAATACAAAATGGCTAGTTTTTGGGTTATAGAACCTTGAGATCTTGGATCCATGACTCTCTTTATTGCTCAAGACAATAGGTTTGCTTGTATTTGTTATCCTCCACATAAATAAGATAATAAATCGGATTGTTCTTATTGCTTGTATGTACTATTGTATTAGTTAATCTGTTTAGACATGAGCATGGACATGTGATGTAGCTTATGTTTGTATGTGGCGACGTATCCTTGCTAGGTTAAGTAGCTCGCCCATTTTTCACATGTATTGTTCAAGTCAACAAACTTTTGATAATGAAGATTGTTATGATGGTCATTGAGAAAATTTATGGGGGTGATGTGATGATAGTTCATTAGATAGTTATAGCTTTTAGATGATTTCTAATAGTAATTCTTAAATTATGAAGTTATGATTTTATTTAGAGCATAATAAATTGATTTTGTTTGTTGTTATTTTTTCCATAGTGATCTATAAATGTATGTTAAAATCTATCTAATGAATGGAGACTTAAAATAAATTTTCTAGGTTTATTTGTTTCATATAGTTGTTGACTATAGTAAGCTTCGTGATTCAATTATTTCTATACTAACTGCTTTAATATATTCCGAAGACCACAATGATTACAGGTTAGTTTGTTTCATCTATTTAAGGTTAATTTAACATTTTATATTTGTGTTTTTCAAATATATATTTGATAAGAAACAAATATAGATAAAAGGATTTTTTTTATTATAAACGGATCAGATGTACATAAGACACAAATAAAAATCAAACAATCCAAACAAACCCTATAACAATTAGAAACAAAATAAATAAATTGGATATCAAAGATTATAAAGATTGTGTGTAATATAGCATCAAACGTAAATTTGTAATAAATAGTTGTTAAAAACTATAACCTTTGTTGTTCAATCTAATGAAATTATTGCACGAAATGGCATATTATTTAAATTCATAAAACTTTGTAAAGTAAAGGATATTTATACATTCACCATCTATAAAAGACATCAAAAAAATAAAAAAAAAAAAAGTGGCTTAAGTGCTGTTGCAGTCAATGGCCAAATTTTTCAAAGGAGTAAAAGGAGATTGTAGCCAAACCTGAAAACTGCATGGGAGTTTTTTAGATAATAAGGACCAATAATTCCCAAAAACATGACAATCTAAAAGAGGTTCTTAGGTCTTAGCCTAGTACACCAAAACCAAATCACTCTTAATTGCATGATTGTGTCATCTTATTAGTCTATGATCTTTGTTGCACCTTTTGGTATAGAGTATATAGCAGAAAATCATGGTCAACACCTAATTAAAGAAAAACAAGTTGGCCTACCTCTTTATTTTTCTCTCCTTTTAAATTAAATGACATGGTACAACCAAAAGCACTCTGGATTTAGGTACACTAATTGAGAGTTATTAGATCATATTACATTTAGCTTTCAAATTTCAATGTGCTTGTGCATGCCTCTGGATTCTTCAAGTTTAAATTATTTCATTATCTATTGATCTTAGATTCTAGGTACAGCCGAATAAGTACGAGATTTTGGTGACTAAAACCCACCTTAAAGCTGTTCTTTTAGGTGAGATTAGGCTGTCACAAGATTGATATTATAGCACAATTATTTGGGAGTTGATTTTCATCTAACTTGGTTACATCATTTGCAAAATGCATTCACTTATAGTCACTCTACCCTTATGTTTACATTTAAGTGAGATTAAAGCTTTAAATCTTCTAAAACGTGCTTCTATTTTCCTTATATGGTTATTTTGTTGTTGATAAAAAAAAAAAAGAAACAACAAAAAGATAAAGATAAAACAAAAAGATAAAATAATAATTTTTATAAAAATATATAAAAAAGTGGAACTTGTTTTCCTGATTTGCTGTAATTTGTATTTTTAAAGGAAAATTGACATTAGCATGTTTTTACAGATTTGTGAGTCCAAATGTTCCACTTCAAAGATAAGAGTGCTTACAGGGCATGTAGTGAAAAAAACCATAAAATGAGCTGTGTGGTTGATATTCGAATAAATATTTGCTATGTGTTAAACAAATAAGAATAATTAAAAAAAATCTTAAAATAAATTAAGCAATAATTATTATTTCATAATATGTAGCAATTATTTATTTACAAGTATAGGAATAAGACAATATTTGAAGAGTAAATTTTCATCCATATATATCTCCAAAGGGGCCACTTAATTAGTTAATTTTTGTGCTATTGGAAATAAAAAGACAGAAACCTTTATTACTGTCCCATTATGGTTTTGAATGATGTGTTGACATGATACCCAAAATTTCAAAAAAAATTGTCTGTGTTTTTGGAAAGCTAGATAAGAAAACAGCCAAGGAATTTTTAATATGGGACCATAAATATAAAAAATTAAAATACTTTTTTATATACAACATCAAAGATATGATACCTCCTATTTGGATATATAAAGTTTTTTCTATAAAGTAATTTGTATTTTTTCTATTTGAAATCAAATATTTAAAAGTTTGACAATAAAAGTACACTTATACCGCTAAACTGATGCTTAGTCCATACTTTTATAATAGTTTTTTTTTTTATTCCCTTTCTCCAAAACACATTATTTTCTTAAACAAATGCAAAGCATGAACCCAACGAATCTCTCCAATACAAATTTCCCCATAAAATTAGTTGGAAAATTTTTATTTTTATTTTTACTTTTTGCTTTTTCCTCACACTTTTCCTGCACAAAAAGAGATTTTTTTATAAAGTGGTAGAACACTTAAAAAGAAGAGTTTCCATTAACTTTTCACACCTCTTACCCGTGATTACCAGACAAACCAAAAATAACACCATCTTTTCGACCAGATCAAGTAGAGAGATTATTTAATTACAGGTTACTTTTGGGTACCGAACCGTTAAAAGTTAGCAGACTTTACAGGTTGACAAATCAACTCAAATCACTGTTGCAATAAAAGATAATTAAAGGACTAAACACCACCATAAAGTAAAGTCTTCCATTCTAACCCCAAAGGCTCTTCTATACGGAAATGTAATAAGGATTGGTCTCATAAAGGAAATTACAAGCCCTATCACCAATCCGATACCAAGGTATTTCTTCTTCCCATAAAAATATCTAATTTATGCATTAAATATCAATTAACATTTACTACGTATCATTAAATAATAATTCTCAACTACGTTATTTTAAAGATTTTATCACTTCATAACATGTGACAAATTCTAATTAAATAAAAATAAGAATGTGACAGCAATTTAAGGATAATTAACTTTCATTCAATCTTATCTATTTCCATATATGCCAAATTACTATATGTTAAGGAAATAGATCATATAGCAATCTGATCGTATACTATATAGCAATAGAATGGTAGGAGGAATAATATATTACAATAGAATTAGAGTTTTTCAAATTGAACCTCGATGTAGATTATCGGAATAATCTATTATTAATAAAGTCGCATTTATGTTTTTATTTTATATTGAATTCGTGTCGGTATCAGAAAAACATAAAATTGATTATACATTATGCATAACTAAAATATAAAATAATTGTATTATTTTTAGTTTTATTATACCGTGTCTCGTGATATCACATCACGTTAATAATTACCAGCCTTAGCTAGACTCGTTCCACTGCCTCTCAAGAAACATCCCTTCAACTTTTAGTGTGGTACCTGAGCGACACATTTACATCCCTCACTGTTGTTTTCTTATCTCCTCATGCGCAGGATATAGCTGACCCAGCCCCGACCCAACTCTAGTTAAAAGAGAGGAGGGACTGTACTTGCTTTCAGACGCGAAAATGGCAGGACAAGGGCACAACTTGGAATCACGACGACATAGGCCATAGGCCATAGGGGCAAAAGTAGACCTTATTTTCTCAATGCGTAGATTGAAGATGCTTTTCCCATCTCAAATTGTAGCATAAAGTCTCTAGGAATAAATGCTTGATGCAAAACGTGAATTCTATTTTTCAACTTAAAAGCTGAAGATGTAGGACTCATTGGTCAAATCTTATTACTCCAATGCAAGACCTACGTTATGAAATTAATAATAAAAGGTGTCATTCTATTAAATTTTTAATAAGATCCGTTTATCGGTGTATTTATAAAATACTTAATATATCACTTATTGTATTTATTTTATTAATTAGACGACTGATTAAATAATTCATGAACCACCTAAATTTTTAATGTGTGGTTTCATTTACCTAATTTAAAAAATTAAGTGATTTTATGAGTAGTCTAAACATCATATACAGATTATTAAAGGTTATGAGAAAGTAGAAACTCATATCCTCGCCAGATCATTTAGGAATTTCTTTCTTTTTTTATATTTTAGTTGTGCCAAAAAAAAAAGGAAATTTCTCACCACAAACCGATTGTACTCACCAGTCAAAGAAACAAGGACTGAACCTAGTTGTTTGTCGATGTCGGGTATGTCTCTTTGCTCCCATTTCGTATAAAGATAAAAAGACACATCCTCACTCCCCCAAAAAACAAAAACCAAATCAGAATTTTTTCAGAGCGCCCCCCCCCCCAGTCTATCTCTCTCTCTCTCTCTCTGTTCCTCTGTTCTGCTGTGTCCCACGTTATAATTCCCACGTTGCATTTCACTACAACACAGACCAATTTAATTCTAGATAATGCTCGGTTTGATACCAAAACAGAGCCGAACCGAATAAAACTCGAAGCCAAACAGCCCTTTATTCGAAATGCCTGCAGTGAGGTTGGATCCAGTGGATTTGGGCGTACAGATACCCCATCATTTCAGGTGCCCGATTTCGCTCGAACTAATGACCGACCCCGTCACGGTCGGTACCGGCCAAACATATGACCGCTCCAGCATCGAGTCGTGGATAGCCACTGGGAGCACGACTTGTCCCGTGACTCGTGTCCCTCTCGACGACTTCACTCTAATCCCCAACCACACCCTCCGCAGGCTCATCCAGGATTGGTGCGTCGCGAACCGGTCTTTTGGTGTCGAACGAATACCGACACCGAAACAACCGGCCGATCCGGTTCTGGTCCGATCGTTATTGAATCAAGCCGTCTCGGCATCGAGTCCGGTTAATTCTCAGCTCAATGCTTTACGGAGGATTCGGAAACTCGCCACAGACTCGGAGAAGAACCGGTCCGTTATTTCTTCTCTCAGCGTCAAAGTGCGGGAGATATTTCTTGGTTTCCTCTTCTCGTCGGAGTCGGAGGAGTTGGCTCACGAGTCACTTGCCGTTCTCGCAATGTTACAACTCAGCGAGTCCGAGTCCGAGTCGGTCGCGTCGGACTTAAACCGAGTCGATTATTTGGCGAAGCTTTTGTTTCACTCGTCGATGGAGGTGCGAGTCAACTCCGCGGCGCTCATAGAAATCGTTCTTATCGGAATCGGATGTCCGGAGCTGCGACGTCAAGTTTGTAGTTTCGACGAGATTTTTGACGGAATAGTGAGTATAATTGGAGCCGCATGCAATCCGCGCGCTTTGAGAACCGGAATCAGAGCGCTTTTCGCGTTATGCCTGGTGAAGCACACGCGCCACAAGGCCGTCGAAGCCGGAGCAGCGGAAGCATTAATAGACCGGTTCGCGGACCTGGAGAAGTGCGAGGCGGAGCGCGCGCTGGCAACGGTTGAGCTTCTGTGCCGGATACCGTCGGGGAGGGCGGCTTTCGCCCGTCACGCGCTTACCGTTGCGGTTCTGGTGAAGGCGGCGCTGAAGGTGTCAGAGAGGGCAACGGAGTACGCGGTAGGATCGCTGGTTGCGCTTTGCACGGAGGAGGAAGAGTGCCGGAGGGAGGCAGTTAGGCTAGGGGTGGTGACGCAGATGCTTTTGGTGGTGCAGTGCGAGTGTACGGAACGCGCCAAGAGGAAAGCGCACGTTCTGTTGAAACTGCTGACTGACTCAGATTGTTCGTTCGGGAATTGTACGGATAATTTTGCATGCAGTGAAGTGGTAGTCCTATTTTGAGTTCCTTTTCCCCCCCCCTCTATTTTCTATTTTTTATTGTATTTCCATTAACAAAATAGGATTATACCCTTATGTATATTGTTTTTTTAAACTTATGTCCATGTAATTGATTAATCGTACATTAACAATTAAATTGGATTGCCTTCACTGTAATATTTGTTTAATAGTAATTATGTCAAATTCTTACTACAAAAACGTCAATAAGCACAGATATAGGGTTATTAATAACTACTTGTACATAAAGATGATAATTTATATGATTATTAAAATCAGTTAATACAGGAAGATAATAGATTAGAATAATATGAAGGAACGAAAAAGTTCTGGTGTTTATAAGCCAAAAATATTTTTATTTGGAGAATTTATTGTCAGTTTAGATGTAAAAAGGATGTTGTGTCTGTTCTGTTGTGGATTAAATTTTAAGACACTCATTTCTTGATTTGGTAGTTAGTTATTACGGAGATTTTTTTTCTTTTTAATATGAATGGAGTTTTTTCTTCCTCCTCTTCTAATAATAATAATAGTTAGTGTTTTATGAATATAAATCATGTTTAAAGTCTTTTAGAATACCGATACCCTCACTTCAGTCTTCAGCCGTGCATATATTAAATAAAGCAGCAGAAAGTCGCAAAATGGACGTAAATTTTTGAAGTTTAATACATGTGTAGGGTTTCTTTGGAAAAATATTATCAATATATAACTCTCATGAAATTAATTATCAATATACCATAGTAAAATTGCGTTTAAAATACAGAATATAATAATTTACACATAAATTGCGAGAATAAAACATAATATAAAGTTTATATACCATTGCTATATCGCGATTAGTAATCACGATATAGGACTTAATCATATATTGTAACTGCTAATCGCGATATGAATGTTTTTTTTTTCGCGTGTAAATGTGCTTTATCTATACAAATCGAGATTAGAATTTAAAAGTCCTCTTTTCAAATATATGTATATATATATATATATATATATATATCATTTATGGCAACCGTGACGGTCATGCAAAATTGGTTTGGTTTAATGAAAGAATTGTCGTGGGAAAAATTTTCAGATGAGATTTCTATGCTGTGTTTGTTTCCGTTGAGTTATGATGGTATAAACTTAGAGCTTTGGTTATTCGTCAATTAATTGGAAGAAAATAAGGAAACATAAGTTAAGACAAAGAATCAATTGTTTGTACCTAGTTACTTACGATGATGGTCTGGGAAAGTAGATTCCTATTATTCAAATGAAAGTTCCAGTTGAGGTAACGGTTGGTGAGAACGAGTAGAATCATGCATAAGAGAACAGTTGCTTCAAGCTCAAATATCATTTTTCAGCACAAGGATCATGCACTCTCGTGCAATTACTGGATTATTTTGAATCCTTTAAATTGCGATGCATAAATAAAATAAATTGTTTATTATCGATAAGATAGGTGGTCCGTGAACTATTCATTTATAGATGATTTTCTTATTAATTTTTTTTTGTTGTTAAATAAGCTATAATACCTACATATAAGATAATAAGTCAAGTTGTAGATATTGTTATTCGTATTCTACTCGGCAAAAAGAATTAGGTCCATGTATCCCTCCCGAATTTCGACATGTTTTACGTTCATGGATTTACAAGAAGCAATTGATGTGTTAGACCGTTGGCATGGGATTAAGAGATGTTGCAATATCTGTGATAGCGGTTTTTATCAATATGGTACCAACGATTAAATAATACAAAATAATAAAATCTTTATTTAACTAGTTTCTTTTTCTATATATGACTGAGGCAAAATTGATAGTTAGGAGAAGTCTTCAACTTTTATGCACTTTGAACGGTTTATAAATTACACATGCGTGCATATTATTCCTGTTTTTCTAAGAACTCGTCATGAGAACCGGGTGAAAAATGTCCTCTGAATTTTATATCATTTTGGTCCGCTTTAAAGAGGTAGAACGCCGAAGTAGAAGTCCATCGTACGATTGCATCGGGTAAATGTCCATCGTAATATTTTGCCGAGTGAAAAAAATTGTTCATCCTATTACCATACTATAATGACACAAACAGACCTATAATTTGTTATTATAAATTACATACAAAGTAATTATTAAAATTGTTACATTAACTTTATATATTTTTATAATTAACTATTTAAAGTTATAAAATGTAATTTAATACCTATAAAGAATCGTTTCAATAATTGAACTCTTAACATAATTTATTACCACGAGTTGGTTTTATGGGCTTCTAATAGAGCTTAGAAGACCAACTTAATGTCAGAAGAAGATTCAGCTTGATAGGAATTATTGGACTTATTTATTTTGCTCTAGGCCTTATTCGGTTTTCTCATGCGTGAAAAGTTGACTAAAAAAATATCTTTTTAAGTTGATTTGGGTTTTATTTGGCTAAAATAAGATTTATGTGAACTAAAATAAGCCTTCAGCCTTTTTGTATTAAAAAATAGGCTATTTTAAAAGATTAATGCACTTTTTCTACATTATAAAGCCTTCATCTTCTTCCAAGCTCACAGCCAAAGCCCATGTCCATATAAGAAAAAGAAGGGATGAATGTTGATCATTGGATTCATAGAAGTGATCCAGTGGTCATAAGCAACAGTTCATCTCTATCGTTCATTCTGATTCTGGTGCTATTCAATGCTAGCATCAACCTCGACTATCTATAAATAAGAAGTTTCTCCCCTCATTTGGAGATAATTCTGCGTATTACTAAGATTAAGAGTAACGTGAAAATTATATTGAAATAACTTTAGAGACATATCAAAGTACCTACTTCGTGAAGAACAAGTTAAAACGATCGAATCTATCTTATTTGATCTTTTGTCATGCTCACACACTCAAAAAAACAGGTTTGTCTGTTCCTCCTCACATTCCTATCTTTATGACTTCTTACACATGTCATTAGTTCATAACTCCTCTCAAGTTGATCAGCATGTCTATCGCACATGATCGACTGGTTGCAATGACCCCCTCCATATAGTACCTAAAACATATGTTGTATTATTATAAACTACAAGGGTAGATCACATTCGGTACCTGAATTTCATAAATTTTTATAATTAACTATCTAAAGTTTTAAAGTGTTAATTTGGTAACTAAAATGTATATTGTATTATTATAAAGTACAAGGGTAGGTCGTATTAGGTACCTAAATTTTGATAAATTATTTAATTTTCTACTTACACTTTCAACTTGTTAATTTTATTATCGGTTAAACTTTTCGAAGTTATTTATACTACCTATATTTACTCTATATTAAGTTATTCATCCAATTAACTGTGTTGACCAATTATGAAGAGTCATCTCTCTCAAGTAATTATTTTAATGAAGATGTTTCACTTAGAACGTATGATTTCTTAACAAATATAGATTGCTACTCATGTTAACTCCACTTTCAAGACATGATTTTCACTATTCACATGTATCTTAAATAGAATATTATCCTTAAAAGAATCATTTGTAACACACAATATTCTATAAATGGTTAAAAAAAACTAATTGTGCATACTATTTTAGGTAGTAAAAAAATAATATCACAGTATTGAGTTTAAAAAGTTTAATCGGATAATACTAAAATGAGTAATCCCAAAATTTATGAACTTGATTGAATGATTGGTCAAAGTTCATGTATTAAATGTGACATTTTCTCTAAACTACTTATAATGCTTGTACTTGATAATTAAAAAAATGGTTATTGTTAATTTTGCTATTAAAGTATCTAAAGTTTTAAAATATTAACTTAATACTTGAACTTACCTCTTTTTCCCATTAATAACTTAAACTTTGTCCATTTTTGTAATTAATTACCTCATTTAAAGAATGAATTTGTAAAGTAAATTTGTAGGTTGAAAAGTTTAAATACCAAATGTGACATTTACCAAGAAAAAATGTGTCAAGTTAAACTTTATAGAGTACAGTGATTCATTTAACATGCATATTTATATAAATAAAAAATATATATTAAAATATTATTACAATTATTGTACGGACAATGGTTTTTTTTTTTAAATTTTTAATCAATATGAGGTGATACTGTAACTCAATTACATAAATATACATTATGTAATTATAGTTTTATACGCTGATTGATACATGGATCTAAACTGATAAGAAGGACAAGTCTAATTACTGACCATACTCAATAATTGTTTCTTATCATGTATCCATTTGCTAATAGGATAAATGGTATCATCTGATATATAATTAAGCAGACCGATAATACATAATGAATTATAACCATACTTTAATTTTACTATTTACACATAATTAAGGCCGAGATTTCAAGGACAAACGGGATGCATGGTCGACGGGAGAGACACACAAGTGATTTAGAGGTCGATTGGCTGGCCAAGTGATGATCATTAGCTGGTGGCGATTGAATAGAGCGTTAAAATCAATTATGAGTTAAATCCATTTTGAGGGTCTCTTTGGTTGGTTGATTTTCCAGCGGTTTGGTATCATTTGGTGTCTGTTTGAATCAAACTATTTATTAAGAAACAGATAAAATAAAAAATAAACATATTTACTCATAAATAGATCAAACAGTCAAAATACATATAATATGTAAATGCATATACGAATAAAAATCAAATAATCCAAACATACCTTTGTGAGATATACCAATTTAGATACCGACAGAGATGATCTTGTGCTAAATCGGTTCTTTCATGTAATTGTTCACTTCTAATTCTAACCTTTTAAATGACACATCATTTGTGGGTAAGTTTCATGTTACCTGAACTTTTTTATTTGTAATAAAATTATATTTTAAAAAAATTATATTGAGAAAATACCTGAAATTTTTAAAAATTTCATTTAAAATATACTTAGATGAAAACAGTCCATTTTTTTGTATGATCACTGATGTGAACATCGAATTCGAATAAAATATTATTTTTTGATCCACGTTGGCAATTTATTTATTATTTTTCACCTTCTTTCTCTCTCTTCCTCTCTTTCTCTCTCCCTCTCTTCTTCTTTCCTATAGTTCATCATCATCTTCTTCTAACCTTAACCCCCAGCATCATTACCGCCACCATCACCCTCACCTCGTCGTTTCACAAAACCATCTCCTACACCTACCTTCGACTTCTCTCGTCGTGATTATCTCTTCGAGACACTTGACCTGGACGGCTTCTCCGATGTCTTTGGTGGCCCATTGCAGACCATGCTCCTCCGCAAATTGTCCAACGAATTCACTTCGTGATCCTTCTACGATGAAGTCTTCCATCCCGCAAAGTTCTCATCATTTTTGTCTAATGAAAATGTCACCGTTTTCCTACAATCCAAAATCGTGTGTCAAAATAAAAAATTTCCATTTTTTTCTCCTTTGATAATTTTGCAAAAAAATTAATTAATAATAACACTAAAATAAAACTAATAACATTACCATTACCCATTTTTGTCTTACAAACACTTGCGGTAAAAATTAACTATCTTTAGTTAACTTTACCCATCTTTCTCTAATATCCATTAAGCATTGATAAGCAAATTGAAATTTGTTACAATAAAAAAAATAATTAATTAATTAAAAAGTAAAAGAAAAGTATGACTTGTTTATTGCCTCTCTTCCTTTTCCCAACCATAAATGTATTGCCTCTTCTTGTTGATTATATCTTGGTAAGATATAATTTGAATTACCAATTTTTTTTTAATTATTATTATTTTTATTATGAGTGTGAAAAAAAATTTAAACTTGGACACCTTAATGTTTGAAATTCGTAAATTCACTACCATATAAGTGACTGCTTTATGTCATTGATGCGATTTAATTTGTGTAATTTCATCATAATTCATTCCACCGATGATGAAGGTAGGTGGTGATGGGTCAACCTTTAGTATGGTCTAGCTGGTGGTTGTTTGGTGGTGATGTTGGGTTTGTTAAATAAGGTTTGGTGTTATTTTAGAGAGAGAGAGGGCTAGAGAGAGAAAGTGAATGGAGAGAGAAGTTTAAGAGGAAGTGGCGGTGGTGATGTTAGGGGTTAATGTTAGAAGAAGAAGAAGATGAACAGTAGAAAGGAAGGGAGAGAGAGAGAGAGGAAAGTGAAAAAAAATTAAAAAATTGCTAACATGGACAAAAAAAATGTTATTCAAGTTTGACATCCATGTCAGCAATGAAATAGAAAAATGGACAGTTTTCGTCGAAATATTTTTTCAGTGAATTTTTTTTTAAAGTTTAGGTATTTTCTCGATACAAAATTTTCTTTTGATATAATTCTATTACAAATGAAAAAGTTCAGATATCTTAAATGAAACATATCCTAGCATTGGCTCTTAATCTATTTTTAAGGGAAAAATACATCAATAAATAACTATCATTTAAAAAGTGCTATTATTGAAAACAAGCAGCTAATATGTAAGAAAAATTTGACCATAACATATTTACCTAATGCTTAAATATAGTAAAATCATATAATTGTTGCCTATTGGACACCATATTTATAAAAACCTAGAATTGTAAATCCTTCTGCAACAACAGCTAAGTCTCTTATATTTGTAAACTCCTAGTATTGTGATTGAATTTTTTTTTTAATTTAAATATAAATTAAACTATCTTGATTTTGCTTTAGCTAATGGAGCAAACAATTATAACAATCAATGAAACAAATTTGAAAATTAAAACTGAGTAGAAAAAGAAGAAGATTAGTTATGTCAATTTATAGAGGTTCCGTCTTGTATGCCAATTCTTTACTTTCAGCTTCCTACTAGGAATCCAGTATATTCATTAATTTTTTCCCACTATACTAAAGTTCAAAATGTTGAGTGTTTACATTCGAGCTAACTCCGAGCAAAATCTTCATTATTAAGTCTCCCTATCTACCTATTAGCTAATCACTCAACTACAATAAAAAGAAATAACTCTCAAACTTACGACAGATACTTTAGCAAAAGCAAGATGAGAATAATTTTGTTTTCTCTACAATATAAGAGCAAAGAATAAATTAGAGATTAAATTTGGGAGATTGTATTTTGATGAAGATATAGCTAGGAAAGCATAGAGTGCAAAAAAGATGAAGTCATAGCCCATTATTCTTTTCTTCTTCTTCTTATTCATCTTTTTTTTTTTTTTTGTATTCTTCTTCTCATCATCATTCAAAATTCAGTGAGAGTTGAATCTTGTCTATAACGATACATATGTTGATTTTGTAGAACTTCAGTTGAGATACTTTTGTCATTTAAATTTTAAATTTTTAAAAATCTACAATTGACTGGTTTTTCTTGAAGTTATCTTCTTCAACAATGCAATCTTGTTCCTGTGATTCTTGAAGTGATATCTAATCAATATTTGAATTTGAAAAGACATCCGATTAGTGAGAACAATCCTTTGGAAAAAAAATTGCATAAATATCTTCATTAGAGTTTGAAATTTAAAATTGACGAAGATGGATAAGTTTCAACTGAAATTGTGAATCAATATATCTTTATTTGTGGAAGCTTTATCTTCGTGTATCAATCCATTTCTTCCTTTAGATTTTCTCATGTTTATCCATCCAAAATTCTTGAAATAATCTTGAAAATGTTTTTTAAACTTTGGGTGTAAATATGATAAACTTAAGTTTTATTCTTTATGAGTAATTACAGCAAAAAATTCATTACCAAATAAATAGTTGTGATCCCATGATATAAATCCTACTTATGTGAAATGTATGGAATATATTACCTAATTATATTTAATAAGTTGAGCTAGGCGTTCAAAGCATTAAAAAGCCAACTCATAACCTTTTTTAAAACTTTCTATAAAATCTCTTAATAACCTTGTGTAGACCTAATTTTCCTTGTGGAAGAGTGATGAAGTTTGTCTTGTTTTAGAACCTTTTGTATTACCTTATGGAAAACTTGACCTTTTTGTACTACCTTTTGCATAAGAAATTCTTCTAGTTAATAAATTGATTGTTTTCAAAGTTCAAGTATTTAATTATGCATTTTATGAAACTTTAAATTCCATTTGTCACATTAACCTTAAAATAGAAAAAACCAATATATAATTAAACATTAATATCCACTATATATTATAACATTTTATGAAAATGCATTATCAAAATGTTAATTATGATAAAATATCCAAGTAGTAGAGGATCTTTATGCTATGGAAGAAAGCAGCCTCATGGCAAGGATGAACATTAAGGATAAGATAGTTTATAGTGGTTCAAAAATGCCTTAAAAGATATACCTCATACCGATGCCACAATCCTTAAGCCTAACATGGCTTCCATGCCTTCACAGCCTCATCATGGATATCTAGGCTAATCCTTTTGATATGATCTTTTAAAACATCATGAACCCTTATAACTTATGGTTCCTTAATATTCATCCATACTATAAAACCTTAATCTATGATATAAAGAACTTCATCAAGGTTTTAGAGCATGATTATCCTTATATCTTATTAGAAAATTAGCCTAACATCTTGTAAAGTAATAGAAGAAAACTTACATATATTATTGATGATGGTATGTTACATTGCTAGAATGAAGTGTTTACAGACTCAAAACTTAGGAAAATATAAGGGTTTTCTGGTTTGTGTTTGAGATGTGTTTGATTGATTAGTTTGAATTTTAGTTTATATTGATCATTGATCGAGTTTTTCAAATTTATAAATGTTTTTTAAATCAGTTCCAATAACTACGGTCTCACAGGGCAAGCGCACCCATCAAATGTCGGTCCCAAGGGAATGGTTAGCAGCTAGTATACTCCCAATCTCATTCATTGTCTAGTTAAAGAAAGGTTTAGAAAAACATAAAGAAAAAGCAACTATGCTAAGTTAGAAATATTCATAAACGTTTAATGGGTAAAATAGGAAATGAGCTTGTAACTTCTATGAAACAGCAGCTCAGGGTTGCTTCACCAATTCCTTATCAGAATGATTTCTTAAAAATAATAAACTTCTTAAAAGTTGTTTGAATTGTGTGTTTATACCGCCGAATTCATTAATTTAAACTAAAGCTTCTCTCGAAGTCAATAGTTATAGATTTAGTTGAAACCGGTAATTTGAAATTCCAATTAGACCCACATAAAGAATAGGAATCCATTGCTTAAAAAAAAAAAAACAACTTAATGAATTTTCAAACAAGTGATAGAAAGTCTTCACCTATTCATCGGTAAGAGGTAGATAGGATCGATTCCATTAGCAACCACAGATCTATTCAATTGAATGATCTCTTGATCTATCCAATTAAAATCAATCGTGGATCTAAAAGAGTGCACCACTCCTTTAAAAACCACAAGTTTAAGTTCAAGTCACTAATTACAAATACCCAATCAAATTAACTTGAAAGAGTATTTGAAATTAATTGAATCAGGAATTGGATTTGTAATCCCTAAGCTATAAGATTTTATTTTTCCATGGATTTATCAAAATAAGCACGAATTAGAAGAAATAAAAAAGATTCAAGAGATTAATCAATTAATTGCTTAGAAATTTATAAAAATTACAAACATTGGATTAAATTGATTTTACCCATAAAGCAAAAGAAATTCTCAAGTAAGAAGAAATGAAAATTCTTTTACCCAGGAATCCTTTAGAGAACTACTCTACGTTGATACTGATTTACACTGTTAGTACATACTTTACAATGCACGCTTGCACGTTTATTTATAGGCTACTAAGCACAAAAAGCATGGCCTACTTTATTGACACGTGGCAGATTCTCTCTAACAGAATTTGTGATATTTTCCACATGCGCATATGATTTGTGAAAATACTCATCAAAGGTCACGTGTGATCTGTTGGTCGAGACTCGTATTAAGCAAAATCAGGCTCGACTTCTGGAATTTCCAAAGTAAATTATGCGCTTTTGTCCATTGCTCTATCGAAGGTAAAATTGAGAAAGTCGAGGCTCGTATCGCTGAGGCTCGAGGTAATTTTAATGAAGAATTAGTCTATCAAAACAATTATTGAGAGTCAAGATTTGAGGCTCGACTTTGAGGCTCGATAGTGTATTTTCCCCAGAATGATGCTCAATCACTTCGATTGAAGTCAAGGGTCATTTCGAGGGCTCATAGTTAAGGCTCGATAGACCAATTTTTGTTGTTTTCTTCCTTTGTTTAGCATCGGTTGTGACTTTACAGGGCTCAACTTCTGCAGTCTTGACTTTACTTTTTGTTTCTACTCCAATTCTAATTTAAAACACTTTGATTATTCCTCATTGGATTCTAAGAGCTTCAAAACAACATTATTTATCAAAAACACAATTTTGCAGGATTTTATCAAAAAATTATTAGCAAAATGAGCTCAAAATCCTATGAAAAATATAAAGTGACAATGACTTATCATGTTCTCACAAATATTCTTACTCTATGACTTAGACATTGAAACTCGATACCTACTTTTGAACAAGCTGATGCCATATATAGGCATAAAAGGAATATAAAACAGTGCAAAATGATAAGGTTTAAGAAAAAGTGCTATAAGGAAAGTGCTATAGTGAAAAACTATCTGCCTTTTGTCTTGTTGTCTTCTGTCAATCTTATCATGTCATGTCTAAATCTTATTCCTTGAATCGGTTTACGTCTTCTACTCCTTCCATTTCCACGGATCCTGTGCTTTCCGATGTGTGGCTGGGATCATAAAATTTCTTTTATCATCTTCTACATCTTCTTCTTTCATCCTTTGGGCTAAATTATGCAAATATGTGGATAGCTTCCCCAAACTACTCCCTTTTATTTAGAGAATATATATTTGGTTTTACTTGAACCCACATATGAAAATCAGGGTCTTTTAAGGTCCTATTATTGATCATATATGCTATATAATATTCCAGCTGTTGGCTCCATGAGTTCTTAGATTCAAGCATGTAAATATACTATGTCATGGAGTATTTTTCCCTGAAGGGAATAACCCATAACCAGATTATGGATGGTTTAGCTTCATAGGTTAACTATTATGGTGGAAGAAATTGAATCCTTATTTATATTTAACAAGTAGATCATGTTGCTTATAACCCATTCTATCTCTCTTAGAGCTTTTATTACTTCCTTGAGCTATCTTCCCAATGATTGGGACATTAATTGTAGGAAAGTTCCCACAATACAAGTTACAAGGCCATAATCCATCTGTGTCTCCAATGTATATACCAGTGTTCCTATAATGAATTCTTTGAAATAATTTAAGTCTATTGCAGCCATGTGGATTACATATGTCACATGTTTAGGACAATAATATTTTTTTTTGTTGTAGTAACTTATATATTCTACCTGTGAACCATCTTCTGTGCATGTGAAGCAAGGAAGTTCTAGAAATTCTTTAACCCTTATTATATTCTTTATATTTACACCCTTACTATAGTCTTTATATTTACACCATCAAAATATATTCCTAGAATATTATGGATGGTATGTTTGAAAAGAACGAAGGGTTTCAAAAAGTCTGCCTTTGGATAATTTTCTATTTTCCATTTTGCTTCAGATGGCAATTTTGAAATGAATTTCATATCTTTTGAAGAAGATAATAGATATAGCTATCTCATATAGCTCTTGTGGTGTTTTTCCTCTTTTTATGGTCTGTAATGGGAGTGATTCTTTAAAAGAAGCACAGTGTTATTTTATTGGTCTTGTGTCCTCTCTTTTTTTTTTTATTTGTTATGCTTGTAAGGTAGAGATATGACAATATGTTTTCTTATTCTTCTTTCAAGGTTCCAAGACTAGTAAATTGCTCATCAACCTCCATTTTTCCTATTGTTTTCTTTAAACTAGCAAGGTTATCCAATGCAAGGTCTGAATATTTTTTATGTCTTCTTGATATTTCTTTTACCCAATTTATTACCTTTTAAAGGCCATTAAAACCCCTCCATGTGGGACATGGATAATTTTTAACTTAGGTAAGTACATTTCCCTTCTATTTAAATACTCTAACTGTGTATCCTTTTGTGATTCCATATATTTCAAATTTTTTCTTGTCTGCTTTTTCATCCTGTTTGCTTGTAGTCTTTTCTTATGTTTTTACCTATTGAAAATGCCTTGCTAGTGCACAACAGATTACATATTTAAATTTGTCTTGGCTAGTTAATGACCATACCCCATCAATAAGAACTTGGTGTACTTCATTTTTAACAGATATTAAAGGTGGGATTTGAAACTGTTTGGGTGAGTTACTAGGCAATATTAGTAAAGATATATTGCCTATCATGACCTGTGTGTTGAAAAAAAAAATTAGAAATTATAAAGCGCAGTTAGGCTTGTTTACATATATATGGTACAAAAATTAAAACGGAAGTTATAAGATGGTTTTTTAAACCAATTTTAAGTTCACTCATCCAACTATTATCCCCTTTATCCTTTTTCACACAATTATAACAATAATAATAAAGAGATAAGGGAAGGAAAAGATAATACCATATTTAATGTGGAGTTTGACCTGCCCCCTAATCTCTTCGGTCTACAATTGCCTCACTCAAGGAGGACTTCACACTTCATTCATTCAAAATAATTGCCTCACAAAGAGGACTTCACAACAATGCCTCGCCAACAGATAACTTTACATTACCTCAACACAAGGATTTCACAAATGCCTCACACATGAGGACTTCACACAAGTGCCTCACACATAAGAACTTCACCTATTGTCTTAATCACAAGAGGACTTTACTAAACCACTCATACAAAACATGTGAAGAGTGTCTTATAATATTAGCTTACTAATCTCACGAATGACACTATTCACTTAACAAAAACAAATACAAACAGAGAGTATTTTTACATAATATATGCATGTTAAGCTCTACTCTTTCTCTCTCTCCTTCTCTATTTAAAAAACACCCAAAAACACTCTAGATATTGTAACTTTAAAAACAGTCATTTTCCCCCAAATGAACCACCAACAGTCGAATTTAAAAGTCTGCAACAGCTATTTTTCAGAATGTTGCGCTCTAGACTTGTTGCGCCCTAAGCTTGTCAGGCCTCAATTTACCCCTTAACCAAGTATGTGCTTGTTGAACCTTAGATTTAAATTTGTCACACCCTGTAATTAAACTTATCAAGTCCCCAAAGTGACCCGCGACCAAGTACTATGCATTTTGTTTTGTTCCACTCGTCGTGTCTTAGATTTACAACTCTATTAGTCTAATCAAAGTGTAAATCCAAGGCACGACGAGTGGAATAAAATGAGAAAGCACGACCTTGATCACAGCCTTGATCTTCTGCTTTCGCATCTGCATGTATGTGTAAACAAGCCTATCTACAATTTAACTTCGCTTTAATTTTTTTTTTCAACAGTATGGTCCTTGACTAAGGGATAACCTTGTTCCATGTATATATTGTCCAAACCTTTCTCCTGTATAACTTGGGATGAGCTTCCTGTTTGATCTAAGTTTTGCCTGGATGAGCTTTCTGCTTGATTCAAAATTTTCCTTTTTTGTAACCTTAGACTTATTCGTGTATTCCTTCCTGTTTCTATTTCCTGAAACATAACCAAATTATGTTAGAAGGTGAGATAAAATCGTCCATAGTAATATTATTTTTCCCATTTACGTGTTCGAAGTCTATCTTGTAACCCTGGTTTATTCTTATATCTTTGAATTTTAACCATCTTCTTCCACTCATCTTATTACTTCCTATCTTCTTGTGAAATTTTACTATTGCTTCACAATTTGTCCTACTAGCATTTCCTTTTTATTCAAAACAACTAATCTCAAGTTTTCTAAGGAATTTATGATCGCCATTACTTCTTTGTTTATGCTAGGTAAATTTCTTTGCCCTATTTTTTTCACATGTAAACTTGCATATTTCTTTTGTATTCCTTTCTATATACTTATGGGATTTTCTTATTAGTATTTCTCCCCATCCTTTGCCACATTTGTCATATTCTATAATTAGAAATTTGTGTTTAAGGGTAACCTTAATTTTGGTAGCCTTTTTACTTCTTCCTTGATTCTCCTAATTTGTTTTATATCTTCTTAGGTTAATTTCTTAAAACTAGACAGTTTATTATAGAAAGGCCCTATAAAGGAATTCAGGTCTTTAATAATGGTCTAACATAATTTAATAACCCAGGAATGCCTATAATTGTTTCTTATCCATTTTTTCAGGGAATTCAAGGACTTTCTTGGTAATGTGTTCTTGAGGCTTAATCCTTCCATCACATGTTTCTACTCCTAGAAATTTTATGTTCTTTCTTTAGAATTGTGCCTTTTTTGTACTTATAGCTATCCCTTGCATTTTAAATTCAGAAAGCACAATCTTTAAATATCCTATGTGTTCTTGTTCATTCTTTGAAAAGACTAGGATATCATCCACATAAATGGCTGTGAATTTTTTTAAATCTTGAAAAGCAATATCCATCTTTCTTTGAAAAACAACTAGTGCATTTTTTTAATCCAAATGGCATTACTTTCCACTGATAATGTCCCAATCGGCATGTGGATGTTGTCCAAGGTTGTAATTCTTCATCCATCCTAACGTACCAAAATCCTAATTTACAGTCACACTTACTAAACACCTTGCAATTTTGTATCTTGTTGACTAAGTTTGTCTTATTTAGGGGATTATATGTGCCATCCCTTGTATTTTCATTCAATTTCTTGTAATCTATGACCTATTTCCTTTCATCATCTCTATCTCCTTCTTTGTATCATCATCATTCTTTTTCTGACTCCTATATTTTCATTTTATTACATCCTCTCTTACAATCTCAAAGGTTTATGTAGTCACATTCCTTTCCCCCCTTTTTACCACGCTTTTGCAACACTTTGATACCGGGTTCTTATTTACTAAGATAGGGTAAAAATCCCATAGTTGGTTGTCCTAACAAATTTACAGTATGTTTAGTAAGTCATATACCATGATGTTTGATAATAAAAAATCTAATCCTATGATACACTAACTCTGGATTCTCCAAAATTCTATAGGTATTCCCTATTGTTCTTCTGTGAAAAAGCTAATCTTGTGCTTCTTTATGTATCTACATTTTTTAGTCTTATTTCTATGTATATCTGAACTAATCTTACTTATGTCCATTTGTTCTACTTCTTGTGGTGCTATCCTTTCATCTATCATATTAGAAGTACATCCTGTATCTACTAAAGCGTCTAATTCAATGTCTTGAATCTTAAAATGTAAGCTTATTCTTGTATACATATCTTTGTATCTAGTGATTTGTTCTTCTTCTTCTTCTTCTTCTTTTGAGAATTTTCCTTCTATTTTTACCATAGAAATACTCTTATATACACACCTATGTATCTAGTGATTATGTTAAGTACAAGAGTGTTTGATGCCCCTATATAACTTGTTGTGGTGTGATCATGTTCATCATATTGTCTTATCACCACCCTTTTCGGTTTCCTTTCTTCTTTTCTATTGGCTTTTCCTTTTTCTAGTATCATTATTCTTTCTTTAATCTCTTGTATTTCTTCTTCCATTATGTCCATCTTATTGTCTATTCTCATTATTCTTTCTCCTGTAGCATCTTATTGAAAACTCCATTTGGGCATATACCTATCATTATACTGAAATATTTCATTCCCCTTTTCTAAAGATGGCTTGCATCTTTCTATCATGCATTCCCTACATTAATATCTCAACTTGTTGATTGGATTTGAAACAACACATATAATACCTTAAGTTTTACACTCATAGGCTTTCTTAAAACAGTATGTTTATTGTGAACGTTTGATCCTCAATTTTAAATTCTAAAATCATTTATTTAGATTTTGGAAACAACTGGATTTAACAATTGTAAATCAAACTTTATAAAACATTTTAATATCTACTCTCATGAGTAGATAGTCTTTCTTATCAACAAAACCATACCATCAGGTATCTCCTATTGGTTGTATACGCCTTGATGAAATTTTAGGGCGTTACAAGATAACCACTACAGAACTTATAAAGATGATCATCAGATCCACTTCCTTATGCCCAATGATGTCTACACTCTGCTTCTTGTTATGTATTCATCATGACATTATCTCCTATGTCTTGTAGCATTCTGTTAAGGAGATCTACTTTTTCATGCTTATTCTTATCTGTTCTTTGTAAGGGTTTTGTTGGTTTAAAAACATCCTAACAATGTTTTCATCTTCATCATCAAACTCTACTATAGTAATTCCTTATGGATCTATTATTGCTACTATAAAATAGATAGTTTTTGTGTTTCCCATGTCCTCATCTATGGCTAAACTGTCCCATTCGTCGTTCCAACCAATATGCTGACCATAGTATTACTGTTTTTCCTTTTAGGACAAAATCTTACTAGATGTCCTTCTTCATTACATGTAAAACATCTCAACTTATTCTTATACACCCTATTCTTATTGTACTTCCTAACATGTTTTTCTTTGTTTAAGTAAGGTTTCTTTACCCTGCTAAGCTTGATAAAGTACTTTTTCTTAGGTATATACTTTTGTCTTTTTCTTCTTTGGCACTTCTTTTTCCCATATACCTGAGGTGTATACATTGTTTGACAGAAGCTGAAATTTCCTCCTTTCAATTGCCTATTCATTTGTAAAGCTATACATTTTTCTACCAACTTATCTATAAAAATTTTACTCTTACACTTAAGTCATTCAGCTCTTAAGGTGTATTTTGCTTAATCTTTTCCTTCCATTCTTTGTATATTTCTGCTTCTAGAGGTTCTAGAAGTTTTAGGAATAACTTATTTGCTATTAGTTTTTCATAATAGCATCCTACTATAGTGTAATTATAGAAAAACTCTTGTATGTACCTTTTTACATAATAGCAATCCTTGATCTGTAATTGTTCTAAGTTCCTTATTGCACTTCTTTGTTGGTCTATATTCCCTATTTGAGGTGTTTCCCTTGGGAGTATTGCCCTGATCTTGCTATAGAAATTGTTGGGATTTGCTCCTAATTCTTTATCTGTTGTTATGAATTGTGGAAATTTTTTAAGACTCCCACATTGCTCTTGTTGTTTCTCCTAAGAATGATTCAAGATAAATATACATCTGATCTACATCATCTAACAATGAACTGTCTCTCCATGTTCTTACTACTATCTAAGTGTAATTGTCAACTAAAGGACCTTATGGGTCATGTGCACTTATATTTAATATTTTACCGTTATCTATCATATTCTTTCTATCCCAAGTCTCAAATGGCATCCTTTTTCCTTTAAATATCCTATCACCTGCTTCTCTTTCATTATACTCTGTATAAGGAGTTCTATTAGGGATTCCATCCCCCATGTTTTGTCCTCCAGTTGAGACTATGGGTTAAGTAACACTAAATGATCTTGTATCATCTCCTAATGTTAACCCAGCATTCTTATTACTAACATATCTTCATCTATTTCATCATAATTTCCCATTTCTTGTTTTCCTAATCTAGATTCCTATTATTCTATTTCTATTATTTCTTCTACTAGTTCTAATAGAACATCTGTTTCAATACTTTCAGCCTTGATCCTATAAACCTCTCCTTCTTCGGTTATTTCTTTAAATTACACTTGTTGAAATTCCTTTGGAATTCCCTTTTCTTCTAGCCATACTTCATACGGGACTGAGTCCTCTCCGTGTCTTATAAAAAATCTATCCTTCCAATATCTTAATGGCTCTTTAGCTTCTTCCTTAGTATTTGCATATGTTTGTTCTATCTCTTATTTCCTTTCTTTTATACAACTATATCTATTTTTAGATATTCGTTCATTTCCTTAAGTTTCCTTATAGTTTCATCCACATAGCTTAAACCTTTGGTCCTATGTTTATTCCATCTTGTGATATCTATTTGATCTAAAACATTCACCATTCTTAGTTCTTCTCTTTGCTCTAAGGTTCTGTTAAAATCTTCTAACACACTATCGTCTTCTATCGGCCCTGGTCTATCTTCATAGTTCCTGAATCTTAATGAATATGTTCCATCTGGTTTTGGATATATCAAACTTTCTATGAGAACTCTCTGTTCTTCACTTGTCATATTTTCCCCTAGATTCCATTCTTTTCCTTTTATGATAGAAGAGTCTATTTCCATTAGCCTTATCATCATAATTCCTTATGAGGCCATGGCATCTATAACTCCATCTATGTTAAGCGTGTAGGATACCTCACTATTGTCTATTGTTTTGCATATGAATCCTACATCTATGAGCTAGTTTTTTCCTGCATGGTCTTTATATCCTTTATTTTGTAATCCTATGTCAAGATTTCCAAGATTGTTCATGGATATCATGAAATTAGGTGCACAATAAAACAAACCCTTTCCACTATTTACATCTGACTATTTACATCTACTTCCATAGATGCAAATATGACTTTCCTCAAATCTTTCCTCCAAGACTTGTCCATCAATAGAACCAAAACTTTTCCTCCTAGTTTTTCTCTACTTAACCCTCTAATTCTTATGATAGTTAACCTGAGGTGGATAAAGTTTCTATTGATCTTTTTAATTGTCTTAGTGATTCTTTTGTAACAAGCTTTATGTTTAACAATCCATTCGTCACTATTATTGTAATCCCTGAGATTTTTCCTATCTTGAATCTAATAATAAGAAAATTTAATTTGATAAATGACATTAGGAAATTTGATATGTAGGTGATAGAAACTCATTTTTCACTTGGAATTTTTTTATTATTTATTATTATATTATGTTTTATATTGTGATAGGAAATTTTCTTAGTTAATAAAAGATATCAAAAACAAGATTTCGTGAGGTGAGTAAATAAAATGATATTTAAACACTAGTGACTCATGAAATGAAGCCTAAAATATGATGGTTAATTTATAAAGCTTATTGGTTAATAAATTATGGTTTAATGGTGAATCATTAGGAATAAAGTATATGCGATAAAACTAAAAACTGACAAATATCTAAAAATCTAGAACCCTTTCTGAAAACATAGCCTTGAAATTTAAATTTTTTTAGTCTTATGAGTATAATATCTTGAATTACCATTGTGAGCCCGAAATTCTTAATTGCGTAATAGCAAAACTTAATAATATATAATTGCGTAACTTTTAAATTTAAAATTTCAACTCGACAATTATCCGAGAAAATTGTAGGACCTTTAGATATAATTGAAACATAGTTTACTTGAGATAACTTATCCAAATACATGTGTTTGATCCTATATCCTGCATGATAACTTAGCTATTAACCTTAAAAATTATCAAGAACTCATGAAATTGTAACGTATACAATATTTTCTCCATGTGGGACTATTTTTAAACTGGCTTTCAAACCATGTAAGGAAGATGACTGCCCCTTGCATTTCAAATTATAAAGTCATTTTCAAATGACTCATTTAGTTGATGTAATGCATGGATCATAGTGATGTATAATGAATACCACCTTGCAACCTCTCAATCGTCTACTATAATGCATAAGTAAGGACATTCCTTGTGTTGCAACTTGACTAACTCCTATATGACAACTAAGGATACAAGAAACGGACATTGGATAGGATTTAAAACCACTTGTCCTCTCCTTTAACCATAAATAACAAGCCATTAGAAGCCATCTTTGCTAAGCATGAGTCAAGCCTTAGATCATGTGTGATGACTCAACAAATTCGAATCTTAAAGACTTGAAAAAACCGTGCAATATCATTCCTAAGCATAAACCAAATTCAACCATCAACCAATCAAATGAAGACTTTCCTAACTAAGTCTAAACTAAGTAAAAAGCAAATCAAAAGACAAGACTCACATAGGAATTCATCTTACCATATAGAAGCATTAGAAAAATCAACACTTATATCAACATCAATTAGATCAAGGAAAATGATTGAAGCAAATTAAACTATCTAATTTCTTTTGAACTAAAACTCCAACTGTGACTTATAGGTACTATAACCAACATCAAATCTTATTCAACTCAACTTCTATTTACATCAAGGTTGAAACAAATAATGAATGTAAGAAAAATCAAAGAATTCTTCTTAAACCAGAAACTCTAAACCTTGCCATGAGTATTAAGAAATAGACAAGGAAAATTTCATTCCATTATTCTTATTATCTATGGGCCATTTTTATTTAAGCATGAATTAAGCCATGAGTCGCATAAAAAGACTTAACAAATTTTAGTCTTAAGATTTTGAAAAAACCGTGCACTATAATTCCCCATACATAAATCAAGTTAAATCATCATCTAAAGGAAAGTTTTTCTAACTAGGCCTAAACTACTTAGAAAATAAAATTGAGGAATATAGTGCACACATGAGAAGTATTATTGCCGTGAAGAATACTAGGGAATTCAATACTCATGTCACCATCAATTTGACAAGGAGAACTCTAGAATTTCTCAAGTTGTGATCATGCATGGAACTAAAACAAAAATCAAACTAGGACATCTATAGGAATCATGAGTCACCATGCTTACAACCTATTATATTCTCTTTGACAAATTTTCAAAAAAAGGTCACATTTATATCAAATTAAGGCAACAAGACAAGTCAAATCAAATTGACCCACTTGTTGCCGTGCATCAACACTCTAAAAAGGACACCATATATTCTAACATCTAATTGGTGGGTGACGAATCCAACAAATATGATATGCTAATCTCAAAACTTCATATAACTTGTTATAGCCGTGAGTAGGGTTGATCCACAGATTGGTAAAATTTATTTCTAATAAAGAGTAGATGAAGAAATGAAGAAATGGAGGTTTGTGTGAAAAAAAAAAAAAACTAATTATATCTAAAGAAGACAAATAAAATTCAAGGATTAATTCAATAGCAAGGAATTCCTAACCAAAGGTATTATTACAGCTCAGGTCATAGAATTGATCATTGATGCAAAGATTTCTATTCGTTATTTTGTATAAATTGGTTATGGTTATTAACAAGCTCTAATAACCTATCTCTTCTCACTTTTTCGATAATCAAAACAAGCTCTTTGATTATTTCCCTTATTGATTAAATAGCCCTAAACGGGCTCTTAGGGTTTAATCTATCAATAGCATGAATAACAAGAGAAACTATCAATTCAAGCCAACCAATCATAAGATGATCTATTTAGACTAGATTATCATCTTCATAACACAAATGACATTATCTATCTGTAATCAATGATGTTATTGTGTCACAAATATTAGAACAATTAAATAATTACGGATTTGATATTCTAATTGAAAGCATATTACCTTGCTAACTGAACCAATGGGTCCTTATTTGTATCAATCTATCAAAATAACAATATTAAAACAATCAAAAGATATATAAATACCTAAATATAAAGAGCATAACAAATAGTTTAGTTAGATCTCACAATTCTTAAAGAATCGAACTTGCAACAATCTTTTGGCTAGAAAATTGAAACTTTAGCCACTCATAATCATAGAATCCTCTCTTTATAGGGTTTGGATATGACAATAGATGAAAAGATGATGAAGGATAACCCTAAACTACAACACCTTCACCCCCCTCCCTCCCCCGGTGTTTTATTAAAAAACAAAGGAATTTAAATCAACAGAATAAAGGCCAGCTAATTTGAACCGTACGTTGCCAGCCTACGTGGTCAACTTTAAAGATTTTGCTATTGTGCACATTCAAGGCCGGTGGCTTTGATTTCCCCAGAGTCAATATGTTTCATAAAATTTTCGAGAGCAAATCACTAGTGGCTTTGATGTTTACACCGCCAGCATAAGTCCTACTAGTGCCGGCATACATATGAAAATTGAAGGTCGATGCTGTTCTATTGTCTAGGCAGGCAGCGTTGCTTTGTTTTTAGCCAGCGTTGATTCTATTATGATGAAGGCTATCTTTTTTTTCAATAGGCTGGTAGCCTTTCTTCCTATTTTGTCAGCATTGAAATGTCTTGTTTCCAATCTTGCACAAAACTCCTCTAATTTGCTTGTATATGTAATATAAGCCCTTCAAAACCTAAATATCACAAAAATCACACTTAAGTACCAATTCTTAAGATTCCTATAAAATCAATAATAAATTAAACATGATTTGTTCAATGAAAAGTGAGTATAATGTCTTTATCATAAACATACTTAAAAATGGAAACTTTGGCTTGTCTAGAAAAAGCAAACAACTCTCCCAATCATAAGCCTCATATGCTTTCATAAAGACAATTTCAACAACAAACAACCACTTTTCCAACATAGAGAAACAAAAAAAAAAAAAAAAAAAACCGAAACCAACCATACCACATTAAACTTCCTAGGAAAAGGACTCAACAAAAGGTCCACTTACTTAAGGTAAGCATATGTCTTAATCAAGTATTGAATTTATTTGAATCAAACTTGTAAATCTCTATTACCTTCTATAGGGTTTTGGTCACTTTCTTATACAAGAGCTTATCAAATTCCAACTTGCTAAAACTAAGGTAATCTCTATTTAACTCTATATCTATCTCAAGTTTGAATAAGTATTTCATTAGAAACTAATCTTAATGCCTTGATCATAGATCATACTAATAGATTCAACCTTGGACTTTTAAGGGAGATTTAGCTAAAACACTTATAAATAAGGTATTTCCTAGTCTACTTTATAAACACTATCCATTAATTAGATGAGAGTATGAGAAATTATCAATGATATACCTATGCTCTAACCTACTAATATTATAGCCATAATATTGTTGGAAACACATCACCAATTCTCTATTATTAAACTTAAATATTATTAAAGATTGGAAACAAGTGATATAATTTCATAATTAATGTTCCTCTAATCAACCTATGGACTTCTTAAATAATTTCAGTCCATGTGAAGAGTGGATCAAACCATGCATATATTATAATTAAACTAACTAAATGAATCTTTGAGAAGGAACTACCACAATATTGACCATAGAAAAATTTCTAGAAACAAATTAAGAGATTAGATTATGGTATGTGGCACTATAAATAATAGGAATATAAATTTACATATACAAATAAGGTTGACAAACAAAGTATATTAATATATTTGAAATTTCCCTACAAGATAGACATTAAAGAATATAAAATATAAATAAATTTTTAATAGAAATAATGTAATCTCCTCAAAGTATAGAAATAAACATAAAATAGAATCAAGAGAAACAAAATAAAAATAAATATTAAATAATGAAATTAGCTATCATAAGGTGATCAAACTAAAAGACTTAAAAAAATAATAAAAACTTAATAATAAGATTATAAGACTTAAGAATGTCTCAATATAACTAATGCCATTCACAAAATAAGTAAAACATACGTATTGAATAAATCAAGTTAAAAATCATAAAGTACTCCAAACAAGCTTTCTAATGTCAATTCATATGCAAAAATCCAAGCTAAGATGAATAATATAGGCTTGGTTGAAGATTTCACAATAAAAACTTGTATTTGAAATCAAGTAAAACACTTTTTATAAGAAAAAATTCGATGATATGAATTTTATACTAAAATTATAAAAATAGAAAACATTATATGCTTCAGAGCAACTATCTATATGATAGAAACCGAATTAAAATAAATATAACAGATACAATTTAATTTTATACAGTTAAAACTGGCATCTAAATATTATAGAAAAACTTCTCTTACGTAAAATGTAATAATACAAATTTTTATAACTATACCATAAAAACATAACCTTTGTAAAATATAGAAACTTCTAATTAATCACATAGAATAGATTAAAGATTAAAATGATTCGAATTAGGATACAAAACAACACAACCAGAATTATTATATAAATAATGGTATAATAATAAATATCTGTTATATTATTCCTTAGGAGAAACCAAGCAATTATTGGGTTTTCCTAAGGATTTTTATGATTGGCAAGTGAAAAAGAATAGGTGAGTAACTCTGGTCTATTATATTGATTGTATTTGTAATATAGCAGCAATTGATATTATTTACAAATATTAAAAATGAATTATGCTTCTGGGTTTGCGGCATGTGTTTTGAATGGTGTATGTTTTACTATTAACTTTATGATAATAAAATTGATAACTATTCGTATGATAACTACTGATTGAAGCATGCTGAAATTGTCTACAATATTGTATGGTCACATACAGAATCAACGTAATAATTTCAGACCTTCAAATGAAAATATCACGCATAGCACAAATTGCATAATTTGCATTTATAAAATGACAATATGTTACGTATTAATGTTTCAGTTCTCTGGTGTACACTTGATTTTTCTAGATTAAAGATTCCTAGTTCTATACAAGGTTATCTTTGTTTTGTTTGCTCCATGGGAACTAAGTAGCCAACAAAGGAAGTTTCCCACGGTATCAGTATGAAATCATTAATACTTAATGGTGTTTCCAAGTTTAAAGACAAACTAATTTTAAATCAAAACGGCACCTTTATCCTTAGTTCTTAGTCTCTCCTTAGCGCAGTTAATCATTAAGGAAAGGTTCCTTTAACCCCGATGAGAGGGCGTAAATCTTCTTCCTGATTGAATTATAAGTTATCCAAGCTTGTAATTGTTCATATGATTGAGTGATGCATTGCATATGATTGATAAATAACTTATTTGATAATTGTTTGATGTATGATATGATCTAGTTATCTCATTGAGTTGTGGTTTCTCTCACCCTTCTATAGATTTTATAGGGTTTTGATCCGACCATGGCTAGTGTCCTCTTGAAGCTATGCAATGGTATGGATTTCCAAGCTAGCAAGACTCGGGAAAAGGAAAGAAGGCTATAATTATATTAAGAGTTGATAGCTTAGTTATGCTCTTTTATTTTGATAGAATATGGTATGTAATATTAAAGTCTACAATACCGTAATCTTTAATACATAGTTGATGGTAGTGTAACTTATATGTATGCATCATTTCTTATCAAAGCAACCTAAAAGATCTTATCGTAATCACACTTCATGGTGTGGCTTGGTTGAATTATTCACTAGTATATCTCTCTGATGATCAATATCATATTTTAGTGGATTCATAAGACATCAGATAGTTACACAGTAGATTAACACAACTAAGTACCCCTATGAGCGTGATAGTTATCCTTTCTTTCCTGTTTGACCTAAACAATCCTGTTTTCCAACTATACAATCCTGTCCTATATAAGGTTATTGGATTTAAAAGATCTATAGCATGATTGGAATATATCTCTACATCTTTGTCCACGTCTACAACTTCTTCAAAATGAATCATATGGTCTCCCTATTTTCTTCTCCTAGTATTTATCTTATCTAATATTCCTACCCTCGAAGTTTTGTTTGTGGAACTTGTACTTGGTCTAGCCGACTGTAAAACATGTGATTCTCCTATAAATAGCCTTAATATGTCTAAAAATATTGCATTATCTCTCCTAATATATCTATTATTACTAGGGTTATTTCCTATTTCTTTTATTACCTTAGTCTCTTGAGATGGTGTTTCTCCATAGAGACTCATTTTCTCATGGATGTCCAATCTTCTTTTAATAAAATATCCTTTGGATTTTTCCTTCCTTTGTACTTCGATTTTTCCTAGTTTGTCTATGATTAAATCTACCTCCTTTTGATAACTAGACCCACTACTTTCAACTTCTTCTCCCTGTTGTCTCGATATTCTTCTAGAGTTTCTAATCTTAGATAGCTTATGGATTCTTTAATATTATCTATTTCCTAATGCAATTTTATAAGTAGTGTATTATTTTACCTGAGTATTCCTTTAATGTTTATATCTCCATTATTATATCTTTTGCAAAGTCCTACTATCGAATGATGATCATCTATCATTTCTCTTGTTGCCTCTAATGCAATAATATAATTTCTATCTCTCTTTATTTCATTCATTCTCCTCCTATGTATGCCTTCTTAACTTCATGAATCATTTTCTCTACTTTTATTCCTATTTCACTTAATTGTTTAGCTTTTTTGCTTAATTCTTTAATTACTTTTTCTTCACTACTTATCACCTCTTCCTTTTGTGCTTGTCTTGTAGTCTTTATATGCTCTAGTTGTTTCAGTTTCCTTTTTATATCAACATATGCATGTTTTACATAATCCACATTTTCTATCAATTCTTTCATCTATTTATCCTTTTTTATCATCCACTCTCCTAAGTGACTAGGGGCTTTATATAAAGTATCTAAATCCTTATGAACTGTTGTGCTAAAGAACATAATTAAATCTACATTAAGAAAAACTATTATTGCCAACTTTTACTCTATTATGTTCCTTAATTTCTAAATTAAGCCAATCAAGTTTGCTAATCATGTAGTCTAGTGTTAAGGAGTACACATGGGTCTATCATTCTTATTTGGCTTAACTATTTTCCTAGTCCATTTATATCTTCCTTGTTGTCTAGATCTGCAAGATATCTTTCAAAACCTTCTTTCATGTAGTGAACCCTGTCTTTTGCCAAAAACTGATGGATATCCATAAACTCTTTTCCTACTTCCCTTGTTTTTTTGTTTAAGTGTATGTGATTGCTATCTATTTCTAATTCTAACGTGTAATCTAATTGTTGTAAGAAACTGAAAAACATGTGGTCATAACTCCTATTCATCCTATCATACTACTAATTAAACCTTCATAATAGTCTACTAATCCTTCATATCTTTGCCTTTCTTTATTTCTTATGAAAGTTACTTCTAGTACGTGCCTGTATCTTAATGATGCAAAGTTTCCGTATCCACTTGGATATCTGCCATTCCTCATCCTTTCCTCTATTTCCCTTTTTTTTTTTCTTTTTTCAAGTCTTTCTATATCTCTACGTATCCCGGCTAAAAATGTTCTGTATCTTAAAATTATTGCCCTAGATCTTCTTATATGTTGGATACATTTATGTTCATAATCTTTAAACATCAAGTGTTCTTTAGAATTAACAACCAAATCTATGATATCTGCTATGATATATAAAATTTATGCTATTATACTAATTGCAAAAGTATAAAATATGGGCAAACAACTCAAGACCATAATTATCCTAAAAACTTTATTATATTATTTTCACAAATCTATATCTTTCTTTTTATTTTTTTCGATGAATATGTAATTATGACATAAAATATTATACCTCACTGCTCTTCTTGGGATACTTATAAAGGTCCTAATCCTTGGGTTTGGATCTTCAAAACATAGTTCTAAAAAACTTTCTAGTTATTCTATATAGCATTTTGTTCTTCTTATGATACTCCTTAAACTTCTTATTTTCTACTTTTGTTCCTTTATAAAGTCTTCAATGAACAGCATCTAAAATATCAAGTACTTCTTCTATAGAATAACTTTCATATATATTATATAAATATAAGCATAATACACATAAAATATAAGTTGAACAAACATTCAAACACAACCTATAATATTTTAAAACAATAATTGATAAATCACAAAATATTAATCACAAACAATATTATAAGATATAAGGATAACATGGCTCTGATACCAAGCAAAACACCTTTATGCCATGAAAAAAAGTTGTCTCATGACAAGGATAAACATTAAGGATAAGATGGTTTATTGTGGTTAAGAAATGCCTTAAAAGATATACCTCATACCCATGCCACAATTCTTAGGCCTACCATGATTTCTGCACCTTAACTGCCTCATCATGAATATCTAGGCCGGTTCTTTTAAAATTATATAAAGTAAATAAAAATATATTTCCTGCGGTGGGAGTGTATCTACCAAACCACCCAGAATTCTTCTGTCAAAGTTTTCGACTTGGTTTTTTTTAACTTCTTAGCAATGATATAACATGTACAAGTAAATTGAAGGCACATAATTTAAAAGGAACAAATCCACCTAGGGTTATAAACTAATCGAATCGAATCGAACCAAAGCAAGTAGTAATTAGCTTTAGCTCAACATGAAAACTCAAAATCTGAGCACAGCTTGATTATGCTCTGTAAAAGGCTAATAATACTAAATCAATAAGCACTTTCTTCTAAAAATAACATGATTTGTGATGAATATCAACTAACATGATTATCAAACCAAACAGAAAGAACAGAAAGGATAACTAGTATATAAGTCCAACAATCATATGCCGAGAAAACTCCTGTCCAGCGCGATGCCATAACCAACTGGAAGTGCAGACAAAAATGCATGAAAAAGGATATAAAATCTCATCAAGTACTATAACTGTAGCTTCCATCAATTGCTAAAAAGTAAATTGACAATGTATATATCCCAAAGTTTATATGGCATATGCAACACTAGTCTTTTCGAGAACAGAGCTCTAAAAATTGTTCTAGGAAGACTTTTTTTTTGGTATAATATGAAGGGTTTTATCCATGTTGTAATAACTTATTCCACCGATGGCGAGTTTATGTTCTGAGAATCAAAACATGTTCCTCTTCTCATGTATGCAATCCTGTTGTTTTGCAAATAGGACAAAGATTTTTATGCTTTAACCACTGCATGATGCAGTTGATATGGAACTCATGGGCACAGTCCAATATACCAAGATCATCCCCATCAGCATATTCCTCCTACAATGATGAAAAATCGGGACACAATTGGGAAAATCAGTAAAACAAAGCATTTTTTTCAGCACCGGATAAAACTACATCTGTCATATACATCCAACCAATCACCAACTAATTTATTCTGATATCATCAAATTTAAATAACAATAACAACAATAATAATTATCATCTTCTTGCCAGCTTGCTATACTAGGCTGCTCTCTCAATGCTATGTAGATAAATCCATGGAGATAAAATCTCACTCACCTGACAGATACAGCAGGGCTCCGGATATGTCTCGGACATTGCATCATTATTTTGCTTGATCTGCCGTTTTATGCACTTTAAAATGGTCTCCTCAGTCAGTCCAGTGCTCACATCGCCTATGCGTTCTTCCAAAGCTAGCAGCTCCTGCAGATACAGAGCAGAATTAGTTGACATGCATAATGTGCATAAACATTGGAGCACTAATTGATGCCTTTACCTCATAAGACATGTTATCCACATCTAGGCGCATATCTCTGTGTCTGTCATGTATTTCAGCGAAGCCGTGATATAAGAGCGGGTCAAATAGCATGTAATCCTATTATAAAAACAGCAAAAAGAAAATGAGAAATAATTATCCTTGACAGCAAACTCCCCCAAGCCTTTCATGCTGCTGGAATGAAAATTTATTTTGCATGTACAGAAACACCAGAAGGTTCCAAATTTATAATCTTTTTTCGGTGCAGTATAAAAAATTCTTCATTATTTTTTCGTATCCAAGTTACTCATTCTCATGTATATCAAGTGACTTGAAAAAACCTCCAAATCACAAGATGGCTTTCATGAATATCCCATGTTAATAGACATGGTTCAGCACCGTGAGAATTGTCAAGCTGCAATTATCCTCAGGATAGAAATGTTATAAATAATTAAATAAAAGTAGAAAAATGACTCAGAACTAGAGACCAGCCAATAAGAACTAACTGACATCGAACTAAGAAAACATATATATGTGTGTGTGTGTGTGGAATCTTTACAGAACATTGTATTGTCAAAAATTCAGGCAGCAAAATAAAAAGGTCAGACTCAAACCTCAGCTCGTAAATTTTCACCTCTGCGCATGGCGTTCAACACTTGACGAATCTGAAAGAAGTAAAAAGGAAGCACTTGAGTAGCAAAACCAGTCGGTATCAGAATTGGAACTGCCATTAGGAATTCCACATGTAAAAGTAGACGAGAATCTTTCATGCATGTAGCCAGTTATGCCATTCATATAATATGACAGAAGCCTGTAATGCTTATGAGAAGAGAACCAAAGAAATGATAAAGCAAAACGATTGAATAATAGGATTACAGAATGTTTTCTTGGATGTTAAGAGTCCAATCAGTAATATAATGGTGACATAGCAACACCACTGCAAAAGCTGCACACTGCTATTCTTTTAAAGGCAGCACAAGAGTGATGTTTGGTACAAGATGAGCATATTTTGCATCTATTAACAAGTCCAATCAGATGGAATAACCACTCCAGAAGGTTACATATTTCTAGTTCTGAGGGTTATAATCTCTTAAAGTTCTTCAGATTTGAGGATCTCCTGCCTTTAATACCTCAATCATTCATTTGTACTTGATAAGCTAAATATTACAAAATTACACATCGTCTCACTAAAGTAGTTCCAATTCCTGAAAACACAACCACAACCCTTAACCACAATAACTTCATTACGTACACCTGCATTCTCATGAAATTCCATGGTGCAAATTGATGTAATGAAAATGGATAAGCCCTGAAAATTACTCTCCTCTATCAAAATATATCACTGTTTCTAATCTAAGAGCAAAGTCACCTTGATCCAAGAAAAGAACATAACCAAATAACCACAAAAGATTTGCTTATGACTTATAGACCAAATACCAAAAGAATAATCAGCAATACTTAATAGAGATATTTTAAACATTATGGCAAAAAATTGCTAGAAAACAGCCACAGATCCTGTTATGTACAAGGGTTATTGGCCTAATCAATAGGCAATTTACAAGTGAAACACATATCTACTCTTTATAGAAAAAATTATACAAATACAAATTATATAAAAAAATTATCAAATTACTATCTTTATATCGCATGATGAAAAAAAGGTATGAAATTTTATATGTGTATCGCATCTTGGAGACGAGATACAACATCCTATTGTGCAAAAGTTGTGAAAATTTGTGTATCGCATGTAGGGTGCGTGATACACACAAAATACCAGTACTTTGCATATATCGTACACCCTATATGCAATACATAAGGCAAAGTACCAATACTTTGCTTGTATCGCACATTGCACTTGTGATTCATGTATCGCATATAGGTGTGCGATATACGTAAAGTACCGACACTTAAAAAAAAAAAAAAAAAACCTATATCGCATGTCCAACATGCAATATAACAAAGCTAATTTGGTAATTATTTTGTCCAGGTTGTACGAGCGTAAATTTTTTTAAAAAACGATGGTTAGCATGTAATAATCTCGGCAATTTACTGTGAAATCTATGTTTAAGGTGTTTTAATTTGTTAAAAATACTTTCCTTTATGGTTAAATCACTTGCGATTGATGCTTTGAGAATTCATTAGAGCGAACACTAATATTTTAAAGCTTATTGTGACAAAACTTTCCGATCACTTTAAAAATGATTTTTTAAAAATAATTCTTATTCATTTATAGGATTTGTGAAAGACACCACCTAACATACATTAATTCTACCCAAGCATGAACAAATCTATTCATGAACTTGAACGTATCCCATTCATGAATGTTAGTCATTTATTTAATTTAAATGTAACCATAACAACAGGAACATAACAAAGAAACATAATGATGCTTCTCTAGCATAACTCCCTCCCTAGACACTAAGTATGTCCCTAAGCTCACACTAGACAAATCAACCGATTTCTGTCCTATCTTCATCCTCTAACCCTGCATCATCATTTATATCCGACCAAAAGAGCTTCCATGAATCATAATATAGAGATGACTTCACTTTATCCTTAAAAAATTTTCATGCAGGTTTTATCATTAAGAACAACATTGATTAATACTGCAGTTGTCACAATCCTTCCCCATATGTGTTTTTCATTGCAATCTCTTCACAATTCCATATTTGATCTTTGTAAAGATAACAGCACATCCATATGCAAATTATATTAAAATTCTAAACTACAGAATTCTAAATTCATCGACAAGGATTGAAGCACCAGCCCATCCTTGTGCTCGAGAAGAAGAGTTGAAGAAGGATATGCATCGGTTACCACTACAACTTTGCAGCCAGTCTTTTCACCTATTGCTAGTCAGTTGCCAAAAATCATCTTAAAGTTGACATACGATTAATAACTTGCTCAATGGTCTCTTCACTAATCAAGAATTTTCTTAGTCTTCAAGATCATGTCAAAAAGAATCGAGAATCATACCATCCATTTCTCCAAAGGCCCCTTTGCACTTTAATTAGGATGTTCATTAAGTCCAACCACCTTTCCATTTTTCATCTTTGTTAATGCAACTACCACCTTTAAGGCTTATATACTCCCATAAAATGCTAGATTTCTAAACTCCTAAGAGATATCTCAAACACAATAGCTAGCAACTTATATTCATTAAGAATACTTCACGAAAAAACACTCGAATTTCGATTATGTACAATCAATTGTCCTGAAAACTGCACTTTACCATATTTTTCAGGTATTAATATTACAACATGAAAATTTTCATCAATATTCACCTAAAAGAGGCATTCATCACGAAGGTAAAAAATCTAAAGCAAATATTACAAGTTAATGTAGCAAAGCTATCCAGCACAACTCAGATACGAACAAAAAAGCTATGTTTCTCTCATATAAAAGGAACATCCTAGATGTAATAACATGTCCAGCCACTTCTGTACTCCTAAAGCTTCCACGCTATAGTCCACTAACTATTGCAAGATAGCATGGGGAATATATCAGCCGTAACCCTTTACTTTAACCTGCCTTTACCTAATTCTGCAGAATGTCCAATAGTCCGATAAGTACATCTTCAGCAAGCAGTCCACAAACTTGCCATATACAGCAAACAATTCACGAGCCCCCTTCAAAAGGGTTGTCCACATCTGAAACCTTTCTCCTTGTGACCTTCATTGGAGGAGAAAATAGTTCTTTATGGCTCCAGTCAAGTATCATGTTAGGCATTAATTGGTAGCAGCATGAAGGCAGCTTCTTTACAACCATTGCAAAAGTTTGGCTAAGTAACATTGTGTCTTCCTGCACTTTACCCCTGCCTAGCCAGAAGCACCTAGTGCACTGCATGAGCACTTTGCATAAGAGAGATATGTGAAAGCTTTATAGAAGATTGTCAATTACAGTAGCAACTTTTCATTAGGAAAGAGCCTGAGCCACTTAAGGTGCTCGTCCCCAACAACACAAACTTCAGGAGCACAGATAGCCTGAAAATAGTTAAATCAAACTCCAAACACATCATATTCCACGGTATTCCTTTCTCAACAAGTCAAATCTTCCACCAGGTTAACATTCTTTTTTGGGGGTCAGGTACCAGTTTAAAATTCTTGAAGACATGATATCAGTTTCAACGGTTTTTCGATAAACCTCTTCCCAACATCAGCCATTTGGCAGAAGATAAATTCCACCTTTAATATGTTAGAATGCATTGTGAATACTCCACACGGTAAATCCTTTCAATCATAAATTTCCACAACTTTCAGATATGCTCAACAAAACTCCATAAGTAAATTGACCCCTAAGCTCCCATTCAAAGAAAGGCTCTTTCACCACTCTATTAGACAGATGAAACTTAATAATCAACCCAATTTTTTCCCTTATGCATCTAAATTGGGCTCTAACCATAGAGGCTAAGAACCCATCTCAAAAGATGTTTTTGGTAAAAAAGCTTTGTAACTGCCATGCCTTATTCAACAAAACTCCTGATATTAGGAAAATTTGAGTCCAATTCACAACAATCGTAAAGAGCCCGGTACATAAACTTATAATTACCTTGCTTTATTGAAAAAATCTCCAGGTATTAAGAATTTGGGTCCAATTTGCAACTATACTGTAATTCGAATAAAAAATAAAAGATGTTGGGTTGATGGGATGCATCACATCTATAAAAGGAGGATAATTTCTTCCAAATGGAAGTATTCTCTTGAGCATCTGAGTAAATTTTGATCTGCCTCTATATTACCTTTTCATTCTCAAACATTTATAATACACAAGTCTGAAAATTTTCAAGGAGACTAAGGGGTGACATAGGATGTGTTGAAATGTGAAATTAAAAACACACTTATATCTCCTTGCTTAAATCCAACGTGATATAAAAGAACAACCACTGCAGCCCCACAACCATCTTGACTACAACTAAAGAAGATTTAAATATACAGATAAACTTACATCTTTATATACCAACTTAACATATTAATCAAATTCAACAGGCAATTGCAGTACCAATAGAAGACGGAGGTTTGTGTGCAACATGAATTTTATATTTAATTAAGCACTCCAAGTTAGGTAACAGCTTATTATATCTGATCCACCTTCATAAAGGATTATATAAAAAAAATTGTTTTTACCTGAGCCAAAATGTTTTTTAATAATTTTTTCCTCCTCAAACTGCTATTTAGAACATGCGTGGATGCTTCTACTAAAAGACAATAAAGCACGAGTGAGAACCATAATTTGAAATGGGCAGGATAGGTGGTGGGCACATGAACCTTTGAAGCTCTTCCAATTTTGTTCTATGAATGAACACTCATACCATGTGGGTACTAAATTTTTGCACAGGATAAAACCACACGATACTGACTTAATTTGTGTGGTCAGGATTCAACCAGATGAGTATACATTCCAAATATGGGAGTGTCCATGAGGCCAGAATGACATCTCTCTTCTTATAATTAGTATCCGCATCTACTCTCTCAAGCTACAGATGTTTGCAAACAACGAATTTGGAAAACTACAGTACCTTTTAAAAGAGTTGATCATCTTCACCATTGTTCATTTGCAAGAGATCAGACAACACTATAGTATCAGCTTCATCTAAAATATACCATATCAACATTATCAAAAAATTATGATTTGAATCAACCACTCCTTGCCATCTCGTGCCCACTCATGCAATGAAGAGCTAACCCAGTGCTCCCTGGCTGGTGCGTAATAGGGAGAGTGAGAGCTCACTAGTGCAGGCTTATCCTTGAATTGTTTTATAAAGGGGTTGAATCACTACCCAGACAAGTAACCTATAACAAGGAACAAGTGGCCCAAAGCTCCCCCTCTTCAGGTGCAGAAATATTGGCCCCATGCCTTCTTCAAGTGCAGGGTAGAACCTAACAGGAGGCTATTTGACAGACTTTTGTCACAATCCTATTCCTTCACATTACCATCATTCAATATATGTTTACAACAACTCCAATACCAACATCCCCATAGGTTTTATGATTTAATCGCCCTTGATTCTCTTGCTTTCTTTTTCTTCCACCCTCAACCAATGTGAATGTCTCTAGTGAAAAGGAGTGGCAACACTATGATATCAATACTTCACAAAGAGAGAGAGAGAAGGAAGACAGGGAAGGTGGGGGTTTTTCAAAATTTTGAGGGGCTGGAGAGGCCTTACTCCATGTTTGATACATTACCAAGGGTGCAAAGACCTTTACTACAAGTTTATAGTAGAAAGGTTAAGAGTTAGTTACTACACGTAAATAATTGTCCTAGTGTAGTAGTTAGTTAATAGCTCAGGAGTAGTGTGTAAGTAGGTGCTGAGCTGACACGTGTATAGGAGGGAGAGTGTGTGTAATGAGCTGGCATCTGGTTAGTTAGTTAGTTACAATGAGTATAAATACATTTTGTCATGTAAAGATAGGGAGATCGAAAATTCTATAACAGAGTTGAGGGAGATTGTAGGAGCTGTTTTACCCAATTCTGGTAAGCTCAATCTCGGTTTGCTTCGTGTTATCTTTTTTTTTCTTACTCTAAATTGTCGGATCATAACAAATTAGCGCCGTCTGTGGATTTCTCTTCCGCGAGCTATGACGCGTATGGAAGGTCGCCTCGATTTCGTGGAGAAGGATATTAAAGAGATCGGAGAGGAAACGCATGGCAGCATTTCCGAATTGCAACAACAAATTCGTGATGCTAATAGTTCGATTGCTTCTATTCAATCGATGTTACACGAATTGTTACGCAATTCTCGTGGAGGAATACCTTCAACGAATGCTTCGTCTGGTACCTCTGTTGTTCGACCTGCTGTCGAACAGGACATTGGCGTGAAAGATCCTTCAACTGTTGGATCCGATTTTTTTGATGACGATGATTATAAACGTAATGCTGAGACTATTACTATACCGGAGTTTGATGGAGTCGATCCGGTTCATTGGATTACTTTAGCAGAACAGTATTTTGAGATTCATCATACTCAGCCTCATCGGCGAGTTCCTCTTGTGTCTATGTTCATGAGAGGCCGTACGGTGTACTGGTTGAAGATGCTTAAACGCCGTTTACCTAATCTGGATTGGTCGGAGTTGAAACGTGAATTATTGTTGCGATATGGTGGTCATTCGGTTCTTAATCCTTATGAGAGTCTCTCAACATTACGACAACACTCTACTATAGCTTCGTATATTGAGGATTTTAAAGCTATTACTTCTCAAGCTCCTGATATGACCAAACTTCAACTCTTAGGTTACTATCTTGGAGGTTTACGCGAAGATATTTTACTTCGTGTTAAGACGTTTCAACCTTCATCCTTGGCCATGGCTATGGAGCTGTCATCGAATATTGAAAAGGAATATGATTTTGGCTTATTTCTTCTTCCTGATGGTCGTAAGGTTGAGGCAGGGGATTTTTCCCGATCTGATCATGTTATTACTCGACCTAATCCTTCTATGTTCGGTACTCCATCTACTCCTTTTCTCCGAAATTCGTTTCAGTCTCATTCCCTCCTTCGGTTTCGAATTGGCGACAATCTCCGACTATTGGAGGTACTCCTTGGACTGATAAGAAATTATCAGGTTCTACTTCTTCGGTGATGAGTCCATCTATGGGTAGTAATGTTGTTTCTCGAGTTGGTGGCTCCAAACTATCCAAACAGATGTCCTATAATGAATATTTGGATAAGAAGAAGCGTGGCCTTTGTTTTCATTGTGATCAGCCTTATACTCCTTCTCATAAGTGTCCTAATAAATCTTTGCGTGTCGTGATTTTGGAAGATGATAGTAGTCAGTCCTTGAACTGTTTACTTAACAATGGACATGATCCTGCTGATTTAGGTCACACTGAGGACTCTCATCGTGATGAGACTCTTATGGCTTTGTCTCTTCTTGCCTTTAATGGCTTTAATGGACCAAAAACTATGAAGTTTAGGGAATACTGTTGTCACATTATGTTACAATTTTGGTTGATAGTGGTGCTAGTCACAATTTTCTTTCTTAGAGGCTTGTTCAGAAATTGAATCTCCAAGTAAGTCCTACTTCCATTTTTTCCGTTGAACTAGGCGATGGTCATATTATTCGATCTCAAGGTTTTTGTGAAGCCTTACTTTTGCAAGTGAATGGTCTTTAACATTACAGTCTCTTGTTATGTTTTAGACTTGGGATCCATTGATATCATTCTTGGTATAGCTTGGTTACGTACTCTTGGTGAAATTAAGGTTGATTGGAACCTCATGACTTTGAAAATTCCTTATCATGGTACTGAAATCTTGTTGAGTGGCGATCCTACTTTACACAAGTCGAGTACTACTTTTAAGTCCCTGCAGCATTTGACGACTGATGATGAATGTAGTATGTTGTGGAAGATTGATATGGTTCTCAAAGTGTTGGATGAGGGAATAGTTGATCCTAGGCTGGATGCTTTATTATCTGAATTTTCTCAAGTTTTTGAAACCAAGACTGTTTTACCTCCTCCTCCTCGCTCCACTGATCATCGAATTCCTTTGAAACCGGGTGTAGGACCGGTAAATGTTAGACCATATCGCTATGCTCAAATCCAAAAGACTGAGATTGAGCGCCTTGTGAAGGAGATGTTGGATGCTAGGATAATCCGTGACAGCACTTCCCCTTTCTAGTCCGGTCATTTTGGTTAAAAAAAAAGATGGGTCATGGCGCTTTTGTGTCGATTATCGCGCCTTGAATGAGGCCACAGTTCCTGATAAGTATCCAATTCCAGTGGTTGAGGAATTGTTAGATGAGTTGTTTGGTGCGACTATTTTCTCTAAGATTGATTTAAAAGCGGGCTATCACCAAATACGTGTTTGTCCTAGTGATGTTTTCAAAACCGCTTTTAGAACTCATCAAGGGCATTATGAATTTTTGGTAATGCCATTTGGCCTTACCAATGCCCCTGCTACATTTCAATCTACAATGAATGAGTTATTTCGGTCTTATTTGAGAAAATTTGTGTTGGTCTTCTTTGATGATATTCTTGTCTATAGTGCCACTATGGAGGATCATTTGGATCACTTGCGGATTGTTTTAAATTTGCTGTACACTCATTCATTTACTGCTAATATGAAGAAGTGTACTTTTGGCCAACCAACTTTGGAATATTTGGGGCATCTTATCTCAGCTAATGGCGTGGCCATGGATCCTACCAAGGTTAAAGCAGTGTTGGAGTGGCCTATACCTTCTACGCTAAAAGGAGTCCGTGGATTCTTGGGGCTTACTGGGTATTATCGTAAGTTTATTTGCAACTATGGCAAATTGGCTCGGCCTTTAACCAATTTACTTAAGAAGGATGCTTTTGAGTGGAATGATTCTGCCCTTGAATCTTTTAAACTCCTGCAGCAAGCCTTGGTTAATGCTCCTGTGTTGGCTGTTCCAAATTTTGCTCAGCCATTTGAAATCGAATGTGATGCATCGGGTACGGGTATTGGGCAGTTTTGATGCAAAACAAACGACCAATTGCCTATTTTAGTAAAGCCTTGTCTGACAGGAATATAGCTAAATCCACTTATGAGAAAGAACTTATGGCTTTGGTACTAGCTATTACTCATTGGCGTCCTTATCTCCTTGGACGCAAATTTATTGTCCACACTGATCAGAAAAGCTTGCGTCACTTACTTCATCACGTATTGCTACACCCAATCACAGCAGTGGTTGGCCAAGTTATTGGGTTATGAATTTGATATTCTCTATAAGGCAGGCCATGCAAATAGGGCAGCGGATGCTTTGTCGTCAGTTTGAGGACAAGGCTGATTTATTTGGTATATCAGGTCCTATTTGGACTGATATGGATGCCATTCGAACTGATGTCCTTAAGGATCCTTTCCTTTCTAGTAGGATTCAATTGTTACGTGAAGGAAAAGAGGCAGGTCGTGGTTTTCGTTTGGTTCAAGAGACTCTCTATTATAATGATAGATTGGTTATTCCTGCCAATTCTTCATGGGTGCAACTCTTTTTACATGAGTTCCACTCTTCCTCTATTGGGGGACACGCTGGTTTTGTCAAAACCTATAGACGACTGCTTTCTCATCTTTATTGGGTGGGTATGAAAGGGATGTGGCTAAGTTCGTTGCTTCTTGTGCTGTTTGTCAGCGCAATAAAGTTCAAACTTTAGCTCCTGCTGGGTTGCTCCATCCTCTTCCTATTCCTCAAGCTATTTGGATGATATTTCTATGGACTTCATTTCGGGTTTACCTCGGTCAAGAAATTTTGATGTTATTCTGGTGGTGGTGGATCGTTTCTCCAAGTATGCGCATTTCTTGTTACTTAAACACCCTTACACAGCCAAATCAGTGGCCGAAGTTTTTATGAAGGAAGTGGTTCGGTTGCATGGTTTTCCGAGGACAATTGTCAGTGATAGGGATCCGTTGTTCATTAGTGGTTTTTGGAAAGAGTTATTCTCTTTACAAGGAACAAGATTGCACTTTACGGCTTACCATCCGGAAACGGATGGTCAAACCGAGGTTTTAAATAGATGCTTGGAATGCTATTTGCGTTGTTTCACTTTTGAAGTTCCTCACGCATGGGCTAATTGGATAAGTTGGCGGAATTTTCTTATAATACTTCCTATCATTCTTCTTCTAAGATGACTCCTTTTGAAATAGTTTACGGACGCCCTCCACCTTCTTTACCTATCTATGTTCATAAGGAGATTTCTAATGATGCTGTAAGGGAAGCTGTCACATCCAGGGATTCTATGTTACGAAGATTAAGGTTCAATTTGGAGCGTGCTCAGCTCCGAAATTGTACAGTGGCAAATAAGAAACGTCGGGAAGTGGAATTTGTGGGCGATTGGGTATTCTTAAAGCTACGTGGATCCTTACAAACAAAACTAGGGACAAAAACTATGTCAAAGTTGGCTCCTCGATTCTATGGTCCCTTTCGCATTGTCAATAGAGTGGGAAATGTAGCCTATAAGTTGCAGCTACCACAGCATTGCAAGCTCCATCCAGTTTTTCATGTGTCTCTTCTCAAGAAGTCACATGGCTTTTTCCTATTTGTAAGGACCTTCCTACGGATTTGATTGCTGGAGAAGTTGACGAAATTTCTTATCCTCTCCAAGTGTTGGGCAGACGTTATGAAGTGCGGCATGGGTTGGAAGTTCCTCAAGTGCTTATACATTGGTCTGACACTTCTATTGAGGATGCCACATGGGAAGACACAGAAGCTATTAAGTTGCAATTTCCTGACTTTGTCCTTGAGGACAAGGACAATCTTCAAGATGGTGGTATTGATACATTACCAAGGGTGCAAAGACCTTTACTACAAGTTTATAGTAGAAAGGTTAAGAGTTAGTTACTACACATAAATAATTGTCCTAGTGTAGTAGTTAGTTAATAGCTCAGGAGTAGTGTGTAAGTAGGTGCTGAGCTGGCACGTGTATAGGAGGGAGAGTGTGTGTGATGAGCCGGCATCTGGTTAGTTAGTTACAATGAGTATAAATACTTTTTGTCATGTAAAGATAGGGGGATCGGAAATTCTATAACAGAGTTGAGGGAGATTGTAGGAGCTGTTTTACCCAATTCTGGTAAGCTCAATCTCGGTTTGCTTCGTGTTATCTTTTTTTTTCTTACTCTAAATTGTCAGATCATAACAATGTTGGTCATTCCCAATGTTTTAAGAACACATAATCATACACCACAAAATATAGAGCATGAGTGTAAGTAAATGCTTTATATGGACAAATGCAACATTGCAACTTTCTGGATGAATAAAGTATTGACTTCGGGCTTATCAAATAAAATTCAAGATGAAACTTAGCATTCCAAAAGATCATGCCACATGATCAAACCTTCTCTTTTAACTATTGACTCTGAGCCACAACATGTCAATAAGTCTAATCAGGTTCTGAATGGTCAACTATATGCTCATTTGCTCACTGAAAACAAAAATGGTCAAAGAAAATTATTTCTCCCACTAAATGTCAATGTAATTACTGGACTAACAGCAAAATTCTAGCTGGAATAATATATCACATCATGCTAGTTGTATATTGTAGGACTAATAAAAAGTAACAAAATAACTAAATACAAACCATCTCAACTTAGTGCAAGGATCAAGCTATTAAAAATCAAACCAGATAAAATTATGCTTATGATACACAACATACAACAAATTCTCATAGACATCAATAGCATTAAGAGAACAAGAGCATAATAGAAAAACAAACCTCAGATATAATGCGGTGTCTCCCCTCTAAAACTCTCAATGAAGGTGGTAGGCCTAGTACATCATCACTTTGTCTATCCATGAAGGATGCAGACCTTAAATAATGTTGGCGATAACCCTGGTTGCCACCAGAGGAAGAGGCTGTCTCTTGTGAGGAAGAAGAGGGAACTGAAGATTGAAGAGGAAAATGACTGCTGCTTCCACCAGGTTCAGAGTCAACGGATGGAAACAAAGACCAAGGTGCCAATTCCATTAATCGCCGTCGATTAGGTGTCAGGTGCTGGCGAGATATCCATGCAGGAGGAGAAGTCCGGATGCTTGAACTTGAACTAGGACCAGCACGACTACTAGAAGGAAGACCGCTGGGATTGCTTGTTTCTCCAGGGGTTAAACTCCAAGTTGTTGGATCATGAATCATATTTCTGGACTCAGTATTTGATGTAACCATGGGATTGACAGGAACATTCCTATGAATACTTCTGAAATTAGTTTCCTCCCTTAAGGCAGCAGCTACTTCACCAGCAACAAAAGAATTTGAAAAACTGCCACTGCTAGATGTGGAAGACCCACTCCAGGGGATAGGATGCATATTTCTTGAGGAGACAGCTGCATGCAACATATTGGAGTGCATTTGCAAAGCATTTGTATTGGCTAAAGGACCCACAGAACCACCAGTAGATGGGCTAGGTCTGCTTGACTGATTACGAGAGTAGGAACTAGAATGCCTTCCACTGCCATCTGATGATAGGTCAATTGCAGAAGAATCTTGCTGAGATCCTAAATTCCCTCTCCTCATAAAACCTCTTGGAGGAACTTCTGTGCTTCCTGTAATGCTCAAAGAAGGAAAGGGCTCAAAAGCAACTTCTCTAATACCAACTCCAGGTCTTGGGTTCAGCTGCTGCATATAACCACTGCTAGGAGAATTCCATGAAGGTGATACAGATAAATCCATGCCAGCTGAAGGATTGTTATGAGATAGACCACCAGACCAGGGAACACTGTTGTTTTGAGGGATACAGGCAGAACTTCCCCCAGGTTGTGACTGTCCAGAGGTACCTTCAAAAGCCTTTCTCTTGCATGATATTCCCCAGTTGCCCATAGAAGAACTCGAGCTGCCACCTCTCTCATCCAAATGACTAGATCTTCCAGATGAACCGGGGGCAAAAATGCCACTCTCAATTTCAGGAGCACCAAAATCTGGAAAACACGGATCTGCAGAACCTCCAATCTCTGCCCGCCGACCACCATTATTACCAGTATATCCTATACTTATATTCACATTCTGAGAAGTAAGATCCAAGTTTGCATTTCGCAACCCAGAAGGGTTCCCGGTGATGTGATCACCCTCAGGGAACCCAGGAAATACGATATTAGATGGTTCAAGGTGCCTTCTGGTTGTGCTGGGACCAGCACTGGAGCAAGCACTCTGAGGAGGATATATGTGTTCCACTTTCATCTCATCACAACCGACTTGATCCCCTGAGTTTGATGTAGATCCAGGGTGAGCCACATCCCAACCACCAAATCCCTGTGCACCATGACTGAGTTCACCAACAGCTGATGATCCGCTAGAAGATTCCATGAAATTAGCCAGGACCACTTCAGGATTTGGCCTGTTGTTAAGAGAGTTGTGCTGGTTCACACCATCATTCTGTGATAAAGGTCCCAGATCAACCTCAACATTTTCAGGCACTGAATCTATAGTGCTACGACGGCCTTGCATTTGGACAGTGAACTCAACCAAATCTATAGCCTTATCTACCGCAAGCTGAATTTGAGAGTGGCCCAAACTATCACCCGTTGCAGTTTAGCACTCAAAGACCGTACATTGGCCTAAAACTCGCTTTAAGCTGTGAGACAAATCCAGTAAAGTATAGTGGATGAAACAATCTGAAAATGAAATTAATATACAGAAAAATGCTGATCCTAATAAATACTAAATTTATAAAATAGAACAAAGTTCCAAAAGGAATAAAAAAGAAAGGGGTGTTATGCAGCTCGTTTGTCCCTAGCAAGCACTAATCAGTTCTTCACTAGACTAACTCAACAAAGTGTCACAACTCACCCACGACATCCTTGGGGTTTGAAAATCCAAAGTAAGTATGCTAAGGGTAAATCACAGTGCACTTCTACCTCTCTCCATCCTAACCATCAGCTGAGCTTCAGGTGGCAAAAACACCATCACTGACACCTACAACTCAAACAGAATCCATTGCCATTAAGCCATCATGGACAAACTGCAGGACCAGCTGTGCAACCGAGTATAACCACCAAGACACTATCTTGTCTGAATCAAAGCATCACCACATGCTCCATAACCCACCAAACACCACCCCTATTATTCAACTTCACAACATACCACCCATTACTCCTTAAAAAAAGACTAGTCTGTCCATAGATAGAAACATCAAAATTCACATCTTCTATAAACAGAAGCAGCATTTCACATCCTTAAAACTCAAGATTTAGTTACAGCCATTTCAGTGATAAAACAGAGATGTTGATAGCAAAGAAGATTCCTGATTAGTGAAAAACACATCCATTATAGTTTGTTGAAAAAAAATTAAAAAAAAAAAAATTCTGCTCCATATATATGAAAAAATACATTTATGTTCTAGGAAAACAAACACCTGCTCAGCAACAAGTAAAGCCAGATGAGGTACATCTTGGCACATTCCTTAAAACTCCACGACTCTCAAAGCTCCTTGTCATGTATATCTTTCAAGTTTCAACAAGGAAATAATATCTGTAAAACCAAAACAAGTATGATTTAGAAAACACAACTATTACTAGAACAGTAGAGTACGTTACTGAAGCACATCATTTTATTTAAATCAATGATGACACCACTGACCAGCTCCAAAACTAATAAAATGGCATGATCAATGGCCACGGTCTATCTTCAATCCCTCTCTACTGAATTTTCTGGCAAACACTCAATAAGAGAACTATAGTTCTCATGTCAGAACCTATATAACTCTTTAACTCCTACAATGGAACAAAAAAAGGAAGTGAAACCTCCGAATTTTTACTACAACAAAACTCAATAAGCCTATAAACTCAAGCACAATTTGCGTTTGTTTACATTAAATGCCTTTTAATATATACAATTCAACTGAAAAAAAGATTTTCAGAGACAATATTGATCATTTTCCAATCTTGATACCATCAATAGGGACGCAATCCACTACAAACAATCAGCACTTTAAGCACCCCCCACAACCTCCAGCAACTAATCACAACTGGTTAATAAACCAATCTAACAAGTTAATAGAGCTAATTCCTGTCGAATTAGTTCCGAAACATTCGATTAAGACACTGGTATCTACCAATTGTAAACACAATCATACAGCAGGCATTTTCCTCTACACAACTCAATCTAACTGAGAAAGTATTAGGAACCCAAGTAAGCATTCATTTAACATAAATTAAGAAAATAAATCAAACCCATTAGATATTTCACATCAAAATGCAGAGCCCAGAAATCACTAGATGCAAAAATCATTAAAAAAATTCGAACCCAAAAATTCTCCATGCATGTAAGTATAGAAAAACAACAAAATTGAGATTCAAAAAATACCTTATAATGAATTCGACGATCCTCCTCCTTCCAACTTGATTATCAACTACACAAACCTAAGAGTAAAATCAAATTCAATATATATATATATATATATATCTCAACTAACGAACATCAAAGAAATAAGAAAAATCCAATCTTTTTTCTATTTAAGAAGATCAGTTAAAAATAAAAAGCCCAGATAAGTAACCGATCGAGCAACATTAAAAGATTGAAACTTTGATGAAGAAAACAAAAAAAGCAGGCAAAATTAGAATTGGGGTAGTGATAATAATGGGTATGAATTATTGAGGATTTGATCAGAAGTGCATCTAAGTTTAATTTATTTTCCCCCAACAAATTTCAGGTTTTTTTTTTTTTTAATCTTCTCCTTTTTTTTCTTTTTTTCCTGTTTGAGTGACAGATAATATGAATGTGACGAAAGTCACTGAGCAAATTGTAAATAGAAGATGGGTGTGTGGGGTAGAGAAGATTGAGGATAGCAGTTTTTTTACCATGGAATGTAGTTTTGATTTTTTTTTTTTTTAATGTACTCATATAGTTTTAATAAAAATGACAAATAATTCAAATATGCACTCAATAAATGAAAAAAACGTAAAAAACCATTTATAATTTACAATTTATGTTTATTTTATATATATCTTGTTGATGTTAAAGGGGATGTAATTGGTAACTGTATACAACACATTAATGATACAAAGTAAAAGACAAAAATTAACTATACTAGAAGGAAATTATTTTAAGTATTACATATAATTATATATCTCCTTCAGGTAAATTTTATCGATGGTACCTGAACTTTTTAAATATAATAGAATTATACTTAAAAGATTTATACCCATAAAAATACTTAAACCTTTCAAATCTTTTAGTCATGATATTTTTTGTTGGAATTCAGTTAAAATCCAATGATATGCTAACATGGCAGGAAATTTATATTAAAAATATATTTTATGTTAACTAGTGTCATCTTTTTTCTTTTTTCTTTTTTTACTTCTCTCTCTCAAATTTAAAAAAAAAAAAAAAACTCTTATTCCAATCCAATTTCCTATCTCTTAGTCTCAATCATCATTTATAATTTATCAATTACTTTCTCCTCGCATTCCAAAGTAATCTAAAAACCTAAGACAACAACATAGCATCTAGCCAATGATAAACCCTAAGCCTCCAATTACGTAAAAGCATCTTTTTCTTATCCTTCCGCTCATTTATTACTCACCCACAGCTCGCTAGTTTGTAATTTCTATTAAAAATTTGATCTTTTTCTTCTAGGTATTCCTATGTCACATGTTTCATGTTTTCATTATATGTAACTAGATGATCCAATTGCAAAGATGCAATCTTTTTTCTAATTTTTTATTTTGGGACTTTTCTTACATTTTAAATTATGGAAATCGGACCTAGGTATCTTTCTAGTATGTTGTTATGCTTTTATTTGATGTAAAGATGTGTTTATTTTCTTTGAGGATTTGATTTTAAATGCTTTGACGAATGTAGTTTTGGATGTGTACTTTTGTGGATATGGGGTTCGTCTATGGCGAAGATGGAGGCTAATGGGTTCGAGTTGTTGACTTCGATTGTGAAGCTTGGTAAGTTGACTAAAAAATGGTGGGTCAACTCGGTGAAGAAGGAGTGGAGTAAGTATGGGGTCATGTAACTGGTTTGGTAGAGAAAGTATTTGGCGGCAAAGGGTTCAATAGGAGAGTGAGAGGTAAGTTTGTCATGCCCGAGGGATACCTTAAATGTGACAGCCGTCGTACACAGTATTAAAGCCTATGAATGACTATCTTAGTCCCACGAAGGCTTCCATATAATATACAAGCGTATATCAAAATAAAGAAAACACATAAGGAGTGGTGTAATTCAAGAGAATAACAGAATATTTGCATGCAAGAGAACTAAATATAGATGAACTTAAACATTCATAGTTTACAACATTTTAGGGGCAAAGCCCCACTAAATCTTCAACTACATCAAAATATTACAGCCTTCTACAAAGTCTCCGAAAGTAATATGGTATCACAGGTCATCATTAAAAGTTTCCAAGTGAAACTGCATTCTATACTCTCTAATTTTTCGTTAAGGTTTCAAAAGTCCACTAGTGACTACCTTTAGTGTCTTGTTTCTTGAGTGAGGCCACAAGTATTCCTATTTCATCAAAAACCTATATGGGTGTAAGCTACATCATGCTTAGTAAGATATTTCCAATTATTCGTACCGACAATCATAGACAAACAAGGTTATTGAGTTCAAACATATATTATGCATACTATGCAATAAAACACATGAGCATACAAGTATAATGGTTATTTGAACTCATATATAGAACTGATTTACACCCTTTGTGACAGGGGTTAGGAATTGCTATGGTAGGTCCTCACAACCTCCTCTACTAGTCCCCGGGCACTCGCCCATAATGATTGGTACGGTGTGGCTCCTTCGTGAAGCCGTATTCTTAAATGATACGCACCTAATGCTTATAGTAAGATTGCGTTACGTACTTGAAAATCCATCCAATCGCTCATATAGGAGCAGTAGTCTTCTAAATGTGACTTGACGATATGCAATGCGTGAATATTTCTTTTCTTAAGACAAACCTTAATTCATTAGGGGGCGATCAAGCAATTTAACAAACATTAAGTAACTATGCAAATAAGAAATCAAAGCACTTAAACAAACAATTCGGGGTTGCAATATGATTAGCTTTCACTTTATCATATAAGCATAGAATTACATATGTAACACATGAATCCCCATGCATATCCATTTTCTCTTCTTCTTCTTTTTTTTTTATCAAACTAGTGTATCTAGTTGCAAGTACAAATAAAGTGACAAAATCATAAGGAAAAACTCACTCGTCAATAATGCAATTCGCTCAATTGAAATAATCTTTGGGAAAGAGGGCTTCAAAGTTCTTGTCGCCTATACAAAAAAATACCTGGAATGAATATTTCATATCGGTTTAACTGAATTATCTAACTCTATTTATTCTATTAGCATCATTTCCCTGGTTATGAAAGTTCTAACTTAAAACATCCATAACTTGCTCATTTTAACTTCAAATTTCACATATGAGTAGTCGATTTTTACTTACTTCAAATGCTCTATCAATTTGTAAGATTATTTTAAACATTTAAAGTCATCTAGGTCTTAGAATCATTCGGTACAAATCACGTTCAGACCTTCTAGTTTTATGTTCAAGTTTATTTTTTACACTTCGTGCAATATTTAACCTTTGTAGACTCTCTAAGGAATGTATACTTATCATTTCTACATTTACACATATTTAGAGACTCAAATAATTCATATCACATGCATGATCCTAGTGATGTATTGTATAATATAGAAATTCTTATCAAACAATTTTTATGGAAAGTAGAAAAGTCAAGTTTATGGAAAATAACTTTTAGACTTTTAATAAAATCTCAAATCCTAGATTTTTGTAAATATGAAACTTAACTAAAAATCATGGTTTTATATATTTTTTTAATCTATCAATGTTCCATTTTTATATTAAACTTCTTTTAATTATTTTTTTCCAAAACATGAATTTCCATGCGTTTGTTGATATAAATTATTCTAAGTTGTATCATCTTTAAAATGTTTTAAGATTTCGCATATAAGAAAAATTAAGTACACAACTTGTTCTATTTTTTTAATTTTTTTAATAAAAATGTTTGCACATGTATTGTAAATAGGATTTCTAGAAAATTTTATGTAACAAAAAATTGTCAACATTATATTTTTGGAAAATTCATTTTGGCATTTTAAAAAATATAGTGAGTGTTTCTTTCTAATTCTTTATTCTTAATGAAATAATTGCTCGAGCATTGGAGATAAGATTTTTGGAAAATATTTTACATAATACAAAATTATCAACATCCATGCTTTTTGGAAAATCTATTTTAGAATAGTAACAACATCATCTATGACCATATATGTGCATGAGCTTAAAATGACAATCATAAAAATAAAATTAATAGTATGGACTTATACCAAGAACATAAAAATTAGAATTAGATAAACAAGAACATAAAGGTATTAAAAACAAAAACATAGAAGTCTTAACTTATTATTAAGCTCCTCGTGACTTGAAACATTCTAGTCATTGTATGAAATAAAACAAAACGAGTATAATGGAATGAAATACGGAAATCTTAAATTTTTATCAAGGCTTCTCGAGATTTGAAATATTTCCAATCTCATAACTAAGTCAAGATATATCATAAAAGCATGGGAGTCTTAAATTGTGTCAAGGCTCCCCAAGACTTGAATTATTCTAGTCTACTTCGGACTTGATTTATTAACCAGTGCAATACTAGAAGTCGACAAGTCTTATAAGCTCATAAATAAATAGAGTGCAAAAAAAAAAAAAATAAGTGCATGAAATAAACAAAATTAAGTTAGTGAGCATTAGACTCTAAGAAATATAAATACATATATATACATATTTACATATAAGAATTTTGATTAGTAACAAAAATATAACATAAATATGAACATAAACATGACATGAAAAATATGTGGTCTTTGCATTTCCATTCCCTATCATGTGCATCATGAGGATTCTCATGGAAGAATATATTCAAAGAACATATATATTTAGATATTACTTAACAATACATGTAAAGCAAGTGTTTAGTGTTTTAACTAAATAAATACGAAAGAATCGTGTGTATGGGTGAGAGAGGAAAAAAGCTTTAGAGAAATTTTAGAGAGAAAACTTAAGAAGAAAATTTGATAGAGTTTTGTTATGGTGAAGAAAAAGTGTGAAAATGAGAGGGGGATGTGATAGTATTTATAGAGGAAAATTATATGAATTAAAGTTTAAAAAATAAAAAAGAAAAAGAAATTAGAGAGAAGGAAAGGGGTAATAGTTGCAGGCAGGAATTCAGGAGAGGGGAGGAGGGTGGAGAGAGAGAGAGTAAAGAAGAAATGATGTAAAAAGTAAAGTATAAAGTATAATAGATTAGATGTATGTAAGAAAAGTTATGGGTGGTGTAAGAATAAGTGTAACAAAAAGTAAAGTAAGATAAATAGTAGTAAATAGTAATGAATAGTAAACAAGACAATTAAATTACTAATAGAGATAAAATATGGATGTACAAGCTAAAACTGATGTTTTTATAAGTCGATAAAATTGTATATGATATTTTATGAACATCTTAACATATTTCTAGTATAAATTATTTGTCTGAATATTTTTGTCTCGTTTTGTGTATCAATGTCCAAATACGAAAATTGATTTCTTAAAGGCCTGAAACAATCAAAATTTTGATAAATCTAATCATTTTAGAATTATACTATTTATTCGTTTTATGTTAAGAGTTTATCCTTTTTTATAATTTATTTCATATTTCAGGGTTTTTAGGAACTGTCCGATCGAGTTTGGGGCTTCTAGGGTTTAAAGTTGACATGGTTTGACTTTGGGGCTTTGGTTTCGTTTTTGACTTAAGATTCTATTTACGAGTTGACCGTAATATCTAGGGATTTACAATTTTACTGTTAATTGTTATTTGGTGATGTCATCTCAGTCTACGTGCTAGCAATCGGGAATAGAAATGGTTTGGTTTAAATGATGAAATAGTGACTTGATAAATTAATACTATATTATAGGAAATTATTTCTTATTATTTTATTATTGATTATCACTTGAATATGTCACCTCGATTTGCATGTTAGGGATTAGATAGATGCATCTTTAGCATAGGGTTTCTTGTCGAATGATTATCAAATTTATGTTTTATTTCCAAAGGTACTCGTTTTATTAGGGTTTTGTATTTAAGGTTTCCTATTCCATTATACTCATTTGATATTTAGGGTTATCTGACTTATCTGACATTGTTTAGGGTTTCCGAGACTTGGTATTGGCTTGGATCGATCTTAAGGTTTCCATGGATTAAGGTTAAATCGAATCGATTAAGTTGTAGTATATAGGATTGTTTTGATGGTGATCAATTTTTGTTAAATTGCTTACTTTAGAGTTTTAGAGTTCGATTTTAACTTGGTAGATTTTAGGGTTCTTTTCGATATTAGCTCCTAAAGTTTTACAAAGTTGGCCTCTTGATTTTTTTCCCTTTTTATGGTGGAAGAAGAAGAAGAAGGGGGGGGGGGGGGGGGGGGGGGGGGGGAGGGGGGGGGGGGGGGCGAGGGAGGGAGAAAGGGTGTGGAGAGAGAGAGAGAAGTAGAAAAGAGAAGAAAAAAAATGCTACCTAGAATGGCCAAAAGTATCCTGGGAGGGGTGTACAAAAAAACCTATGAAACGGAAAACCGAATCGAAATCGTAAAATCAATCCGAAAAACATGGTTAACTAGTCTTTTGGTTTCAGTTTAGGATTATTTTTATTTTTTCCAATTTTCGGTATTGGTTTCCATTTATAACCACAAAAATACCGATGGTTAACAGTTAACCGTTTTAATATTTATAAATATATTATATATATCATTTACATATATATAATTTACCTATGTTAATATTTCTTGAATTTCGATTAAAATACTATTGTCCAATGTTTGATGGGAGTTAATGTGGTAATTGATTTGGTTTGATTTTATTGATAATGATATATCTAAAGGTTTGTTTTTCCCTTTTCCTTAATATGATTTTCTTTTCTTTTTTTTTTTAAATCTTGTAATATATGTAATAATTTAAAGAAAAACTATCACGCCCCAAAGGGGTACCCTAAACGCGGTAGTTCACCACATACGGTATTAAAACTTAAGAATGACTTCCCCAAGTCATTCGAAAGTTTTCAACATCATATGTAAAGCATCTATCACAACAATACGAGACACCGGTGGGATGTATAGTTCGAGATAGTAATTACAGTATACAAGAATCTAAATAATCATCCAATTTATCATTAAGAGAATATAATCCTTACATCATCTTAGGAGTTTTCCCCTATAATTCTCCAAACAAACATAATATGAACTTAATCTTTCTCACAACAAAATAATACTAACACCAAAGGACATTAAGGATATTTAACCAAGGATCTTCAAAAGATTTTTAGCAGCTTTTCTAAAACATCGCCCCATTCGAGTATATGAAGTCATCGGGCATAAAAGATATTGAACCTGATACAACAAAGGTCTATCAGAGTATAAGCATAACTAGCTTAGTGAGAATATTCCTGAATCAACGTACTTGTATAAATAATTTCAAACAAGTTATTAAACAAACATATGAATGCATCAAGCAAGTGATCCAACAATACATATGATCTACCGGAAATCATATGTTTGAATGGATTTACCCCTCCATTCAGGGTTAGGTGTTTCAGGCTCTTTAAAACCCATCTTTAAAATCCAACTCATGTAGTTTATTTCAGGCGCCTACTCACCTTTCTTAAAATAGTTTTTTCAGGCTTCTAATCACCCATCTTAAAATAGTTCTTTCAGGCTCGTAATCACCCATCTTGCAGATTTCTGGCTACTGCAAACCCGACTACTATACTCTTGTCCCATCGAATATAGCAGCTCATGCAATGAAACTAACTACGTGATATGCGTGAATCAATTAATATAATTCATAGTATATGATTAGAGTAATTTAAAGGTGATCACAGAATTTGCACACACTCCAACAGAATAATAGTAAAACATAAGTTAATTAACAACAATTCATGCCTCGGTATGCTTAACATTCTTTCGACCAATATTATCATACATAATTCATTTTCATCTTTTCCTACTTCTAGTGCCTCTGGCTACAAGCACAACGAAGTACAAAAAAGGTAGGAAATAAACTCACTTGGCCATGAGGATTTATCTTTCTATGGATGAGTCGATCGGTAAATCTACTAATCAAAATAATCCTTCGGGTATGAATACTCTTCCTCGGATCACCTAATCAAGAAGAATCCCATAATGAGTATTTCTTATTGATTCTATGG